>ML675616.1:3743382-3793296 GCA_007922155.1 Mesoclemmys tuberculata | reverse complement strand
CTTCCTAAGGAAAGTTGCACACCTGAAGACAGCAGAGCAAGCAGTCCGGTTGACTTGGAGTCACCCTCTGATGGTGTATTAACTCTAACATTATCTCCTAGTGCAAGTCCTAGGCATGAAGTACCTTCTGATGAAATAACACAGGCGGCAGATGTACTTCCTGAGAACCAGGAAGTCACTGTCCTACCAGCTGAAGAAATGAAGTCATTAGCCCAAAGTGGTTCAGCAGAGAACAACCACATTTCTCAGGGAGACAGAGGAACTGGTTCTGCTGATCTTTTTCTGGGTATTAAAGAATCCAATCAAGTACGAAGCAATACCCCAACTCCAGGAGAGCAAAAGAGCTCTTCTACTGACATGACAGAGCTGCTGAACAAATCTTCAGGAGCAAGTGAAAGCCCGTGCTTAAACTTTGAAAATACAAACTTAGAAGCTGACACTGAAGCTGAGGAAAACTCTGACAAATTTAAGAATACCGGAGTCTGTTCTGTTACTCAAAAGTCACCAAGTAATGATGAATTAAACCACATAACTATGGAACATGAGACCTCTTTTTGCAAATTAGTAAAATCAGCTTGTACTTTGTCAGGGGCTAATGAAAAATCTTTTGCTAAAGACCAAATGGATTTGAAACCAATTAACTTTGTAAACCATCCGTATATGCCCAGTCTGATTGTGAGGGAGGAAGAAACGAGTCCAATTGACAAGCCCTCTCCTACGGACCCTGAATTGCTGACGGGTACTCCCTTTCATCAGCAGAGCAGCCCTATTAGCAGAGAGATTGAACTGCACAAAAGTATAGGCGAGCAAAGTGAGCATGATCCGGTACTTCACAAAAATATGAATTCTGGCCACACTGGTCAAATAGATGTTATGAAGATATGCTCCATTTCTGGAGCCTTGTCTGCTGTGGATGATTCCTCAAATTCTTGTTATACCGAACAGCCAAAGACAGACAAATTTCTAGAACATGAAATCCCTGTAGTTAAAATAGCCGACTTTCTAGAGAACGAGGAAGAGATTTCTCCAACTGACAAGCTCACGTGGCCCAACCCAGAATTGTTGACTGGTGTTGCTTTTCAGCAGCATCGTATCCCCGTCAGCAGAGAGCCAGATTTGCCCAATAGCTTATTAGAACAAAGCGAGAAGGATCCAGTGTTTTCCAAAAGTATGAGTTCTGACCTCACTGATCAGCTAAAGGTGGAGATAGCTTCTTCTTCTGTGGAAGACTTCTCAGGTTCTTGTTACACCGAACAGGCCAAAAAAGACATGTTTTTAGAACACGAAATCCCCATCTGTAAAGTAACGGACTTACTAGAGAATGAGGACAAAGAACCCACATCAGATGAGGAATTTGATCTAGGAAGCACTAACCCTGATGCAGGCATGGCATCTATCTCAGAAGAGGAGGAAGAGCAGTTCACACAAGCATGTGAACAGAGCTCGGTTTGTGAAATAACAGAACGGCGGAGTGATTGTATGATGGAAGAATCTAGTATGTTTGTTGATTTATATCATACCAACTCAGACGTCACTAGGGAAGAAATTCCTGTTTCCACTGTTCAAATGCCTACAACATTATGTGAACACGCACAATCTAGAGAGACTCTAGAACTTAGTGATACTGAGGGCATTTTGGAGGAAGATTTGGTGAACCAAGGTACAAAATTCCCTACCAAAGCTATCGGTGTGCATTTGACCTCTGAAAATTTATCATACGAGTCTTTTTCTGGAGACCCTGACCAAAAATATTTTGGAGGCGTGGCACAGCCCACAGTTAAATGTAGGGGTTCTTGTAGTTCAAGAGCCATGGATGCTATCGGTGCCCCAGCAGTTACATGGACTAATTATGATTGTTCACGTATAAACTCAGAAAACAAAACTTATAAGAGTGGTGGCTGGGACTCCATAGAAGCAGACAAAAGGTTTTCAGTTGTTGAGTCAGGCTGGCCCATTGGGTTAAGGGCAGATGATCGGTATGTGCCACCTTTTGTCAATATTAAAGATGATCAGGGCATCCCAAGAGTTTACACAAACTTTACTGTTACCAAAAAACACAAAGACACAACTAGAACTTTACAGTCTTCAAAGAGACACGACCGTTTTGTGGAACGACCTGATTTAATAAGCTCCTTGACGAGGACCTGGCAGGTTATTGACGATCTTACCCAGAACACTTTAGATATGGAGTGTCTGCGTTTCAGTTATAAGCTAAAACAAGTACTAAAGAGCCGGAAATCACAACTTTCTACCTCCAACAGTATCTTTCCAAAGCAGTTTTCTCCCCAGGTAATGGATGAGACTTTGCCCCTCAGAGAGGCTCCTGAAGTTCCTAGTCTAAATGCACCACCCAGAAGTAGGAGTCCCCTTCTGGTAACAGTTGTGCGTTCAAGCACAAGGCGGCGTAGATCAAGTTGGCATCTGAGAAACGATACGTTCACAGATTTTGCTGACCCTCCTCTCTGTGTCCCATGGCAGGATAAATTTAGCAATGAAAGAAATGCCACAAAAGGCAAAAGCCCGGGCGGTGACTATGTAATTCCTTTACATCTCAGCAAGTTAAAATATGATGATAAGCTAAAAGAATCCCGGGGGGATATTTCGATCATTCTAAATGAATATGCCGAGTTCAACAGGGTGATGATGAACAATGTACATGCGGGTAAGAAAGGAAGAAGTCAGAGCGGTACCTCAGAAGAGTCTGCAAGCAAAAGGAAAAAGTGCACGTATTTTCCCAAAAGAACAGCCTCCTATGAGACCATGATTAGTGACTTGTGCAACACTCTACACTACAGACTGAAAAGTGTTGTTAAAGAGGCTTGCAAAAATGCTTGTAGGTTCTACCTCGTTGAAACAGAAGATGAGCCTTTCTTTGTGAGAATGAAGGTAATGTGGCAACTTCTAAATCTTCCTAGTTTGTTTAAAATTGTGAGTGAACGTAGTGCTTCTTATAATATTGAACTGTACCTTGGCTTAAGCCAGGTACGGCGCAGATGGTCTCTGTGTAAGCTGACCCACTTAATTTGGCCAATGCTTATCTGTGCTGAGCTGCGTGTCAGTCTCAGAGGGGCCCCCACACAGCTCCACGGCAGTCCTGCTCTGCTATTTTATCTTGGCTCGCTGGAGCCATAATTCAAAGCAAATTATGCTGAAGTGTGTGATGGTTTTGTGATGCATTAACAGGGGAACTAGGATCAGAGATCACCAGATTAATTTGCACTTGTGACCGAAGAAAATATATGATCTTCAGGCACTAAAGGCTAATCCAGTAAATCCGTTTTTCACAATAGTAACGAAAATGAGTAAATCACAGAACTGAGCTATTATCCATGTGCCAGATGGCTAAGGTTTGAGTTTGCCGGGCTGCATTGTGGCATTAGTCTGTGTACATTTCATAATTTAAAAAAAAAATTTAACACTGTTAAGAACGCAAGGTAGGCGTTGCTCAGCCTTTGTCATAGCATTAAACAGTTCAGGAATAGTCCTGGCTCCTTGATTGTCCTGGAGTCCCAGGCAGCTTTTCTGGTTTGAAATTCCCTTTTTTTTTCTTTTTTAATCTGCATTTTGCACAGCTATGACTGTTCTGGTTTAGGTCTTGCTTACTTACTCTGGGGATGTGGTTCATCCCAATGGGGAGATCGTACACACATTTCAGGTGGTGTAAAGTATGGTGGCCAACTATTTAGGGCCTTAATTGTAGCGAGCACGTTGCACCCATCATCCATAGAGTGCACTGGTGTTTTCTGTTGGCTTTTGGTCCCGGTTCAAGATATTGATGATGGTGCTTTTTAAAAAAAACCTTACAGAACATGGTTTGATTCCTGTTTAATCCGGCCTATCTCACTGCGCCTGATTGTGACAGCCAAGTTTAGCCAAGAGGCCAAGTGTTTTGAAGATCTGTTCTACTGTAAGGTGGTTTTCAATACAGGGTCTTTGACACTGGAATTTGTTTCCTCAATTAGGCCGTATCTATACTAGAGTTTTTTGGGGGGAAATCTCCGAGTTTCAGATGCACTGGCAGTAACAACGGTGGGCGAGCCAGTGTAGACAGTCACTGGCCTCTTTACCACTGTTGTCTACACCCAGCTCTGCGCTGGTCTAGAAAACGTAAAAACAAGGGTGTGTGCCAGTGCCTTCTCTAGGCTCACAAGTGTGCCTTTTCTGACAAAAAAATGCCCTTTTCACAAGAACAGTTCAGTTTTTTGCAGGGGCAGGGGGAGACTTTTCCATTGGGAAAATCAAAATAAGCGGCCTGACTAGCAGACTCTCGTCAAGTTCACTTTCTGCCAGTGAAATTGACAATAGCTTTCCTGGAGAGCAGCCTGACGGTGTCACCTTGAGACTCTCTCCCTCTCCTGCAGGCAGGCTGCCAGGCTGTTTCGAATTTCATGAGTGCAGTTGACAAGTGTCTTACAAGCGGGCAGCCAGAAAGCTGAACCATTCCATTTCAGTGCTTCCGAAACAGAATCTTTCCTGAAAACCCTTTCCATGAAAAATGGTGCACGTTTGTGGGACAAAAGACACATTTCAAACATGCAACGTTTTATGCAGAAAGGTATTTCTGTTTTCCAGCCAACTCTAGGAGACACGGTCATAGCCTGACTTCCAGGGCGTGGTGGAAGGAAAGCCCATCTGCTAACTCACGCTTTTCTATGTAGTTGATTGACTAGGTGCATTTTTTTTTACCTCAACAACTTAATCCTGGAGCTGAATTTGTCTATAAAGGGAACTTTAACAAATGTAAAGTTAAATCAGCTGGTATGCTCTCTCAGAGTTGGGTTATCTACTCTCTATATGGTGGTGGCAACGCACTTCCCCAAGAGCAAGTGTAATATATAGATCGAGGTGTATATCTAACAAGGGTGTATTAGAGAATGAACATAGATTTTGCTGGGCTGATGAGTTGAGATGATATGGGTGCTGGCCATTCGAAATCTCTCCTCACTGCATTCTGGTTGGCACAGGGAGAGTCTACTGCAAAATGATTGCCATTTTTTCTTACTTTTTCTCTTCCTGTGTGGTGGTTGAGTAAGTGGTAAATTTATTTTTAAAGCTTTGTGTTTGACATTTAGAGTAAGTTGAATTTTCAGATAATTAATTTATTTTGTTTCTAAAATAATCAATAATCAAAATACACGTTAGGCATATTGATCAAATAGCTTCCTTTTTCTGTTTCTGACTGATACCCTCATCTAATAAACCTGGACTTTATAAGGTCAAACTTTATATCAATGGTGTTTGCAGAACTGGGGAAAAAACCCATTTAATAGTAACTAAACAAGACAAGATTTATTTTTCATGTTGGTCTTGAGCATATCAAGGATCTAAGTATCCAGGTTATTTGCAGGTATTCAGTTGGAAATCGTATTTTAATGGCCTGTTTTTGTTAAGGTGTAAAAATGTTGGCCATACAAACATTCTTATTTTGTTGCAATGATTTATTTGTGTTTCAGAGCTTACTGAAGAAGGGTGGCCACACTGAAATTGAACCTTTGAATTTCTGTAAAACACAACACCTGGAGACTGACAGACTGATTGTCATTATTAGAAATGAGGACATATCTTTGCATATTCATAAAGTAGGTTCAGAAGTCTCTTTCTTCAAAACTGGAAACTCCATTTCTAAATAGATTTCTCATTTTGCACCTATCCAGAGTTTTATCTACAATTGTTCACGTCTGCAGACTAACTGCTGTTATCCTAAGGATTTTGCCGTTTAAAGCTAACCTAACACTAATGCAAATGTGCCATGGCGAAGGGATTGTAAAATAAAACATCAACAGAGGCCCATTTCTTTCACTGCAGTTGCTCCACTTTATGTCACAGAATAGCTAACCACCTCAGAAGTCACTGCAAACCAGTTTATCTGGGTTGTCTGGTTTAACCACGTTTAGCTTTTTGAAGTCTGCCCAGTAAACCAGTTTGAGCCAGGGTCAGAATGCAGGAATTCCTGGCTCATAGGCCCCGTTGAGATCCCTGTCAGCATTCCTGCGATATCTAAGTGCTGCACAAAAGGTGCCAAACCCAGGTGAGGCTTTTATTGAAGTCACTTTGCATGGAACAGGCAGAGGATTAGCCACTTTCTGAAATTATGCTATGGGAGAGTCATTCAAAATAATACTCGGGGCTCTGGGTGGCCATTTTAAATCCTGCATTTTCTCAGTGTTACCTGTTGGCCTATCCCAGTATTTGCTAATTCTAAGATGTGACCAGAGACTATCGAAGAACCCCTTCCTGTCCACATTTCCAGCTTTCGTCAGTCTGTTTTAACTGGCCTAGTTTAAGACGTACTCCAGTTCACTATACACTGGGCACCAGTTTTGATTACTCTACCTGGTCTCACGTCTACACGGCCCACTAAACCCAGCTCTGTGAACTCCGTGTTTGTCAAGCCCATGCTTAAGCCTCCGTATTGCCTTGTAAGCCTGAGTTGAAAATTGCGGGACCTGGGTCACGTGGCCTGGCTAACGTGTTCATACCGCCCTGTGCAGACTTGCTGACTCAGGTCTGTAGCTTGACCTGTGTCCACAATGCAAGACGATAGAATTTGGACCTAAGTCACAGCAGGACTTGGGCTCGGACGCATCCCATTAGCAGGGTCCTAGGACCCGAGTCCTGAGAGCTTGCTCACCTGAGTCAGACTGCTTTGTGTCTTGTGTCCGTAGAAAGGAGGAGGTCTTGGGCTCAAACCTGAGTCAGAACCTGGGCTTAGCATGCAGTGTAGACATCCCTGTAGTCCTTGAATTGCTGACAGAGGCTGCCCATGCCCAGGGAACATCCCTTTGGCTAGGAGTGATAGAGAAGTACCTCATATCCTCAACAGTGATCACCG
Organism: Mesoclemmys tuberculata; assembly: GCA_007922155.1. Lineage (NCBI taxonomy): Eukaryota > Metazoa > Chordata > Testudines > Chelidae > Mesoclemmys > Mesoclemmys tuberculata. The sequence continues at coordinate 3,786,464 of ML675616.1, read as the reverse complement.
GTGGGCTATTAAAGAGAGGGCTCCAGAATCCCATTGAGCTGTCCACACCTTGAAGGGACTGTGCTATGGAGACTTAAGGGTGGGGTGTATAAAACAGGAGGAAGTGGGTGGCACCCTCAAGGGTCCGGCAGGGGGACAGGATCTCCTGGAAGAAAAAAGAATGGGAGAACGTCCTGATGATGTGGAGTGAAGTCTAACTAGTTAAAAGGTACCTGTTGCACATGAAGCATGTTTTTGCCTTTAACAGATTCCTTCTTTACTGAGATTAAAGCACTGTCCCAACGTAACATTTGCTGGCGTGGACAGCCCAGAGGACATCACTGATCACACTTACCAGGAGCTGTTTCACATGGGGGGCTTTGTGGTCTCTGATGATGAAGTGTTAGGAACTGTCACTTTAGGTGAGTCTAGTGACCCCCACCTCCTTATGGGAATGAAAACTGTTCCTCTTTGCTGCAGGACAGCGATCATCATAGAATTGTCACCACAGCGACTTAAATAGAGCACAGGGTTACAATGAACAGCTGGGGAGACACGGGACACTAGAAGGCCTTGACAGTGGCAGGGGCCTGTAGAGAGACGTTGATAAGGTAACAGAAGTTACTGCCAATTTTCCCAAAGCCAATTAGCGTGGAGCACAGCGAAGCATTTTCCCACACAAAAGACAAGTTGCCAAAGGCTTTTTCTTTCTATTTATTGGATGTAATGCTTGTGAAAGGTCTCAGATTGACTTCCCTCTGTCCACAAAATGGGCGCCGTCACCAGCTTTCCTTAACCCTGAGCATGAGAGACCATCTGACGTGGTAGTTCAACGTCAGACGGTCTCTGACAGCTGTGGTGTCAGTTCGTGCCACCGCGAGTGGCAGTTCTTTGTGGTGTGAACATCTGTACCCTAGAAACTAGGCAGAGATTCCCACTCATTCATTTCACACAGGCCGAAGGACAGGGGTTGGTGGGTAACGTCTTTTGGCCAAGAGATGTTATTCTCTGGATTCACTGGCAAATTGGAAGTAAAAACTCCTTTAAACTCTCTCTGAAAATAACACTGATGGACTTTTTGGCCTTTGCTCTTTAAGAACACGCTAATGCGCATCTTGTAGGTAGTAATGCTTGGACTTCTGGGTTGACAGACACCGCCTGGTTCTCAGACTCCACACTGAAATGTTTTGTGCCCACAGGTCAGCTGAAGGAAACAGTCAAAACTCTGGAAAAGCTGAACGGTAACGGGAGGTGGAAATGGCTGCTTCACTACAAAGAAAGTAAAAAACTAAAAGAAGACGTAAGGTAATAACACTGTCTGGCTGACTTCCCAAGGCTTGTCTACATGGCATGGGAGGGCAGTACACGGGTGTGACTTCTAGAGCACTCTAATGGGTTGCATTCTTACTATCCCATGTAGACCCTGGTGGCACGAACTACAAGATATCTCATTTGTGTTGGTGTAAGTCCCATTTCAAACAGGACATTAACGCACATCAGGTACCTTTTTAAGATCACGCCAGCAGGGTCCGTGGAGGTCTGAGCACAACACATTTAGAGTGCTCTAGAAATCACATCCCCGGAGTCCGCCCTGTGGTGTTTTGTAGACAAGGCCCCCATCTGATTCGTTTAGCATCCAGGCCTTCTGCATGGCCTGTGATCAGTTGTACAAGTAACACATCCTGACATCACCGTCGTCGGTAAGTCCAGTACGGACCGATAGGGCTAGCTAAGCGTCTGAAACTGAATCTTAGTCCCTTATTGGAATGAGAAGAGGGCTTGACGTTCTGCTCATGTTACTCGTTGTTTGCACGAGCAATTTTTACATGCACGAGTTCCAGCAAGTTTATAATTAAAGCCTTAAAGAAGTCTGGACTATCTATAAATCAATTAAAAAACTGTCTGATACAGATCAGAAAAAGCCAAAATCTTCAGAGCTAGAGTTGATCTCCCCTTAAATTTTGTGCTTTGCTCTCTTGGTTCTGCCACTGATTGGTTGTGTGATGTCGGCCCAGACGGCAACTCGGTAGCAGAAACAAGGGTAGGCCTGTGGAGCGCTGACTCCCTATCTTCTCCCAATCATCCGAACACAATTCCTCACAACTCCCCTCAGAAACTCTTCCTCAAGCTGTTAAGAAGAGGATCTGAGAAAAGGCCTGAGTCAGGGAAACCATACGTGATATTACACGCACAAAACAGCGTCATAGAGGTTTGTTAGGCTTGCAAAGTCAAGCAGGCCGGAGTTAGAAAATGCCAGAATTAAGGTTGTGCAACCTGAATTCATCTGCCTTGTGCATATGCACAATAGTCTTCAATTAAAGGATCACATACCACCTTTCCACAGGACGCCTGCCTCATTCAGTGCACAGGCAAATTGAGCAGCGACACCGAAAACAAAGTTCTATCGTGTAGGCAGTTAAAAAGTTACTCATGCTGCACTGGAGTTGCTGGCATTGGGCCAGATCCTGAAATCGTGAGTGAGCAAAACTCCCATTGAAATCATTGGGAGCGCTACCTGTACAAAGACTTCAGTGTTTGATTTAGTGAGGGCTGTTTTTTGGAGTGGGTTGTGTTTTTTGCCAATTGGTATTAAAAAGGATATTATTCATTTACAAATTTCCAGCAAGCAATTTCAGAAAAAGTGGCTTTGACTAGATTATTATTAAACTGTCAGATCGAATTAGGCTCAATGCAAGTTTTGTAAAAGCAGAGCTTTAGAAAAGCCAAGGTTAAAGGGACATTGTCAACCTGACATTTAGTCAGTTTCAAAAATGAGTTAAAGTATTTTCTGGTCCTGCACCTGCCACTAAGTTCCCTGGCTAATGTTTGTGGCTTTGTATATTTTAAAACATTTTTCTCTCCCCTGTTGCTTGTGAAAGACTCCCACAAACAATACGTGGACTGCACTGTGCAAGGAAAACAGTTAAACTAACTATTCGGGAAGTCCCTTCAAACAGCCAGAGTTGTACGTCTGGAAAAAAGAGAGAAAAACCTTTTCCCCTCATTTCTATCAGTCAGTCATTTTAGGTGCTACTCATAAGAACTATACGTTTTTTTTAAAAAAGTGATTTTTTTTTAAAGTTTGCAATGTCCCTTTAATAATATGGCTTCCATGATTTTTTTAAATGAAAAGAAAACAATTTTTGTGAGCATTTGAACATTCCCCTGCTGGTTTTTTTATTTTCCCCAGCTGGTGAGTGAGCCAGAAAGTGAAATTTAGTAGACTCAGAGGTGAAAACGGAGTGGTCTGTTTTCACTGCCTGAGCAGAGAGAAATACAGAAAGGAAAATTGGTGAAAAGTAAATTAATTTGTAAAATTCTTTAACCGTCAATGATCTAATGTGCTAACACAGGTCAGGAAAGTTTGATTCTTTACAGTCTGATTTTCCATCGGACAGTGTCCCTTTGACTAGTCCGTGGTGTCGCAGAAACTTTGAGCTCCTGTGGATACATCTACAATGAAAAAAAAAAAAAGGTTGGGGGTGGGGAGAAGAAAAAAGCCCTGGCAGCAAATTTCAGAGCCAGATTTACAGACTCGAGTCACACTACAACATTAAACGTAGCCATGTAGACGTTCCCGCTTGGGCTCGGAGCCAGGTGAGCTGGTTCAAAACCGGAGCTCAATCCTTGTGGGAACGTCTACGCTGCTATTTTTAGTGCTGTAGCCCGAGTCTGTTGACCAGCCCCTGGAACACGTTGCTGCGGCTTTTTATTTGCAGTGTAGATGTATCCTCAGTGAGCTTTTTATTCAGCGTTTCCTAGACGAGGACCCTGCACTGCACTCACAGGCCTCTCTGTGGGTGTTAGGTGCATCGATGGAATCATTGCTTCAATCAGACTCAAGTTGCAGAGGGGCAGCCGTGTGAGTCTGCACACAGCAGAAACAACAAGAGTCCTGTAGCATTTTAAAGACTCCCAAATCTCTGCACCCATCATCTGATGCGTGAAATAGAAATCACACATAGGAGGTATAGATATGCATCCAAGGGTAAGAAACAACAATGGGGAACAGAAGTGTTAACAAAGTCCATTCACTTCGAGTAGCTGAGGCCTATTCACAGTCATTGGTTAGAAGGTGAGGATGTGTGAACCCTGACAATTACTTCTTGTAATGAAGCCCTTTTATGGTATTGGTAACAAGACACCCAAGTTGACAAGACCAAGCTACCCTGAGACCACCTATGCAGCGGTCAGCTTTGGGAGCTCCCTTGGCAAACTTTCTTGCAAGGTGGCTGGGCGGTTTGAGAGCTGGAGTGACGACTACTAATGTAATTTTCATTAGCACAGATTGAAAAACATACAGACCCGTAGGGAGGAAAGTCCAGGGGAAAGGAACACGTGTGTAAAACAAAGGCCTTAATTATTATCCATGATGATTTGGTCTGAATGTAAACGGACGCCATGATTCACTGTGTAAAACTTGTTTCCGTTCCAACAGGGTGGATTCTACTGCGCACAAAAAGAGCTTGATCCTGAAATCATGCCAGGAAGCTAATACCATTGAAGTTCTTCACTACCATCAGTGTGACTCCAAATCGTGCACAAAAGCAGAGCATCTGAAGTGTTTGCTGAACTTACAGGTTCAGCACATCAGCGCTAGGTTTGCTGTGTATCTCACAGGTAAGAAATGAGCTCCGGGTACCCCTAATTATTAGTTATGCAGTAGGACCATTTGGCCCCAATCAGCATTCAGGCTTCATTGTACTGGGTGTTTTACAATCTTAAAAGAGACAGATCCTGCCCCCAAATTGTTTACGGCTGACAAAGGACAGACGCAGTAGGTGGATGTGAAACACAGCATGATCCAAGGTAACCAGAACAGGGATGTCCAGTGGCACGTGGTTCTGGATTCTATTAAACATTCCCTTTGGATGACAAACAGATTATGGCACGAATTAAAATTGGTGCAAATAAAGAAAAGATTCATTTGGGAGCTGGACCCTAATTAACTCAAAGCTTATGAGGCAAGCACATGGAGCGCCCTCTTATCCTGAGAAAGGGGGATGTGTCTGTAGTTTTATTCCCAGCTTTGTTACTGTCCGGCTTCTTTACTTGAAGGATGTCACCTGACCTCTGCTTTTCACTTCACCCTTCTTCAAAATGAGCATGATGATGCGATAATGCTTACCCACCTGGCAGATGTGCAGTCAGGCTCATCACGTGCCCTGCGAACCTTGCATAGATAACTGTTTGCTTGTAAGCTCAGCGTAGTGCAGCCTGTCGGTCTAGGAGGGTGGAAAATAGATGGGTCCATGAAACAGGCCTGTCTAATAGCACTAGTTGTACTTGGTGTAGCAGACTCGAGCGCGCCTTCCCTCGGATCATCTCACAGCGCTTTACAAAAAAGTGTGGCATTAAACGCAGACTGGCCTGGGGAAGTGATGATGTTAACTGCTCTTCGGAGCTGGGGAAGCTGATGCAAGGACCAGTGTCGCACAACCAGAGCAGGAAGAGGACCCAGGTCTCCCATTCCAGGGCTTTAGTACTGCTTCCGCGACACTGTGGTGCAGCTTTGCAAAATTCCACTTGCTCAGCACAAGTAACTTCTTTCGTCAGGCTGATAAAATATTGTTTCGTCATAATTCATCACAGAAAAGGGCAGGAGAGTTGAATTTTCTGCCTGCTTGGGTAAATTTTCATGCCACATTTTCAGGACTGTTTAGGTTTTCTTATATTTCATCCTTTTGCTATTGGCTGCTCAACAGATACGGAGACTTCCCATTAACCGCTGAAATTTGCTACACAGCAAATGATAATTGGAACAGCCCTTGGCTCCAGGGAGATGAACCTATTCCACTCTGACAGGAGGAAGAAAATAGTGGCTAGTTATTTATCTGTCAGTTTGACAGCGCTGGGTAACTTTAGGTTTTCCATAAGCAAAAAGACCGGATTCATTTCATTGCATATTTTTCTTACTGCCACGTTTCCGTTTGCAGGCAAACCCAGCGTCAGCAGAGAGGTCTTTGAGAGCAAAGGAATCCTAGTCACGGATGTAAATAATTTCAGCGGAACTGTGCAGAAAATGGTTGCCCCTTTTAAAAGCAGCTATTGGTAAGAGAAATGGGGAATTGGGACGTGAATGCCTCTAACAGAAAGCGCACTCGGGCCCAGGCTGGGAATTGCAGAAGCAGCCGATCAAGTCACAGAGCTAATAATGCAGACTTCGAAATAACAGGGAATTTGTCAGCCTTCGGGTGTGAGTGGAGAACTGAAGCGGAGAACTGCGCAGATCAGGGAAGTCTCACCTGTTCCTCCAGGAGCTGTATATCGCTATAGCTTGTAACTGTCCTTTTCCTTCCACTCACTGCAGAAGCTTGAATAGTCAATGGCTCCATCTGGTGCTTTGTGAGAGGCACGAAGTTACCTTTGGAGCGAAATCCTTTCAGGGTGTTGTCTCCCAGACCTAGGCGTTGAGATTGCTAAGTGCTACCACCTTTTGCACTCGTGCTTTGCAGCAAAGGCTAGTGTCCCACCACCCCCAGTACATTTAAATGAGACAAGCCAGGATTCCTACAGTGCTCGCTGCCTTCCAGCAGCTGAAACAGGGACCAGGCGGGTGCCGAATGCGAATAAAGGAACCCTAGGGCGCCTGACTGGAATTCTTTAGGAAACGTCCCAGCTCACTTACCTCCCTTGCCACGTGCTCCTTGTTGAGTCCCTTGCGGTTTGTTAAAGCTTTGAGGGAAAGGCAGAAAGGCACAGTCCCTCCTGCCGCGCCGGCATGGTGCCAGGGAAAGCGGGTGCTGTCCCTGTACCCAGGTATCTGTGCCTGCCTTCTCTCAACCCGCGCCTTGGACCAGAGGGATGAAGTGCTCCAAGGGCAGCGCTGTCTCTCGGGCTGTGTCTACACCAGCCGGTTTAGTCAAGACATGGCAGCTCTCGGCGACGAAGCAGCGGAGGCGCGCCCAGTGCAGCGGTCCTCCCGCCGGCAGAACGCTGAAAAGAGAAGCAGCGTGCGGAGAGGCGGAGCTTTTTGCGGCGAAGTGAGCGCCACGCGGTGGCGGTGTAGGTACTGTCGGACTCTGCTCACAGGCCAGACGGGCACAGCCGAGTTGCCTCAGCCACACTGCAGCGAGGCTCGTGTCTTCTGCCTGAGAATCCCAGTGTGCACCCCTGCTTCTGCCGCCCTGCCACACACGCAGCCGGGCCTCCCACCTCTGGGCAGCCCCCCAGTCTCCTGCTCCAGCATCTGTTCCTCCCCGGCCACCACTCCAGCTCTCCCTCTGAAGCAGCTTGCTGCCGCTGGCCAGCTGGTTTCTCCCGGGATGCCTGAAGCGGTTACGGGAAGAAATCTGCAAGGCTGGGCAGCCAGGCCGGGCACTTGTTCGCTGGGTCTGCATTTCCGGGGCTCGGGGCGTGCTCGTCGCTCCTCAAGGCTTAGCTTCGCCCAGTGGCGCGCGGAGGATCTCTGGCGCCTGGGGACTAAGCCTACAGGGGCGGGCCCCCCGTCTCACCCCACCCCTCCCCAGACAGGGCAGGAGGGGTCCCAGCCCTCCCTCCAAATGGCCCAGTGAGCGGGGGGGGGGTCTGCACCTGCTGGGGGGGAGCGTAAATGTAGACTTGGCTACGCCGCTCCCCCTGCGCTTACCTGCTGCACGGCTCCCCCCCACAGCCCGGCGCTGGCTCGGATGGGGCGACCTCACCCCCCGCCTCCGGCCTGGGTCGGCTCTTCATGACAGGTAGGGGGGAAGCACTGAGGGGCACCCCTCAAAGCCTCCTGTGCCCCCCCATCCCGAAGGGCCAGCCTGGCACCCCCACACTGACCTGCTGCTCCAGCCCCCACAGCCTGGCACCGACTTGGATGGGCCGCCCCCCCCAAGCCTGGGGGAGAGCCAGGTTGGCCTGTCACAACCGGTGGAGGGGGGGTTGCTCCTCCTTCTGCTCCTGCGCCTCCCCCCGTGTGTCGGGAAGGGCCTGCCCTGTCCCCCCCAGGCCAGGGGGGTAAGGCCGCCCCATCTGAGCCAGTGCGGGGCGGGTGGGTGTGCTCTGGGCCAGCCCTTCACGACGGGCCGCGGGCAGGAGGCGCTGAGCCCTCTAGCTCCTGTGTGTGGGGAAGGGCTGGGCCAGGCCGGCCTGACCCCCCCAGTACGCCGCTGGCTTCACGGCATCAGCCCGAGTTAGCGCCGCATCTGAGCGCGGAGCAGCCTCGCTCGCTCAAGCAGCAGCAGCTTTCACGCAAGGCCCGCTCCTCTCGGCCAGCCCCACTGGCTCGAGGCGAAGGCACCAGTTAATGTGAGCGAGAGCCTGGTGTGGACAGGAGGCCGGTTGGGGCAACCCCTCAAGCTAGCGCTGCTGTAGCGATCGGCCCTTAGTGTGCGCGCACGGGCCGGCTGCAGTGCACAGGCTTTCCAGCGGGAGCAGGGGTGGGGGGTGGTAACTGTAAAAAGAAAACAAGCCTTGCCAAGGGGCGTCAGCAGCGTCCCCTGCTTTTGCTCCACGGGGCTGGCAGGTGTGGCATAGGAACAGCCGCTCCCTGGCAAGGGGCCTCAGGGAGTGACGTTCCTGGTCGTGCTGGCTGCACGGCTCTGCTTGGCCGGACCGTGAAAAGCCCACATTGCGCGCCAGGTGGGCCGTGCCCCACGGACTGGAGCCCTGCACCCTAGCTCGCCCTCCCCGCCCCCAGCAAGGGAAGGAGAGGGTGCGGGAAGGTCAAAGAAGCCCCACTACTGGGGCAAAGCAGACACAAAAGCTGCACTCCCTTGTCTCCAGCAGTCACCGAGGGGAGAAGGGATAGGACAGGGCCCAGGGCTGTGGGGTCCCAGACCTTTATTGGAAAGGAAGGAGCCCTGGGCAGGAGGGGCAAACTGAGGCACAGAATCCCTGAAAATAAGTTTCCCCGGGTCGCTCCGGAAGAGGTAGCCGCAGCTGAGCGTTTCAGTCATGGGAGCTGTTGTTCTTCCGGTGACTATTCTGCCAGTGTGTCTATAACTGGAAACATATAGCCCATCCTGGCGCCCCCCCCCCCACAGCCTATAGGGGTAGCAAGTGACTCCCAGCTGCTTTGGTAAACATGCTACTAAAAACAATTTGTGAAACATCCTGTATTTCAGGTGATGCAACCCCTCGCCGCCCAGCCTGTGCATGGGTTCCCGTGACAAAGAACAAAGCGTTTGTTAAAAACATTTTAGATAAAGTTGTTACGGTTCTGCTGTTACAGCACGAAGCTCTACGGCCAGAAGGTAGAGAGAGGAGTTTTCCCTTTTTTAGTAGAATGTTGTTTAACGATCGCCAATGAGCAGCAGTAGAGTGTCCGCTCCCCACGCCAGTGGCATAGGAAAGCTATTTTAATGTATAGTTGTTTTAAATTATTTGTTTTCTGATGTAAGTTTCCACCAAAACCAGTAGTACATCTGCAGATGGAAATATTAGGAAAAGAGCAGTTTACTTGAAGGTTAGAAGTTAGCTCAATTTTAACTAGTGCTTTTTATGAGTGTTCATGTACATAATACAACATGCATGGGGTATGAACAGCAGGATTTTTGTACATTTTAAATGTTTTCCGCTGACTAAGTCTGCAAGCGCTCGATCAACGCTACATTAAGTTCACTTGTTTTCTACTGGTACCATTTCACTAGTGGACTTCAGGTTTGCCTGTATATGGAACTCTTTTTTTGTAAATAGCAGGACAAAACGATGCCGGAATAAAAATCCTATTTATGGTATTCTAAAACACTAAGGTTTTGAAATTTCAGCAAACATCATTTGTAAAGATACCTGAAGGTACCTACTGTTGTGGACACTTTTGTAACTAATCATTTTTTTAAAATAAGAGACTAAAATAAAGCTGTTGAGTACAGAATGGCTAATGTTTGACTAATAAACCAGGACAATTTAAAGTCTTGTGCACCTGTTGGTTTAGGACTTTTACCAAATCACTTAAATGTCCTTCCTTATAAATTAGTGCAGCTTACCCCTTAATACAAATAGCTCACAGGGCTATTGCATGCCATCAGGTGCTCTGCTTCCATGGACCATTGAAGGGATAACATAGCAATGGGGCATTGCCACAAGCTAAAAACCATGGCTGGAACAGCTTTTGCTTCCAGGGGACTTGTACTGTAATAGCCATGGGCAGAGTTCAGCAACAGTTCTAGAAGAGACCTGGACTTCTCCCTGCATTGGGCAGTAGAGCAATCCTACCATTGCTGGTGTCTTTTGTCTTCAGTGAAAATTCGCTGCTGTGCTCCTGCCTCTATGGCTTCCCCTCTTTGCTGGCTCAAATAGTTTGCCATGGCAATCAGCTTGGCAAAGCCCATGAATCTCTCATCACTTCCTGTGAATCCCAATCCATGCGTAAGACATTGCTAGAAGCAATGGAGACAGAGACCTAAGCAGTCCAGGTGAGCACCCCACTTCGTACTTTAAAAGTAGACTGGTTTCATGAGGAAGATACTCCTCAAGGTATTGCAGGATGGGGGAGAAGAGGCTACTTCCCACAGAGGACACCTTCCTGAAGCAAACACTCTGGTACTGCTGATGTAGGCTTCGAGCGGTGGCCTCTACTACGAGAAAGGTTTCATGCCACAACAGCCAACACTCCCACCCACGGGAAAAGCTTCTGTAGGGAAGGGGGATGGCGAGTTCAAGGCTCTTCACTGTCAAACAAACTCTGGAACACCGAATGGCCAGACTAGTTTCCTTTTGGAAGCTGCAAACTGTGTTGAGACAGGTCAGCCTAGGCGATCATAATGGTGTCATCTGTCCTTTGAGGCTAAAAGATCGCGTCAGCACAGGCAATGCATTATTTTCACTACAGCAGCATTCCTTTTCCGCTACCTATACCATGAGCTTTGAGTGGAAGACATTAGTTCTACCAACTTACCTTTACAGCCTCCTCTGTAATTGTACAAGTTGCGACAATGGTAAGATTTACTCCTCCCACAGCTGGATTGTGACCGAGCAGTAAGACCAGGATCCAAAAGCTTGAATCAGACAAGAGCTGAGGCCATCAGTGCTGCAATGGGGAGACTGAGGCCAGTATAGCTAGCAACTAGCAGATGCATCCAAAAAGAAAGTCTATTGCATATAAACAGACCAGTGGGAGATACATAGCAGCCACTGTAAATCGCTCCCCTCAGTAAGAACCAACCATTCATGCGAGGTCATGTTGTATTAGTGTTAGATGCACTTTGTGCAAGATTCATAGAATCAGACGATTAGGGTTGAAAGGATCTCAGGAGGTATCTAGTCCAACCACTGCTCAAACCAGGCCCACCCCCAACTAAATCAGCTTAGCCAGGGCTTTGTCAAGCCACAGCTTAAAAACCTCTGAAGTTGAAGATGCCACCACCTCCCAGGTAACCCATTTCAGTGCTTCTCCACCCTCCTGGAAAAAAGCTTTTCCTAATATCCAACCTAGCCCTCCCCCACTGCAACGTGAGTCCGTTGCTAGTTCTGTCATCTGCTACCATTGAGAACAGCCCTGTTCCAGTCTCTCTGGAACCCCCTTTCAGGTAGTTGAAGGCTGCTATCAAATCCCCCCTCACTCTTCTGCAGACTAAACAAGCCCCCTTCCTTCAGCCTCTCCTCATAATTCTTGTGCTCCAGCCCCTTAATCATTTGTTGCTCTCCACCAGATTTTTCCAATTTGTCCACATCCTTTCTGTTATTGGGGGGGCGGGGGGGCGCGGTGTGGAAGGCAGGCAGGCACAAAACTGCACACAGAACTCCATGAGGCCTCACCAGTGCCAAATAAAGGGAATGAGCACATCCCTCGATCTGCTCGCAATGCTCCTAGTAATGCAGCCCCATGTTGTTAGCCTTTTTGGCAACCAGGGCACACTGCTGACTCATATCCAGCTTCTTATCCACTGTAACCCCCAGGTCCTTCTCTGCTAAACTACTGCCTAGCCAGTCAGTCCCCAGCTGTGCATGGGATTCTTCTGTCCTAAGTGCAGGGCTCTGCACTTGTCTTTGTTGAACCTGGTCAGATTTCTTTTGGCCCAATCCTCTCATTTGTCTAGGTTACTATATCCTATACTTTCCCTCCAGCATAGCTATCACTCCCCCCAGTTTAGAGTCCTCTGCAAATTTGCTAAGGGGGCAATCCGACCCAGCCTCCCGATCAGTAATGATCCTCCACCTGACTACAGCTAGCAGTGATTTGCTCTACCAAGCACAACTGTTATTACATACTAGCAGCTTCCAACTATACATAGATGGTCAGAGAAGCCCTGTCCTCAAAGAGCAGGGCATATTTTATTCTTCATTTGCCTCCTCTGTGTCCATGGTGTAATGCCCACTTTTAGCATGTTACTGAAATACCTGAAACCAGCTCAGGCATGGAAGTGACAGCTTGGTTTACAACTGACCAAATTAGTTTTCATTTCTGCCTTTTTCTTTCTGAAAGCACTACAGAGGAATTCAAGGGGTAGTGACAAAATTCACAATTTAGCATGGAGCAGTAGGGTAGCAAAAGAACTTCCTTGTACTTGTGGCTATGTTGTTCAGTTGACCCAGTCTTAGGGTTCAGAGGAAATTTGCCAAACCTGGGTCAGCAGTTGCTTTACTACATCCTCACAGAGGTAGGCGTAGCAGTACTGCTTTAGTCCATCACATTGAGCTGTATCCTACACAGCTAGCTCTGATAAATGCATGATTACTTTGTGTGAACACTGAACTAGCTAGGAAAAGTTTGAAGTAACCCCACCAAAAAGAAACCCATGAATGTCTAAAACAGCCAAAGCTAGGCTTGGCAATGGACATCGTGTCAGAAAGGAGTTTGCAGTCCAGAACCATGGTGATTCTGTGCCATTTCAACTGCAGTAGTGGCACATGAGGGGTGAATGAAAGTAGTAAGCCCTGGTGTGACTGGATATGAAGTCTAGGAATTTGGCTGCAAACTAGCTTTAAACACCAAGCTGTCGAACTTCTTACTTTGCTTGGGGAGTGAGGATAGGGCCAAGTAATGCTAGTAGTAAGGACAGAAGTGTTTTACAAGTGCACTCCTTGTACAGTGATTGATCTGGTCTATTCCCCTACCCCCAACAGGAGGGACAGATTGAGTGTCCATGAGATGGATTACAATTTACATGGTTTTCAGCTGCTCTGAAAGTAAGTGCACAGCAGCTTTGAAAGTCAAGCCAAGGATGTTTAAGTCCACTCTTTTTCCTTGTATTTGGTTATTACAAGCCACAGAAGCTTCTCTCTGTGGCAAGCATGCATCTTTTAAGATCTTAAGCAGATGCTATTTGTATGAAGGAGTGAATCAGACCAGAGCCCAGGACTGGTTTCCAGAATTTGGCTTTACTTTGCAGTACAGAAATCATTTGAGCCTTTTCAAGAGACATCAGAAGCATAGGCTCTGTCATATCAATACTGCAGCGCAGTTTGGTCCATCCAAAAAGCCACATGGGTACAGAAAATACTTTCACATCATGCCTGCTTTGTAATTGGTTCTCTCAATTTTATTAGATTGACACACAAAGGAACCTTAGGCACAGTTGTCCCAAATGATGTAAACAGTTTTAGATGCTTAAGTGTGGGTTAGGTTCTGTGCCTAAAACTATGCCAACATTTGCTGCTACAATATATGTGGGCTTTGTCCATAATACAATTTGCCACAAAGTTAAGATTGATGGAAAGGACTTTAGGGATGCTGTCCACAATAATGGAGTGCTCAGTTTAGAGTTATCTTGGTATCAGCTCTGAATGGCATCTGTCAAAGTTAACTAAGCCACCAGACTCACATAATTGGGAAAGAGGTTTACAAATGATTAAAAATACAAAGGTAATGTATGACAATGAGTTATTTCAGTCTGCACCAAAGTCTAGGTTTGCAAAAAAAGTTTAGTAGTCTGCTTTTTGTTTACACAGTTAGTGAACAGTTAAATCAGTGTCAGTAATTAGCCAAATTCTGGACAGCAGCCCTACTAAAATGAAATTAACACATGATATCCAGGGGAGCATTTACCAGTGCAGTACTCTTCAGGATCTCAGAGATGTGGATTACAAAAGCAGGCCTTACAATATTGAGTGTCATACAGTGTTCAATAAGTTCCTTATATTCATATTAGATTTAATTTCTCCTAATTAGAAATTAGCTCATTACTGCTGCTCCTCCTCCCCATAGATATCATTTTTCTTGCGTTTCATCTCTTCAAAGTCAAACTCTGATCCCATCATCCTCTTATAAATATCTTTGATGTCATCACACGTCGTCTCAAAATGAGTGGTAGCATCATAGGTGCGAGAAATAAAGATCTGAAAAATAAGTTTTCAGGCTTAGTGTCTTGAGATGCCCCCCGACACGCACATACCAGTTTGATGGTTTGCCAATTCATACTAACCTGGCTTTCGGTTCCCAAGTCAGTCGGTGCAAACAGATCACTGATGCTAACAAACCTAGGAGAGAAGACATTTTTCAGAAGGTTTTAAACGCTACCCAAACACCTATATTCCCAGTGAAAGGACAATGAAAGCAGGAGCCACATTACTTGGAATATAAAGCAAATGTCAAAGCCCAGGGGCAAGAAGAGCACATGAAGTTTTCGGTGCAAGGATAAAGCATTGGAGCAGTTGTCTTGGGAGTAAACTGGGATTCCAGTGACAGATACTCCACTCAATGTATCTAGTGGCCGTCCAACCTCCCTCATCTGCCAAATGACCTCTCAAGGTCAGAATACGAATCACAAGACACCCAGACTTGTCCATGTGGGGCAAGCTTTTCCACCACACAGCAGTAGTAGTTAACTAGTCCACCGTGCTAATACAGTAATCACTAAGGCATACTAGCAGCTAGATTGCTGATACAAGCTGGAAAGCTTACTTCTGTTCAATGGGCTCCAACAGATCTAAGGCAGGTTTGATTTCTCTCTCTGGATCTCCTGTTTCCACAGTAGTACTAGCAATGGCTATGTACTTCCCTTGTGCTGCCACGTTGTGTGCAGAAGAGATCATGCAAACATAGATATCTGGAAAACATTAAAGGAATTAGAGTCTATATCACAGGCCAACTGATAAGAGCTAGGCAAATACTGGCGGTTGCTTTAGATGTGAGCTGACTCATCCACCTAGCCAGGCCACATGGATGTGCATTCATATTTCAGTTTCCTTTTTCAGCCTGCACTCAAGTCTCATCTTACATCTAGTTTAAGCTCTTTGGGGCAACCACTGTCCTGTTCGTTACACGTAACAAGTGCACAGTGAGTTTTTATATAAAAACCCTAATTTCAAGGCATTTGTAACACCCTGTAGAAGTCTCTGGCCACACAAACCCCTATCAGTTGGTAGCACTGGGAACATAATTCAGCCCTGTGCCTCCACTGCTTGAGCAAAGGAAGGTAAGTGCCAGCAGTAAGCAGTGGCCCTTCTCATCAGGCCAATCATTTGGGTTGAAGACTGGGCAGAGCCAGCTACATCCAGTAGAGGGCAGCTCTGTATAAGCCAGTACATCACAACCCTTCAAGAGAGTTTTAGGCCTATGTTTCCAGATCCAAGCTTAATTAGAAACAGCAAATTTCACATTCTGGCTCATGCTCTTGCTCTTGCATAGTATTGGACCGCAAACACTGGAATGCTTTGGATTCAGACAAGGGATTGAAGTATGAAAACCTAGGTTTGGGGCCTGCAGTCAGTCTGAAATGCAAACTTCAGCTTTTGGGTTTCTCATGCAGCACTACTGGCACTTAGTGCTTCAGATACAGAAGTGTCCCTATCCGGATCGTGGGAGGGCAGTAAGCAGCTCAAACTCTGGGTCCATAAAACACCTGGACATCTTCGGCTGGGGAGAGTGATGGGCTTTGCATGCCTAAATTATACCACCACCTGCAGAAACAGCTAGCAGCTGTCGCCATCAGGAGCCAATCCAGCATCCACAAGGGAGGACCAGGAACTCATGTGTAGGGGAAGGGGCCCAGGTATTACTAACATACAATGCTAAGAACCCAGAGCAGGTGTTCAAGAGTGGAGAGTGTGTACAGCGCCAGACAGCAGAGCAGTGCAGAATTAAAGAGGAAGCTGAACTGAACCCATGAGACACGGGGATCTCAATTGCAAAGTGCACCCACTGCGTTAAAGTCTCACACATACAACCGGCTTAGTACCTTCCCCAGTAAGAAATCCTGCATGTGACAAGTGTGGGACCATAGGGGGGTGGGGAGCTACACCAAGATATGGAGGATCCTCAAGAGGAAGCAAGTGTGCAAGCCATGAAAAGAGAAAGGTGATCATGTTCTCTGGGAGGATGGCTTTCTGAAGTGGTTTTATTATGAACTGTTTAAATGTTTTCTTTTGTGATTGCTAAATTCGTTAGCTCACAGAACCCTAAGGCTTTCATTTGTCCAGAGGAGAGAAGTCCACTTACTAAGGATTTAAGGAGTGTACCAAGCTAAGCACAGACGGTCTGCTGCGACACCTGCTTGGGCAGACATGCAAAGCACTTGACAGCCACTCTTCCCCCACACACCTGATTTCCGGTTGACCTGATTCTGTGGAATGATGATCTGGCAGGAGTTGGCATCATTTGTGTTCTTGATTGGGTGGTTTAAGATACAGATTACTCGAATCACTAGGCCAACTTTTGTTACCCGATCTGGGACATAACTAGGATCGCAGATGAGTTGTTTGCAGCGGGCCACCTGCCAAGGACAGACAAAGCACAAACTTAAATTCCTCAACTGGAAGAGCAGGTTTCCCTGACGTTCTCGAGCACAGAGTAGCCTCTTCTCATCTCTAGTCAGAGCTGAGGAGAAGCACCAGTGCTGACCAGCAAAAAAACCCCAAACAATGCCTACTTCAGATTTAATTCCATGAGGCGGTTATTTACAGTAGAGTGCACTAAACAGACTAGATTTCCACAGCGGAGACGTAAATATTTAGAGCAGAGAGGCCTCCAGTACTCTGAAGTATTCCATTTCAGAGCTATTCTCTCCATGTCACAAGTTAGTAATCCATCTTCAGTATGAGATGGGTTTTCCACCATTTGCGGGAGACCATAGTTTTGTACAGGTCGTCATTTCAATACAAGTGGTTACATGTGGTTTGGAAAATTACAGAGACACTATACATTCTTCTATACTTTTGAGCTACATGCATGAACTACTGAAAGATTAGACATTAATACATGCTGCAAAGCTTGGTTTCCTTAATCCAGATGTTTGTTTAGTGTAACTTTGCATTTGTATTGTACAATCTTATGGATGTATCAATAGAAAACACAGGGACATCAGCCCCATCAGCATAAGAGGGATTAAGGTTATGAATGTATATGTCCAGTCAACCCATCTGGAGATTCAGAAACAATATTTTAGTACAAGTTAGATATTTGCTATATATAGCATCTGTAATTTGTAGTGTTTTATTATGCCTTTTTTAATAATTTAAAAATTATGAGGCATCTGTATTATGGACATGGTTAGCAAGTGAAAATTTTAACTTGCCCTGGAAAACTGACTGGCACAGCAAGCAAATTGGCAGATGAGTAAAGGGTATATTTAGAGCTTCCATCAGATACGGGCAAATAGATTTTTCTGCCTGGGCTCAAATTGATAGTTTTCCAAAGCTGATTTATGGTATATCTAGGGAAGTGGTAAGGAAATTCAGTGCCAGAAAGATACAAGCAACTAATGCATCTTAACATCAAGGGTAGAGTCAATTTCCTATTCAGGTTAGATGCACTGATAGGTGCAAAGAAAGGATGTCCTGTTTCGATTAAAGCTGCCTCCTCAGCTTTCAAGGAATACAACAACCCTGACATACATCCAGAATTTGGATTTAGGATAAAATTGATCAGAAGCTATTTTCTAAATCTACTTCAGGTAACATCTGAAGCTCACCTGTTTAGAGTTCCTTACTGTCTGTCGACCACAGCACTCCAGAGGCACAGCTTTTGGGGCTTAAAAGCAACCTTAAAATTCTAAGTAAAAAATCCTGATGGCTCAAACTAGTTTGTGTGCATACCAAACCAAGCCTGAGTTACATATGCTCTTGCGCTAATGCAGATTCAGAGGAGAGGTCTTGAACAGCAAGTATTGGAGAAAATAATCTATAAGCATTACTGTACCTCTCCTTCAGATTTCACACCAACCACTTTGCCGTTTTCTATCACAATCTCTTCAATTGGCTTGTTCAGCATGTAGGTGCCTCCGTAAATAGCACTTAGCCTACAAGAGTAGCAACACTTTAGCATAAGGGAGCCTCATGTTTGCTACAGCCTTCTTACAGCTGCCTGTTCATTTACTGCACCTTAGCAGGCTGCTGCATACCAGAAGCTCAATCACTTCCAGTGTAACAGTCTTCTGGCCTCAGTAAGGAGTCAGAGCTAGGAGGCTTAGAGAAGAAAGAAATCCCCCCACCACTTTCCCCAGGAGCACATGCTCTGCCCAAGTCTAGGTGACTGACTATTCCTCAGTGGGCCATTAGTTTGGAGTCAGAATAGTCTTATTCCTTTAAGCAACTTATATTGGAAATTGCACAGGAATTACTGAAGCATAGACCAGTCACTACTTAGATTAACAGTCAGACTATCAACGTAAGGTCAAAAAGGAGGAACCTGCAGTCAACTCTTAGCAAGACACCGGCCAGTGCTCAGGACAAGTGAAAACCACGATTACGTCTACTGACTGGTCAGAATCAGCTACTTCAACTTTTTGATGGCCAAGGCTTCAAGCCACTAGTAACTCTAAGATCTGCAGCGTTCAAGCAACCACTGTGTGGTGGAAAAGCCAAGTCTATTCACAAAGGCTGGATACGGTTTCAGATTTAATATTTGGACTTTGAACAAACATCCTATTCTTATAGAAATCTCCCTTTGAGTCATTCAGAAAGGGTTAGTAATGCTGAACCTCAGCCAGCAGGGCCGCAGTTATGTAGCTGGAATACATACTGGCACATTTAAAGTAGAAATCCCAGCCACTGCACTATTTTACTGTAGCTTCCAGTTTTATTAGGGTGACAGTTCAGATCTGTGCAGGGAGAAGACCTCTCTCAAATCAATTTAGTTAACCTGGGGCCAAAGAACTAAGACATGGCTCACTAAATAAAATCCCCCCCATCCTCTCCCCTCCCCATCACTTATTCAAGTATCTTCCTCCCTTACCCCTCCTGCAGATCTACACTGCCACTCCCAGCTGCTGCTCATCCCACAATGGGATTTTCCTAGAGAAAAGAGGGAAGCTAAAAAAATGCTGTTTAAAAGAGATTCTAACAGACAACCCTCCACTACAACTGATGCATTTGAGACAAGTTATTGACACCCCCCAGCCCAGTCTCCTCACCTTGCAAATCCCTGAGGCAGCTCTCCAAGGCCATAGAGGGGATAAAGGTAAGGGCTTTTACCATATCTAGCCAGAGACTCACTGTAAAGTTTAATCCTGTTGATTGTTTCTTGGCATGGCTGATCTAGGTAGCTGCAAAAAAAAAAAAAAAAAAAAAAAAAGAGAACTGAGACTGTAAAACGGGTTTGGGGAAATGGGTTGCTGTTTACTCAGACCCCAGATGGCCTTGGATCAGGGTGTGCTTTAAGAGGGACCATTCATCCCTCATGAAGTTAAACTCCCCATGCTTCCTCCCACTCCACTGCTTCCCCTTAAAGGCTTAGGCTTCAGAAGACTTCTCAGCCAGGCTGAAAGGGAAGAGACACTTTATTCAGTGTACAATTAGAGAACTCATTTAGGTCTCTAAGTAACTCTAGAGCATATTTCTGCTTCTGAAAAAAAAAAAAATTCAATATTGAAAACCCAGTGCTTAAAGGCTCCATTCCAATAGGCAGCACTTCTGGGGATTTACTGCATGAGATTTACTTCGAGAAAGATACATTTGGGGCTAATGGAGATGGTCCATGACGCTCCAGAAAAATTCTCCCCCAAGTCACTGGTAGTACAGTCCCAGCTTACTTTCGGAGAAGCCAGTGAATAGTTACCACTTACTCATCAGTTCTGTAGAGCGCAAGGGCATGGCCTGTGAAGTCTATGACATCTTGGCCCAGGTCAAACTTTTTATACACATCTCTCATCGTGGTCTTCTTGGGGTCAACACCTTCGAAAGTTCGGGGGTCATTTTCATCAAAGTTGGCAACATACACTAAAAATTTCCTGAATCGGCGTTTCTCAAACAAGCCCATTAAACCTACAAGACCAAAAGAATGAGTCAGATCAAAGATGAGAAATGAGGGAGATGAACTATTTTAAATTTCTTTTCAAAGTAATTTTTCCACCAGTTCCATGGCAAAGACCATGGACCATTATAACACAGATGAAGTGCTTTGCTTAGCCCTTGACAGCAAAAAGTTTAATTTTTCCCAAAGGCAAGCCTAAATTAACTGTGCCAGAATATGAAGTAACCATTCAGGCTGCAGAGGACAAAGATCCAGTTAAGCATGGAAAACCAGTCTGCTTAATACTAGCATCTGCCATAGGAACTGCCTATTAAGAGCTTGGAAAGTGTGCCAGACTCTCAGAGGCAGGAAGAATCTCAGCCACACCCAAGGAGTTCAGACACAGCCTATATGTTGCCTAGCCTCCACTACTTCCAGTCACTGGAAGATGGGAGGGTACTGACCCCGACCATGCTTAGTAAGCTCTGACTAGCAGAAGCCTGTGTTAAGCTCTACTACCCTCCAGCTAAGGGAGGAGGAACTCTCTCCTATTGAACAGGCGGGAAACAGACACCCCCTCCCATGGCATTTGGGTCCTCCCCAAAGGGCTAGCAACCACTCTGTTGCTGCCAGCTTTCTGCAAATTGAAGACAAACCGACATGATCATTGCACTGCTGTCCACAGCATCCTGAGCAGAAGCAAAGTTAGTCATGTCAACGGATAGCAATGCTGAACTAGGCAGAGAGCAGCAGCAGCATTTGAGGAGTCTGCAGATTTGGCTAGACATTTCTTTGGCTGCATTCAGTTCACATTTGAGTCTTTGCAATAACTATAACAGTGGCTTTGTTCCTCACACCTACCAGAGATGGCTACGCAGTGCTGGTCCAAGTAAGCAATTGTAGCAGCTACAGGCATATGATTGCCAGTTGGAGTGAGTCTTGTTCCAAGATAGATTGAGGTGTGACTTACATTAGCAATGAGAGGTGACCACTGTATATGACTGCAAGTGCCTAGACTGTCACATTGTTTGCAATGGATACACCAGAAACTAAAAGGGCTTCATAAATAACTTCCTCAGTTTATACATCTTGCCTGATTAATGCGATGTCAGAGTCTGAGGGCTGGTCTACATTACAAAGTTAGGCCAACCTAGCTACTGCGCTGAGGGAGGTGAGAAAAAACTTCTGAGAGATGAAGTTAAGCCAACCTAGGGCCCAGTGTATACACTGCTAGGTCAACAAAAGAATTCTTCCTTCGACCTAGCCGCTGCCTCTTGGAAAGGTGGATTTACTACAGCAGCGGAAGAACCATTCCTGTTGCTGTAGTGTCTACACTATAGCGCCACAGCTGTATCACTGTAGCATTTCTAGTGTACACATGCCTTAAGACTCTAAAATGCCAAGAGATGGCATTGCTACTGAGCAAGAAGCCAAATACACTGATTTCCTAGAGTCTCAGGAGTTTACATGTCAGTGAACCTGAAGAAGTTATAGGAATTGGAACAAGGAGAAATCCAGAGATTTATAGAAGGCCAATTAATCTGGACAGGAGACTAGCCATGACAGGGTGATGTGAATGGGTAACCAAGAGATGCTGTTTTGTCTCCTAACCTGGTTTCTCTTGGTTGCTAACAGCCATTCTATTACTGACAAAAGGTCCCCCGCCCGTATCATGCATGAGATCTGCATCTGGGGAGTACATGTAGTACCCTAAATGACAAGCTGGGAGATGACCTGAATGCTAACAGGAAAGGTACCCCTGACCTGTGAAAGACTGAGCTGCCTTGTTTCACTGGAGAGGTTACTACTAGCACCCCAAGTTTAAGATCTAGAGAGGTGTTGAGTGCCTGGCTCCATGGCAGGGGCTCAAACTTGTTTTTGCTGGGACCCCCTTTTGAAAATATTCCAGCATTTGATGACCCCTCCCATGCCATGCCTTATTTCTGCACAGCTGCTGGGGGTGGTGCTGCCTTCAGAGCTGGGCACCCAGCCAGCAGCAGCTGCTGCTGCTCTCTGGCCATCCAGATCGGAAGGTCTCTGGCTGTCAGCCCTCCATAGAGCTGACCACCACAGCCCCAGCATGGGCAAGGGCTGACAGCGTGCAATCCCCCCCGCCCAGTAATAACCACAACCCCTTGAAGGGTCTTGGCCCCAGTTTGAGAACCCGTTTCAGGCCATTCTAGCAAATTGCACTGTGGACCTAGAATGTGAACTAGAATACTATTTGGAAACAAAACAGCTCAGTCATTAACCATAGCTGTTGCTAGCTGACTCTAGTTTGTATTAAAGAAATGAGAAAAATTCAGGTTTGCCAGATGACTAGGTATTTAACACATTCATATGAGGAAGTGTCTTAACATTAGCTTGCCAATAAGACAGGAAAGCATCTTCATTTGTAGTGAAGAAACTTTGGAACGGGAAGATTAAAACTACAAGCTAAGAAGTCCATGGCAGAGCCAGAAGCAGTTTGTTCTGCTAGTCTTGTGCTGCACCTTTTAGACCATCCTTCCAGGATCGAATACAGTGCACAGCATGTCAGATCAAGTTTGCATGTGTGGCATTATGACTTGGCACATAAGGATGCAACACCACTCAAATCTGGCCCAGCCATTCTTCCATCACAATCAGGTGGGGGATGACGGGGGAGGGAGTCAGAATAGGATGAGAGTGGGGCCAAGTCCTCCATGAAGCTCACCTTGCTCTAGTTCTGTGCCATCATGCTGGCACTGGCCTCACTTCACCCCAGATATACTTCTGCCTCTACCAGGTGATGTGGTCCAGGCCTGCTAAGCAGCAGCTTCTGTACATCCTAGAGGACTGTGCCTTCCTTAACTACCCAGCTGTGCCAGAGAACAGGCTAAGTGAGCTGCCCATGAATAAGGCCAGGTGTTGTGCCTTGTGCAGGAAGTAGGGTTAGGGTGATTGTTTAAAGACCCAGTTCATCCGAGATCAGCAATGACCTTGGTATTACAAGTCACAGGATTGCCAAATATTTAAGCTTACAGCTGTGCTCTCCCAGAAGGAGCCAAGCAATAACATAGCATAGCAAGGTGTAACAGCTTACTGGAAGCCAGGGCCTCTGCCTCAGTTGAAGGAACTTTGTAGATTTTTCCTCCCTTGTAGACAAAACTTCCTTCAGTCACTTTGAAGTCTAGGTAGCGAGTGACTTCTGTGTAAAGCAGCATCTTTACCAACTGACCTGCAATCAAAAAATGCCAGCAGAAAGAAGTCAGCCTATCATGAGTCAGTCAGCACATCTGTACCCAGGTGATCCCTCTGTCTGAAGGGCAGCAGACTGTCCTTTTTGCAAGGCTCCCATTACTATAAAAGGGTGTTTTTGCATTTTAGGATGAGCTCTTGAAATGCTAGGCGTGCTGCTCTGCCACAGCATTTCCAGATTAGCGCACACGAGGTGGGGGTGTACAAGTTGTAGAGATTTATGAAAATATTGACATTTTATTAGTTTTAAGCCAGTTTACAGCAGCCTAACTCAACTTCCTTGGATACTAATTCACACTCACTATAGTGCTGGTAAGTATACAGGGATATTACGAACAGTTCCCACTCTATTAGTATCTCCCCCACTTTATTATGGAGCCCACTACATTCAGCAACATTTAGACTTCTTAAGTTTCAACTTTGCAAATAACGCTACATAGAAAATAGACTGTAGCAGCAAGGATAGGGGACAGGAGTATTGCTCTGGTCTATAAGATTGGATATTGAGACCCCATGAATACATCCCCGATAGGGAAGTACATACTACTACCTAGGGATGTGACTCGCTGTCAGTGGGCTAGTTTTTTGTGTATTTCCAGCTTAGTTGAGTTTAGAATTCTGCACACAAGGAAGGTCCAACATAATTAACTGTTCCAGAGCTATTCCATTCAAGCTTCAGCTGGTTTTATGTAGTATTGTCACTATGCAAAGTGAAGTTTTATCCTTGGTAGAGTCTTATTCTTTACATTTCAGGGACAGTCATCAGAAGTAACATTGTCACATTGAAAGTATTAAGTTACCAGGGAGCACACCATAGGACAAGTTGTTAGGGTGCTATTGTCCCGTTGACTGGTCAACAACTCTGTAGCTGCCAACGAAAGAAGAAACCATTCCAGAACACTCAGCTCACTCAACACTCAAAGACTGAGTGGCAGGAAACTCCATATTACTGAAGTTGTCAGCGGTTATAAAAGTTAGTTTTGGAAAAAAATTTGGAAGGTATCACTGGAGTCAAGAAATACGCAAACCACTAACAGAGGCTGTTGACTCTATGAATTCAATATTTTGCCACCCTCCACAACTGCAGTCACTGTTTCTTCCTACAGTTGGGATATGCAGCCTTATGGCATCCACTTTAGCTAAAAATTCTAAAGTCTTGCTTCAGTAAGCACAGAGAGGTTTTTTGTTTTTTGTTTTTGTTTTTTTTTTTAAAAAGTGTTTTTCCATGAACTCTTCGTAAGTCATGGCTCAACTTTTCCCTGGATTAACGTGTGCGCAAAACAGGTTTTAATTTGTTGTCTACAGACTTTTTACTGGGGTACTTTGTTTTAGAATGTAGCACTTCACCTTTAAAGGATATTCCCGTTGTTTTTAGGACTCCTTTAGAGTAGCATAGCTACAGTGGATCTACTATGAGACAGATAGTCATATGCAACATCTCAGCTGGAAAGACAGCTAGAACTATGGCACATGCGTAACTAGCTAGCTGAGGGTAGATGTTACTTGTAATACATAAGAGCATAATCTCATGCCTGGCTGGTTTGGACAAGCAGTATTTCAAGCCCTAGATTACATACTAACACCTGATTTCTTGCAGTAATAGCTGTTAGAGTGACTGATGCTTAGAAAAAGTTTGTTAGCTTGGGATTTTTCGGTCTGATTTAAGCTAAAATTTACTTACCATTAGCCATAAGAAATTTCGGAATCAGGTCCACGTTCCAGTCTCTTCCTCGTCCCATTGATTCTGGCGGAGATCCTGGTATGTTAAACCTTTTGTAAAGCTTTAAATAGATTAATAGTGCATGATTAATGATATAGCGGAGAAAATCTGTAAAGTTATAATCTCATCACTATAAATGCTTATGCTCCCCATGATCACTCCAAAGTTTCTTGTGCTTCAATCTATAGCCCTCCCACTGCAAGCCTGTGGCCAGCCAGCATTTTTGGTGGAAACTAGACTGACTGATTCCATGTGCAAATCATGTCAAACTATTGCTACTTTAGGCATAGCCTCAGGTAGGCCTGTTTTACTCAGTGTCTGATTTTCCTCCAACACAGGAGCCTTTAAACTGGCAACAAGCTTGTCAGGTAGGTGACATTGCAAATGTATAATACTACAAGAGTAACTTCACTCCACTGATCAAATTTGTTGCCTCACTGAGCAGAAGAGCAAAAAATATTTGTACTTGAGAGACTGATTTTTAAATCAAGAGTTTCCATGTGAATAAGTGTTTTGTTCATTTTATATTGTAGGATTACGTGTGGAGATTGCCGAGATCAATTCCTAATAGAATATTAATCAGCTATGTGCAGCAACAGTAGCTTTGGGACTAGGATGTTCAAAGAGTTTCACAATCCTCATGTGTAAGTGAGCTAAGCAATTAAGTCTATCCCAGTCAGCGACTTTGGGATTAAAATGCATTAGTGCTTTTACTTTTGATCCTATTTCAGTGCTAGACATCGACACATTGGTGTAAAAACGCAATAGTCATGTCACTCAGAATACAGGACAGAAATACAGAAGATAGCCAAGTCATACCCATGACACTCTAAACAAAGCTATTTGGATCAATTCGTTTCTAGAGACATGTTTAAATACTTGATATTAGCATGAACACTGAACGATTTGACACTTGATGCTGAATGAGTTGTCCTTAGTGTGAAGCTCCCCAAGTATAAGGAACAAAGGCTCTAAGAGGTAGCATCCCTTTGTTTTAGGGAAATGCTACATTTTGGTCTCTTCCACTCTTGTACTAGCTGCGTGCCTAGTATGATGCGCAGGTAAGCCTCTCCTTAGCAATAGGGGCAAGATTCAATCTTCAGTTAGGAAAAGGACCCAAAGATTTAGAAGCAAGGTACAGGAGTGGACTACAATACAGTATTAGTTTAGTACTTACATCCTCCAGTGGTGTTATGGACGCACTTTCACCTCCATAGTAAGAGTTGCGATCCATGTGAAGGACCTTCTTTCCATTCACTGACATGATGCCAGAGAGAATGCATTCCTGTACAAATAAGAGGAGGTTTTAAATGCAGGGAAAGGAGTTCTTCGCTTCAGTTATAGGGCTAGGTCATCCCACCCCACCCCACCCTTTTTCCTTCAATTCTTGCTCCATGCTGTTTCCAAGTCAGACGTTTCAATGCAAGTCCTGAGGAGATCAGCAGCACCTTAACTTTACCCAGATATTAAGGAAATTTAACAGCACCAAAACCACTTTTAACTGTTTTACACCATAAATATAAATTGGATGGGAAAAGCAAGATGGCTCGTAGGGACAATATGGGGTAGACAGCAAGAGTATGACATTTTTGAGTTTTGGTGAGTATCCAGTTACTACATACTAGGAAATTAGTTTTTGGGAACATAACCACCAGCTAGACATAGGAGGAACGGGCATCTTTTTAAGATGCGGATACAAAGAGTACATGCTGAAGTGTTTAACACAGGGTAACTTATAGACAGCAAAAACGGAATAGATGCAAGCAACTCAAAGCCAAACGTTGATTTAAAAGTCAATACAAGCCTGCTAGTCTTTAGCATTTTTGTGATAAAGCCTTTGATATCAAGTCTTAAAGTGTTTCAAAACAGCTGTTCTAGACATTGTCTGAAGCATTATTCCACTTTGTGAACATTTCTTTTTCAGAGTGAAGCTTGTCAGCCTGCTATATGTAAGTAACCCTTGGCAGACTAGAAGCATGGACAACCACAGAAATGTAGGGCTGGAAGGGCACTCAATAGATCAGTTAGTCCAGTTCCCTGCACCAAGGCAGGATTAAATACTAACTAAACCATACCCAATAGGTGTTTATCTAGCCTATTCTTAAAAATGTGCAATGACAGTGATTCCACCAGCCCCCTCTGGAAGCCTGTTCCAAAGCTTAGCTATCCTTATAGTTAAAAAGGATTTCCTAATATCTAAACATCTCCCCTGCTGCAGATCATTCTTGTCCTATCTTCAGGGGGCATGCTAGCCTCCACTCCGCCCATCAAGATAGAAGGAAAGCAGTGCCTGATATCAGTGTTGGCATGGACTGTAGAAAACCCAAGCTGTATTACAGTTTGCTGAGCTTTGTTCAAAACAAGAACTACTGTGACTCTCCCAACAAGTTTTGGGAAGTTTTGCAGTGCGTGTGTCAAACCAGGAAAGCCTTCTGTCTGGGGCCACTGGTTATGACTAGTTTAAAGATGCCCATCCTCTGGAGAGATGCAATGTCTGCCAGATCAGCACCAGAAGTGCTAGCAAGTCTTGATAGTCTCAAAGCCTCAATATTTCCTTAGGAAGCTTCAGTTAAAACTAAAGGTTTATTTTGCCCTTTGTTTCTGATCAGCAGAGAGGTAGAAGAGTGCATAGATAAACCATGGTTCTTATGAATTGGACTTTAAAATTGCAGCAGGTAAGTAGCTTTTTACTGCTGCTGCCTGCACCATTTGAGAGAGAATCATAAAAGATTAGAATTGGAAGGGACCTCAGGAGGTCATCTAGTCCAGCCCCCTGCTCAAAGCAGGGCTAACCTCAGCTAAATCATCCCAGCCAGGGCTTTGTCAAGCAGCATCTTAAAAACTTCTGAAAATGGAGATCCCACCACTTCCCTAGGTAAATGTTACTCAACGTTAGACCAAGGAAGCCACTAGACATTTAATACTGACCTAGTCGTAGCCCTTCATATGTTTGAAGTTAGAGCACATTTACATCAACTCTGTTGAGGAATCTCTGACCTGATAGCCTGAGCACATCCATGAAACTGGATTCTTCCAAGAATATTATACTTAGATTTTAAGAGCTAACTAGATTTAGCCAGGCAACTGCCATTGAAGATAGGGGGTTTAAGCCACACAATTCCAACTAACTAGCTTGGAAAAAATCTTCAGCAGTTGGAGCAGAAAGGCCAAGTAATATTATTTGCTGCCCTGAAGCAGTTGTATAGCCAGAGACAAACAGAAAGCAGCAAAGGCTTATGTCCTCTCTGTGCCTCAACCCTATTCAACAGGGACCACCTCTCAGAGTGGTGTGGTAGTTCTCCACATTCAGCCATTGACCTATATCCACTGTCAGAGGCATCAACAGCAAGGGTAGATTTTTTGGCCATGCTTCTCAGCTTTCATCTGCCAAGCTAACAGCTGGCAGCTAGCTGACCTAGAGCTGAATATGTTAATATTCAACCTCAAAACATTCCAATTTCAAAAGCTGCCTCCTAGAATGGCCCAAGGTTTAGTTTACTTCCTCAGTGAAACTAATGCCTCTTCTCCCAACTTCCTGAAAATCTGCAGCATGCAGTTGTCAGCCAAAAAGCTACCACATCTAGCCAGGCTCTTTCACTCATGTTCATCTCATGCTGCGACTAGTTTACTATTCTCAGCATTGTCCACCACCCTCTCTTTTCCCACAATCCAGTCTATCACTGTAGATCTCATTTACATTGCTGTGCCACAATGCTAAGTGAACTGGTCACCCATATTGGTTAACCGTACAAGCACCTGCCATTGTTAGGTCTACATTTTTGATAGTTAGAAAAATAGATGTTACAGAACTAAAATTTTCTGAAACACTACTGTCAACCCTTGTTTGCTCTTAGATAAGCCTGTTAGACAGCTGGAACACTGAGGCTGAACTAGAACACATTACGGGCTTGTCTTTACTGCCTTGTTAACTCAAGCTTTAACTGGAGTTTTGCCTCTTACCTGACTCCCATCCATTCAAGTCTTGAGCTCAAGTTAAATGGCACTTTAATCTTAAACTATTTGGCCTGTGTTTATCGGGGTTGTTTGTTTTTTTTTTTTGGGGGGGGGGGGAGGATGGGCGGAGGAGAAAGAGGATGTAGCAGATGCTCAAACCAGTAATGCAGCAACTCAAACGCCTCAACTACTAATCCAACCACTGCAGTGCAAGTGTTCTTTGGCAAAGAGATGGCTAGACTAGCTTGAGCTAACTGTTTGCAGTGAAAACAAGCCCCAAATTAAGCATTGAGTTGACCACAAATCTTTTGCTAGTATATTATAGTAGCTTTGTATACTGTTTTTGTCCTCTGCTTGAGAGGAAAAACAGCCACTTATTTTTCCATGAGTGCCAGATGTAGGCCTTGCTGGACCCTAGGCATAAATTAAGTGTGTGAAGCAGAATCTCTCTCTACTTATAAGCTAACCAGGTAAGCATATTCCTGACTGGAGAGGACAGTACAACACTACCTAGAGTTCTCAAGTAACTATGTAAACATATTCTGAAGAGACGGTACAGGAATACATCAAACCCTTGTAAGATAGGAATAGGATGACAGGATAAGGAGTTTTTGTTCCAACAAAAGGTACATAAGGAGAAGGGTCGTAACTAGCAACTGGAGTGTAATACGTAACTTGTTTGTTTCAATATATAAAAGAAGCCCTTGGAAGGGCCTCTTTAGCCAGCCAAGGGGGCAGCGGTCCTGATGCATCCAGTCACTCAGTGTAATTGTCCCAGTTATACACATTACTGTATTTGTAACCATGGAGCCAGGATGCTAGCACTGTGCTTCATAGACAAACCCAGCCAAGTGCTTCTGCAACTGAGCCGAGCCTGTGGTCCTCCTTTATGAGTAACATGGAGATCTGCGCAATCATCTTACTGCACTGTCTGCTAGGGCGGCTGACATGAGTGCGCCAAGAACAGTGACAACACCGGCAACGTTCTCAGCACTTACCACCACCAGAATCCAGGAAGCTGTGAAGCACTTTGAGTAAAGGGAGCAAATATCTCCATGTCTAGGTTGCGTTTGGCCTGAATGAAGACAAGCATGGCTACTGCTCAATCCAGAAAGACAGATCACACTGATGGTCAGAGAAGCAGGAGTTGGCATAGATTAGCAACATCCTGACCTGATAGAGGGGGCCACTGCTATCTGTAAAAGCATTAGATCCTAATGATGACTGGATGCCAACCAACATTGCAGCTATGAACAAGAACCTCTCGCCAAGTGCAATTAGAACATTCTGATTCAGGCCTTTCCAGAGTTATTCATGCTATTGCCCACTTCAGAACTGGATTACTATTGTGCCTTCTGTGTGGCAGACAATCAAAGCCCCAAAACCTGGATCTAATGCAAATAGGTGGCTACCTGATTTAGCGGATCTTCCCAGTCAAACTCATGTCACAAAAGTGCTCTGTAAATTCACCCACACAGTCTAGTGTTTAGCCCAGAGTCTCCTAACTGGTTTGGGACCAAGTTACCCAACAGAACTTCCCTCCATTTACCACTGTTGCAGGTGAGGATCAGCATTTGATTTGAAGCACCACTGATACAATTGTCAGCAGCTCCCTCTGGTTTACAAGTTATTCTCAGTGAAGGGTCTTTCAGAGTCATTTTTCCCATGGATGCTGCAAAACACATTTGCCCTCCCCAGTCTTCCCATCCCACCCAGATATTTAGGAAGGAAGTGGCCTGAGATCTAAAAGCATCTTATTTTATGTTTGCTGATTAGAATAGGATGAGCAGTGATACTGGGGAATGCATGGCTGATCTGAGTATGGGATCAGTGCCATTATTATTAAGGAGAAAATAATAAATTGTATTCTAAAAGTGATTAACAGGATTTAACCAAGTGTAGTTAGTTCAGTTAATAAATCTGCACACATTTAGTCACTGGCTGATTTGAAACCCTTGACAGTTCACTAAATTCACCTGCAGAGTTTTCATTTATAGCCTTGTGGATTTGACTTGACAGGTCCTCATTAACAGAATGGCTTGTCTTTGGAACTGTTCAACAGCCACGAGTCCACAGTGACTTGGCTGAAAAGTTAAAATCTGCCAAGACTCTGACTTGTCAGGTCTGGCACATGGAGGTATTGCACTGCTAATTTCCATGCCTGAGTTCAGCCATGAGACAGCTGATTAGGATTGCAAAACAAAGTCAATTTAGCATCTCAGTTACTCTAATGACTTCAATAATTAAATATTGAAGCCAGATGTCAGCTGACTTCCTCTCACCATTAGTGATGCAGAGAGACATTTTAGGCATCTCTTGCTTCATCTCTCTCAATAAGCTATTCACAGGTGTTAGAAGTGAGTGTATGCCACTTCCATCAGGACGATCTTAAAACGAAACAGAAGATTAATCTGGGGCTTGGTGGCAGTCCTAGAAAGTGTTCCAGTTGCCTCATTCCTTCAGTTCTGTACTTGTCTAACCTGGATTCTTATTGTAGTTCAGTCTTAACACAATTTTACTAGTTCTTAAAGATTCATTTGTAATAAATAAAAATCCATTCAACTAATGGCCTGCTACACTACAGAACTCCAAAAAACAGATTCAGTGTACAGCACTGGAGTCCAGCTTAAGCAGTTTGTATACAAATGCCACATGCCTATGGCAGACAGAGGCAGCAATCAAGCTTGTTGTGTCTTGTATCAGGCTGATGGGTCATCTTTTTCTAGAAGATGGGATAGTCTACCTTTGCAGCTAAGCCTCAGTTGTTGGCTGATCAGGCTTTTGAGGTCACACCCATACCCCTGGTGCAGTAGCTCACACCTGGGACCCCACTGCTGAAATTTTATGTCCATAAGTTACATTGGGATGGGGAAGTTAGTCAGAACAGAAAAACAGCCCCTGGGGATGAAGGAGGAAGAGGTGGATAAATAGTTGTTTTTAACTGCCAAACTTCCCTTTCAGCAGCAGTTCGTGGCCCTCCACCCTTTTTATCAGTAGAACCAAATCAGGCTTTGAGTCTGCCACACGTAGTTTTTAAAATAAGTTAGAGTTGCTGTTGGAACACAAAATATAGTTGAAACAGCATCAAGGCCCAGACTGCCCAGGGAATCTTAAAGTGTGAGAAAAGAATGAGTAAGCAGTGAGAAGAAGGCTTAGCATGCTCATTTTGCATATAAAACATGAACACCCAAGAGATTGTTCAAACTATGAGAAAAATGGAAGTTAGTGTTAAACCATATTCATGCAGCAATGAGCCATGGTAGCGCACACACACATCAGTGAGAGATTCTTTTAGACTGCAAGCTCCTTGGGGAATAGATTGTTTGTCCAGGGCATGGCACACAGGCTTCAAAACAGGTTGAGAGCCCTTAGTAGCTGCTGCAAAATTCAATAGTTGTCAGACAGATTAAAGCAGTTTTCTTTGGCCTCATGCTTACCTATGCATCCAAGAGTTTGTGATTCAACATAGTTTGATACAGTAACAGGTAAGGAAAGTGTTAAGATATGAACCCATAACGCAGGGATGGAAAGATAGCTCAGAGGCACTGGGGCTTAAGTTAAGCTTCCTAGTGACAGCTTTTCACAAACAAGGACATCAAGTGACCTCCCATTTATATGAACAGGACTTGCTTCTGTCTGCTGCTGCCAAGATGGCAGAAGTCTCATTCTCAAACTGAAAACCTTCAAGGGAAAAAAGTCTGAGTTTGTATGGATTTTCTCCTAGAGTTTGGTGCCAAGTAGGACATGAGTTCAGAGACAGCCTCAAACTGCCAGAATGATAGAAACTTCAGCCAATTATGTCATTGTCTGTGGAGGAAGGATTCTGTATTCAAGTGATCTTGTGACATCTTTTAGTTTAAAAAGACAAAGTATTGATTTTAAGGCACACCAAGATATGAGTTGAAGCACAAGTGAAGAGGGACGCCCAGGTGATCCTGAGAGGTAGTATGTCAGTAAGTGAAGATTTTCACTTTCTAGAGATAATATTTCTCATCTTTAAGTTACATACCCTACCTAGCCACATTTATAGACAAAGTTCCCCCACCCCAAACCTCCAGCAGGCTCACAGCACCATCATTAGTATAACCCGGCCAATGGTATCAAGGTAGAAGAGAGTTTAGTCAGCTAATTTTAAAGCTCTGATTAGTGAGATATCAGATCTGGTAGAGGATTATGAGATGGGCTGATGCAAGAAACGGTGTATCACCCATTTGGAAATTACATTCCCCCAGAAGTAAGTTTTGGTTGGTCAAGGAATCTAAGCTAGTTACCTATACAGTTGCAAATCAACTCCAATTTGCATATCAACTGACAGGCTGAAAAGCTGAGTTAGCTGGTTGTGTAGAAAACAATTCAAGGTATCTATTATGTGTTTTTGTATAGCAATTTAATCTGTGGATACAATTTAGTTAATTTTTGCTGAGGTGAAAAAAATCTAATTTAGTGTATTATTTGACACAAAATGAACTCCTATGGAGATACTGTTATGACTATTACTTTGTTTGAATGTATATTGATTCAAACAGAGGTCAAACCAGACTACTCCAGCCCCAAGGGTACTTCACTTTCTGAAGTGAGCTCAAGCTATTACATTAATCAGTTTCATTTTTTTTGTTAGACCAAGATAAGGAGATGAAAAAGCAATCAGTAACAGGAGGTTTTGTACTAGTTTTGTTTAAAGTAGTATTTTCTAGATACTGGAAAGGCCTCAGTATTATGAGACATGTTCTTCCACAGTGTTTGGAGTCAGCCTATCTAGGCCTTTTTCAACTAAGCATGTTATGGGAAAAATTTTTTACAGTGATTCCTGGCCAGCAAAACTGCATTCTTTAGTTTCTTCCTCACTTCAACCCATGCTCTTACAACCTGAAAATTCATCACTATTACTTATTTCGTGGAATGAAGCTTCTATCTGGTCCTATGATACCAGCTAACATCAGGCCTGAACCCAGACAGAGATTCAATCTAACAAGCATGTTAAGCACTTAACCTTACTTATTGTAGTTAGAAGTTGAGATTTTATTAGGAGTCTACTGACATGCAACTTTGAAATACCATTCACCGCCATGATTTCTAGGACATAGTAAGAAAATGGCAGGGCCTTTGTTAATTTTGGTGCTGTATTTTAATCAGTTTGCAGCAGTCAGCTCTGAAAATACAAACTGTAGTTCTAGTAGACATGTAAGCAGACAGGCACCATTTCTTGCTTTTAGATGGATCGAAATTTCTTGTGGAACATCCTTATGCATTTTCAATTTGATAGGTCACAAACAGCATTTAAATTTGAATTCCTATACACAGAAGATTGAAATCTGTGATGAATGAATTTATATGTTCAGCTGTAATTTTAAATTAAAAACACTGCATTTCCTAGTAATTTAAGGTTGCATACACACCCTCACACCTCTATCAATAAATACCATGACTAATTAATGTTACAGTTGATCCACCTCACACTAAACGTACAAAGTAACAATAAAAGAACTACACTTTTATAAGTCAAATTGGCATAAGTGGTGGCTTGCTTTTTGTAGGCTACCAATCCCACCAAGCTGGTTGGGAAAGCAAACTCTAGAATTTAATTGACTAGAAGATCTAATTGGTTTTTAAATGTTTTAATTGTTAGTGATGTGATGATGTCTCTGGGTATTCATAAGAGAGGCTTATTTAAGTTTGTACAGCAAGTTTTCCCCAATGTGACATAAGACCTCAATTGAGTAAGTACCAAAATTAACTATTTGATAATAGAGTAGGTTATCAGTACTCCACAACATTTATGCAACAGTGAACATGTGGACTTGTCTAGAATGATCACCAATCAACGATGGATGTTTTCATACAGCAGTACTAAGGCTTAGGTGATTTTTAAACTGACAATTTACTAATTTTATTTCACATTTGATATGAGTGACAAAGATTGAAACAACAAATGCCCTTGGAACAATACTGATTTTAAATTAGTAAAAAGGAAAAGGTGGTGGGATGTCACAAAGGAAGACATGTTCGCATGTGGTGTGATATGGCATTGAATAGAGAGCATTTTTGAAGAGGACTTATTGAGCAGACCCCATTTGATGGGATACACGTAAAGAAGATTTTCTATCTTGTATTTTTGGAATCACTGTTGAGAGCTCAGCAAAATGTCATATCTGCCATCTTATCAACACAACTTTTGGCGATCTGGAGGACAGATGCAGCATAGCAACACTGTACCATACAGTCAGGCTTTTGAGTGCTGGCACACTTTACTAATGCACAGGGATACGACAAGTAAGTTTACTTCTGAAAAGCAGGTTAAGGGTATTTCAGTGTAAACATATATTAAGGTTCCTCATCACCAGGAACTCTGACACCCCTCCCTGCCCCCTCAAAAAAACCACACACTAGATGTGAAACCCCTTCCTTCCCCCCAAAATGACTTCCAGGGATTCTCAAGTCTTCCATAAAGCACCCATCTCAAAAAAGTTTAGAAAACATGCTCTATGCATCTACCCCGCAAGGCCTCTGAAGAGACCCCTCTCCAGCAACTCTCAGAAAAATGGGTCCTTGAGGCTAAGGTGGTGAAGACATGTGAAGTTTCAATAGGGGCTTCGGAATCAACAAGGCAAAGAGGTTGTTCACATCATTCTGTTGTAGCTTATTCTCTAAGCCCCTACCCCAAGTAACCACTGGACTCAAAGGATTCTGTTATCAAAGATAATTGCTGCCACCTTTGACTACAGGACAACCATTTCAAACTTCCTGTTTGTTCATTTATTTGAGTAGGGAGGGAATCCTGTAATCGTGTTTGAATGAGCTTTCAGCTTTGTGGTTTACCTCTACTTCTGGCTGGTCATCTATTTCCCTCTCAAAATCCCAGTGCCCTGTGATCAACCCCAATCTCTTGGCTATCCCATTCCTCCCCTTGTTCCCATGCATTCACTCCCCCACATTTGATTCTGCCCTTTCAAAAAGCTCAATTTTATCTCCTCATGGTACTGTTTTGAAGAGAAAAGTCGTTTAGAAGAACCACCACAATTAAATTCAAGACCGACTATGACTGGAGCTCCTAGGCACTACAGCACAAAGAAATAAATTAAATCCTATCTTTTACCACAAGCTATCATTAAGTTTAGCTCAAATCACTTTATAACAATATCACCAGTTACACAAGCATATCCAGTCAAATAAATCTGTTGATTACCCGCATCTCTTAAACAGGTTACAATCAATGTGGTCTGTTAAGATCATTGTTCATCTTAAGAACATGTAAGGATATTACAACTGGACAACTAGAAGAGAATAATCCCATCTTGCATATCAGTCACAAATTCACAATGAACAGTGTGTGTGTGTGGCTTGCCAACTCAATTTCACCATCGTGTGTTTCACTTGCAACAATCTCATCACTAATGACTATCATCCCAGGGGGTTGCACTCCAGCACTAGTGGTGTCAAACTATTGTAGAAGAAAGAACCAAACAGAAATGTTTCTGAATAGTCCCTTTCATTAGTTACTTGGAAATTTAAAGCAGTTTCCCTAGTTTTTAATACCACATGGCATTAAAAATCAGTCAGAAGACAAGACAGAAGCCCTATATCCCAGAGGAAAGAGAGGGAGCAGCTTGTGTTGCTATGATCCTCTCTTTATAACTCAAAAACAGCAGATATGGAGAAGAAGTATGAAACCAACTAGGATTGTTAGTTTCACTCAGCACTTTTAGAAGTTAGGACAGGTAGCAGCTGTCAAGGTGTCTCCCCGAGGGATAGGGCTAGAGAGCTTTGGTTTCATACTTTTACCCAGACTAGAAGACAAGTATTGTAGGAATGATCCTGTACCAACAGAGACATGGCCTCTTTGTTCCTGTAGGCCATTCCAGCTCCGATGGCGAAAATAGGGCCATTTATTACAATAAGTAAAGCACCAGTCCAATAGAATGAAAGTGACAACCACAGCATTTGGCCTATGGTAGGAAGTGCATGCATCTCTCTACAGAGGAATTATCCCAACCTGGAGTCTGAAATGCCGGAAGAAGGGGAAAAGCCCATCTGCCTCAAAAGGAAAAGTTTGTGTCTGCCCAAATTAGCAGTAGAAAACAAGAGCAGGAAAGACAGCTTTAACTATAAAGGAAACAATTATTCACCGCTATATTGTATTTTCTTTCTCCATTCCAGGAATGGAACAATCCCTATCTTATTCTGTGTAACTTGCAACCCAAGAAGAATGAGGGGGGATTTGATAGCAGCCTTTAAGTACCTAAAAGGGGGCTCCAGGGAGGATGGAGCTAGGCTGTTTTCAGGGGTGGCAGATGACAGAACAAGGAGCAATGGTCTCAAGTTGCAGTGGGGGAGCTCTAGGTTGGATATTAGGAAAAGGTTTTTCAATAGAAGGGTGGAGAAGCAGTGGAATGGGTTACCTGGGGTGGGGGGGGGAATCTCCATCCTCAGAGATCTTTAAGGCCAAGCTTGACAAAGCCCTGGATGGGATGATTTAGCTGAGGTTAGCCCTGCTCTGAGCAGGGGTTGGACCAGAGGACCTCCTGAGGTCCCTTCCAACTCTAATCTATGATTCTGTGATCTCAGACTTTTTTTTCTTTAAATTACACACACTAAACTAGTATTTTAGAGAGTTACAGTGGAGGGAGATCCCCCCCCCAGAATGAACAACAGGGAGACAGCAAACCCGATAAGGTCTCCTGTTACTGCCTTGAAGCAGCGGCATTGTTACGCCTCATCCGCAACCTGCCAAACAGCATCCTCCACCACAGGAGGAGGAGATTACCGAGGGTTTTCTAGAGCACCCGGCATTACCAAGAGCCCGATTTCAGCGAGGCCATTTCTGAGCAGAAGCAGGGGGGAAGATCCCCTGAGGAGACCGCCTGACGGTTTACAGCTCAGTCACGCAGTGCCTCGCTGCTCCCCACCCTCCTACCGCAGTCAGGGACTGACAGAGCATGAACGCTGCATTGGAGGGGGGGGGGGAGCCTGACGGCCTCCACCCCAGCCGGGACCCACGGAGCTCAGGGCCGCCCGCGAGGAGCCGCAGGCCCGGGGGGCGGGTTGCGCTGGCGGCGGCCCCGGCAGTAAAGCCCCAGGGCGGGGCGCTGTTCGGCTCCCGACCGTGGCAGCGCCGGGAACCCGACCCCGAACCCCCCACGCGGGGGAGACGCCGCTAGGGATCCCGGCGCCGCAGTCACCGGGGGGGGCCGCACCCGCGCTGTCCGCCCCCCCCCCGGGGCCCCGCCCGCCCTGGATACCGCGGGGGGGCACAGGAAGGGGAGACGCGAGGCGGAGAACGTGAAGGGGGGAGGTGGATGGGGGAGGGGCAGAATGAGGGGACGCGGGAGAAATGGTGCGGGGGGGGGGAGGCCCGAGCTGTCCAAGGGGGCAGGGGAGCACGGGGGGAGGGGCGGGGGAAGGAGGAAGTGGGGGAGGGGCGGGGCAGGCCGCGGAGCGCTGAGGGGGGCGGGGAGCGGGGCCGAGGCCGGGCCCGGCCGCCCCCCGCTCACCGTGAGGCCGGTGCCCAGCACGATCACGTCGTACTCCTCGTTCATGGCGGCGGGAGTCGGGCGGGGGCTGGGCGCTGCGGGCCGCGCGGAGGCAGGACTGGAGCAGGCTAAAATGGAGCCGCCGCCGCCGCCGCCGCCGTGAAGAGACCGCGCCAGGGGGGTGGGCGGGGCCGCCGCAGCGAGCCGGAGCGGGCGGGGCCGAGCGGCGGGACCTGTCACTCGCGCCCTTTCGCTCCCCCGGTTGGGCCGCGCGGCTGTCACTCGGCAGGCCCCGCCCCGCCGCCGTCGCTAAGGGGCGGGGCTCCGGCCTTGCCGACGGGAATGCCACCGTGGTGCGGGCCGGGCGCGCCTGCGCGGGCCGAGGCGGGCGGCGCGCGCTGGCTCTGCCCCGGGGCGGCTGCGCGCGCTGTAGCTGGAGCCTGGCCGGGCGCCGCTGGTGCATGGAAACAAGGGCGCTTCCCGGGCCGGGCGGGGCGCGGGGCGCGCTGCGTTTGCAGGGAGGGGTGCGTGGAAATAGGTGGCTGGCCCTGCAGAAATGCCCGTCCCTCCAAAGGCACCGACTCTGCTCGCCCACCGCCCCCGGGAATGAAATGCTGCTTGGGCGCTGAGCTAAGCCCTGGGTCAGCAGCACCCCGCTGGTGGGTGCTAATATACTGCCAGTGTTGGCTTGCCTGGGAAACAGGGCATGGCGGCGCACAAACGTCTTTCTGGGGAAGAGTCTCTTGCCACCCAAAGCAGCTGGCCTCGAAAAGCCCTCGGGTCCAGCCCTCTGCACCAAGCAAGGAGCAAGTAAACTTAGACCTTCCCTGTCAGGCGTTTGTCCAACCTGGTCTTAAAAAACGCCAATGATCGGGACTAGCCTATTCTCAAATTCGACTATACTAGTAGTTAAAAAGTTTTATCTAATATTTAACCTAAATCTCCCTCGTTGCAGATGAAGCTCATTACTTCTTGTCCTACCGTCAGTGGACACGGAGAACAAGTGATCGCGGGCCTCTTTATAACAGCCCTTAACCTATTTGAAGACTTATCAGGTCTTCCCTCAGACTTCTTTAATCAAGACTGAACATGCCCTGTTATGGAAAGAGCCATTTTTTAAAAAGTCTGAGAACGCATACAATTAATAAAATACCAGCGTAAATGAAACTGCAAGAGTCAATTCAGAGAATTTCATTTTAATTTTTCCTTCAGATAATCTTTACTGGGCAACTTCTGGGGTCACAAGTAAAGAACACAGGTTGGGTATCTGAAAGTTGAAGGGAGAGGATGGAAGCTAAATCCTGGGACTTTTTAATCAATATGAAAGTAGAACTTCAAATGTGTATATTTTACTGGACAGTATATTAACAGTCATTATCTGGTGAAATTAAAGTGGAGTAATAAACAATTCTTGATTGTAGCTCCCCATGAAAGCTCTTGTTTGTGGGTAAAGTCATCTGTGACTGTAGCTTCAAGGCTTATGATTAGAGTTGGCCAACATTTTTCAAAATTGCAATGTGATTTTTTTTTAATGCAAAAACATTTTTTGATCAGTGGTTGAAATTTTCTGAACGTTTGGACCAAAAAAATTTCAACCAGTTCTGTGGATTATAGATTAAATGCATACAGAAAAATATTATTTGTAGCTGCAGAGATACAGTACCTCCAGCCAACAGTTATTCTGAAAGAAAATGATGGGACAATACCTCTTGTTGATCTACAGATGGAAAGGCATACAGAGCTAGAAAGACAGACATATTTGCTATTTCACAAATGGACAGCTACACACGGACAGATCTAATTAGCTAGATATTATTTGTTAAGTGATTACAATGTGTTTGACACCCTTGTTTTGCTCGCACTTGTTCTACAGCTGGATAGACAGACAGTAGTAGGGTCCAAAAGAACAAAACACTAGCACATATTTAACTTTAAGCATGTGCTTAAATCCCATTGAAGCGGATATGATTTAAACATGCACTTATAATTAAATGCATGCTTAAGTCCTTTGCTGATTCAGAGCCCAGATTTAGATCAGTCTATCTAGTCATTCACACATATTTTTAAATCACTGTTAACTGCAAGACTTGATGGTTCTCTGACTCTGTTCCTATCAGCCTACCTGGTTTTGTTGGGTCTGAACTCATCTGCTGAGGTTTTTTTTGTTTGTTTTTTGCATACATAGATCTGCTTTGTGGAGTGGGTTTTTTATAGGAAGCAGCTGTGAGGGGCAATGACTTGGGTTATTTCTGCTGAGGCCATGGCAAAAAGTAGAGCCATATGGTGAATAATCAGAGAGTTCGTTTTGCAAATTTGCCAATCTTTATGTGAGGTTATAGTACAAGAAAGCAAAAAAAAAAATTCCCTGTGCTTAGTTATACTTCCTCACTGAAGAGATCAAAACCTCAGAACGTCTATCACAGGATGACAATCTCTTTAGCGCTTCCCTTATAATAATACATTCTGCTTCTAGCTCCTGGAATGGTCAACAGCAAAAATATTTACTTCCTGTGTGATTTATATTGAGTAGAAGAACTGGTTAGTGCACAAGATTGGGAAGCCAGACCCCTGTTTCTATTACTTGCTTTTTGGGTGACTCTGAGGGAGTTGCTTAGACCCAGATTTCCAAAATGTTGGTGCCTCTGTTTCTGTGTCCAGTCTGAGGCTCCTTGGGTCTGATTTTTGGGGGTACTGAGCACCCACAACTCCAGATGATGATAGCGTGAGGTTTGGGTGCTCATCACTGCTAAAAATAGAGTGTCTCCAGTTGAGAACTTTTGAAAATGTTAGTCTTAACATTGGTGCCTTAGTATACTTACCTGTACAATGGTCACTATTTATAAGGCATCACAGAAATGCAGAGAGCTCTGTAATACAAAATAGTGAGATCAACAGAGGAGAGAAAGTTCGGGTTGAAAATAGTGACACCTACCTCCCTCACAGGGGTGTCATAGGCCCTATACTACTAACACTTGCTAAAGGTTTTCCTTTACCTCAATTGACAGAGTCTCAAGCTTTTGGTACAAGAAAATCTGGGTTCAATCCCATTATCACAATGCAGTTTTGAGTGGCTGTGCTGTGCAGCATAAACGGAGGTAGCAGAGATTTAGCTGTTGCTAAATTCATGATGCAAAAGCTAGTTCATTATGTTATTATTATGCAAAAGTTAGCCAGTTGTGAGAAGCTGTTGCAACAGCTTCCTCTAAGACTGACCTTAAATTAGAGAAATACTTTCTACTATCATGAGTCGCCTCATGCTGATCCAGGAAAATTCTACGTTGTTTATAGTGTAAGTTCCCTTTTTCTTTCTTTACAGCA
Source organism: Mesoclemmys tuberculata (assembly GCA_007922155.1). Taxonomy (NCBI): domain Eukaryota; kingdom Metazoa; phylum Chordata; order Testudines; family Chelidae; genus Mesoclemmys; species Mesoclemmys tuberculata. The sequence goes on along the minus strand of ML675616.1, from coordinate 3,744,775 downwards.
TAGACAGAGGCAGGCTATACTGGAAAATATGACAGAAATGAAGCCCATATAAATTCAACAATCAATAAAGAAAATATCCTAGAAGAATCAGAAATGTTGGCAATTATGTCTCAGTGGGGCAGGGTTAGTGGAGAAGCAAATTCTGTACCAAAAAAAAGGGGGATTGTCACTGCAAAGTGATATGTGTTTTTAAGGAATCGTTTTGAAAATGTTCTTCTGATTGCTTGAGGTTGGCACTAAGATAAAAATAAGGTTTCTGCACTAAGCCATGCAACAAGTAAGGTGGTTAAAGGCACTTGACTGGGCGCTCACAAGATGTAGGTTCGATTACCTATTTTATAACAGGCAACCCGTGTGACTCTTAGTAAGTCACTCATTCTCTCAATTCTCTGTCTGTTAAAGGGGGACAATAATGCTTCCTTTGTCTATTAAGCTCGTAAGCTTTTCAGGGCAGGGGCTGTCTCTTACTATATGTGTACAGCACCTAGCACAAGGGAGCACTGATCTTGATTAGAGCCTCTTGGTGTATTGTTACATAATTAATAATACTAATGTGCAACATTAATTCCCCTCCCTGCTTTGCTTTGTTGAATAAGGTTAAACATCTGTCTCTGTTGCAATTATTGCTTCTGGCTAGAGGACCTTCTATTATTTTTGTCCCCTGCTCTCATTCTGACCCCCTTGTTCGTCTCATCTACCTTGTCTTTGAGACTGTCAGCTCCTTGGGGAAGGAATTGTCTTTTATATTTTGTAAAGCTCGGAGTCTAAGCACATTAGGGCCCAACTTAGTTTGTCTTTAGGTGGTGCCACAATCGAAGAAGGAAGAAAAGGAGAATAAACTGCACACAATATAAGATTCGTATTTTCCTGGAACTGTTTTGGATGAGAGCACCAGGCAACCCACCGGATAACTATTCAGTTGCATGATGAAAGCAAGATGCCCCTCTCCTGGCTTCCTAGACAAGCCATGTGAGTCACAGAGGGGGTATAACATGGTATGGCCCCAGAATAGAGGATGCATAGAGCATATATATATGTGCATGGCAGCCCCGATTAGGAAACAGTCCCTATGCACATCCCAACACACAATTTATTCCCTTTTAGCGACTGCCTCAAATTCTTTTCCCCAGCAAGAGTCTTTCAGCCCCACCAGAACTCCTCCCCAATTTCACCAGCCTACCTGACTGGTCCCCCAAGTCATAGATACTGTTCTTCCAGCTCAGAGCTTAGATGGGAGTCCCTCTGATGCCCACAGTCATCCAAAGCAATGTGTGGTGCTCTCCTGATATCCCTAGGGGTTGGGCATGTAGCCGCCCTGGCAAGCCCAGCCTTTGCCCCCCATTAAACAGGCTTGCAGACATAGGTGCTGGAACGGGGGTTGCTGCCACACCCG
>ML675616.1:3714307-3743372 GCA_007922155.1 Mesoclemmys tuberculata | reverse complement strand
GTTCCAGCACCACTGCTTACAGTCAGTTCTACTTTTATATAAAAGCACCAGAGCCTGTCAGCTTTAGATGCAACGACAAAGTCCCAGGCATTTAGCATGGGACTGCATGGCAAGAGACCTGACTTCTACTTCTGGCTCTGCCACAGGCCGGCTTTGTGTTATTACTTTAATCCCTCCCGAGTGCCTCAATTTCCCTTTCTGCTCAGTGGGAGATAATGATACTTATCTGCTTTTGCAAAGCACTTGGGAATCCTTGGATGAAAAGAGAGAAACGAGAGCCACGGGTGGGATTTTTCAAAAGTGCTCAGCTTTCCTCCCACTGAAGTCAATGGGCATTTTACCACCGATTGCAATGGGAGCAGCGCTAGGCCAAAGCTGAGTGCTTTTGAAAACCCCACTATTAGCGTTATTATGCTAAAGAAACAATTTGAAGTATCTACTCAGGCTATTTATGAAAAATACATGTGCACAGAAAGCAACAGAACTAAACCGCTTTGTTCCCAAAAGACTATTGCTGTGAGCGACTTGCTGGGATTCCTTGAATGAGGGTTCACAGAGCTAGCGTTTATTTTAATTTTGTTCTTAATATCATAAGCAATTTTCCTGGATGGCTTCTAAAAATGAAACAGAATGTGAATGGCGATAAAAGGGAAGTTACAGTCCAGAGGAGATGCTTGGAGGGACAAGCAACAAGGACAAGTGCAGAGTCCTGCACTTAAGATGGAAAAATCCCATGCACTGCTACAGACTGGGGACCAACTGGCTAGGCAGCAGTTCTGCAGAAAAGGATCTGGGGGTTACAGTGGACAAAAAGGTGGATATGAGTCAATAGTGTGCCCTTGTTGCCAAGAAGGCTAACAGCGTATTGAGCTGCATTAGTAGGAGCATTGCCAGCAGATTGAGGGAAGTGATTATTCCCCTCTATTTGGCACTGATCGGGCCACATCTGGAGTATTGTGTCCAGTTTTGGACCCCCCCACTATAGGAGAGATGTGGACAAATTAGAGAGTCCAGGGGAGGTCAATGAAAATGATTAGAGGGCTGGAGCACATGACCTGTGAGGAGAGGCTGAGGGAACTAGACTTGTTTAGTCTGCAGAAGAGAAGAATGAGGGGGGATTTGATAGTGGCCTTCAACTACCTGAAAGGGGGTTCCAGGGAGGATGGAGCTAGGCTCAGTGGTGGCAGATGACAGAACTAGGAACAGTGGTCTCAAGCTGTAGTGGGGAAGGTCTAGGTTGGATATTAGGAAAAGGTTTTCCCTAGGAGGGTGGTGAAGCACTGGAATGGGTTACCTAGGGAGGGGGTGGAATCTCCATCCTTAGAGGTTTTTAAGTCCCAGCTTGACAGAGCCCTGGCTGGGATGATTTAGCTGGGGTTGGTTCTGCTTTGAGCAGAGGGTTGGACTAGGTGACCTCTTGAGGTCCCTTCCAACCCTCATCTTCTATGATTCTATGAGTTATTTGTGTCTTATAATTGTACCTAGCTCTTCTCTAGCTCTTTTCATTAGTAGATCTCAAAGCACTTTTACAAGTATCATCCCCACTTTACAGACTTGGAAAACTGAGGCATAGAATGGTGAAGCGACTAACCTAAGGTCACCCAGCAGCAGAGCTGGTAATCGAATAGGTCCTGAGATCCAGTTCAGGGCTATCTTCACTAGCAACACTGCCTCCCATCAACACAGGGGAAAGGATGGATACAAATTTTGAGGCCTGATTCCTCACTCCAGTGCCTTAGTTTAGTTTTACACTGATGGGACTACACTTTATTCCAGGGCATTATAATGGTGTGAAACTGGAGTTGTGCAAAATCAGACCTTTCAAATGTGTGTTTCTGAAGTCATGGCTTGGCAAAGGTGTCAGACTGACAGCCTCCGAATCTGCAGCCCTCCATTCTTTGAACAGGTACAGCACGGAAACAGAAGTGCAGGGTTCTTTTTACCATCTCCCCACCAAAGGACAGCCCACCATAAGTAGATTGATATGGCTTCTACGTCCATTGAATTCTCGGCCTCCTTTCTAACACTGCCAACAAGCGATGCCACCTCTAGTAGGGTGTTCTGAGATATGGATCCGCACTGAACCCCCCCCCCGGCATTCATTTCACAGAGAGATTTTAAATAGTCCTATCTTTTGGGATCTGCCAACCTGAAGTAGAACTGGATGGCAACTTGGGTACAAAAGCTGCTGTCATCCACTTCTTATCCATTGATCCAACTGCTCCTCCACTATCAAAGAGCCTTGCTTTAGAGAAGGGAATGATGGGGCAAAAGGTTTTGGCACTGTCTATTCTGCGAGTGCTGACTAGTGGTTAGGATAGGGTAGATTCATAACTAAGTGTTTGTCCTGTTCTGCCACAGACCTCCTATGTGACCTTGGGCTCCTCACATACCTTTTACAGGTCTCAGTTTCCCCACCTGGAATATGGGGATTAAATAATACTTATCTGCTCAGGGAAGGTTGTGAGGCTTTGTTAATTAATTTTTGTTAAAGGAGATCTTTGGAGGAAGGCAAAGGAGAAACACAGGGCATTATTTATTAGTGGTTTTAATTGCAACCAGTGCTTTTTTCAGCTGTGAATCTGACCGTACAATGGATGAGGTGCGAGAAGCACAGTTAATGAGTTTCTTGCATCATTACTATTCTTGCCTAAACCCTGCCCATATTTCATTATGCTGTGTAGCTCTTTTTGCTTCTGAAATCATTCATCCCAAAGCCCAGTTCTGTGCAAGAGACCAGCAGTAAAAATGCAGAAGACCCACATCACCCTGTATTGACCAGATGACTTTAGATCTGTATCTTTGCATGATCTCTCTCTTTCTGATACCCGTTCTGTATCTCCCCGACCATCCCTTTTTGAATCCAGTGAATATTGCCTTCTCTTTGGTCACCATTGTCTTAAGTTTGTGATGGGATCTCATTTTGAAAACTGGAATGATACCACCGTTCTTCTACGGTCTCTTCTACGCATCTCCAGGGATCTCCAAGCCCTTTACTAATATTAAAGAACAAGGCCCTGATTCAGCAAAGCACATATGCATGTGCTTAATTTTAAACATGTGTTGAAGATCTGCTGAATTAAAAGTTAAAGTTCAGCCTGTGTACAAGGGTTTTGATGAATGGGGACCCTTATCTGCACGGCATCCCTGGGAGTTACAATAAATAAGCGTGGTTATCTCTATTTTACCAATGGGGAACTCGAACAGAGAGGCTAATGGCCACATTTTCCAAAGTGCCTATTCCTTTTGGGTGTCCAACATGGGACACTGAGGACTTGATTTTTCAGATCTGTTCAGGACCCACAACTCCTGTGGAAATCAACGGGAGACGCGGCTGCTCAGCATCACTGGTAATTAGACTCTAGACTCTTGAAAAATTGGTGCTCAATGATTTGCCTAAAGTCACATAGTGAGTCTGCGGCATGCTGGAAATAGATATCTTGATTTCCACCAACCTCCTTTAATCACTAGGCTATACTCTCTCTCCCTCCAAGCTCTGAGGGCTTGTCTGCACTTAAAATGCTACAGTGGCACAGCTGTGCTGCTGGTAATGCTTCAGTGTAGACACTACTGACATCAACAGGAGGGATTCTCCCATCGGTGTAGGCAATCCACCTCCCCAAGAGGCAGTAGCTAGATTGACAGAAGAATTCTTCCATTGACCTAGCACTATCTACACGGGAACTTGGGTCGGCTTAACTATGCCATTCAGGGATGTAGATTTTTCACATCCCTGACCAATATAGGTAAACCGACCTAATTATCTAGTGTTGACCAGGCCTCAGTAAGAGACAGTCTCTGTCTCTAAGAGCTTACAATCTAAGGCCTTTTGTCTAAGAGCTTTGCTGACAAAAGTCCGCTTTCGTCAACAACAGTGGAGATGTACACACTACAATGCTCCTCCTGCTGACAAAACTCTCCTGCTTTGCCGACAAAATAAAACCACCTGGACGAAAGGCATAGAGCTTTTTGTGGCAAAGTTAGATCCGCAAAGTTTCAGTATAGACACTGCACTTGGTTATGTCGACGTAAATGGCCTTCAGGAAGTGTCCCACAATGCCCGTCCTGACTGCTCTAGTCAGCAGTTTGAACTCTGCTGCCTTGCATCCAGGTCCACAGGCATCCGTCCATCCCCCTTTAAAGGACCAGGAATTTTTGAAATTCCACTTCCTGTTTCTACAGGCATAAGCTTTCGTGGGCTTCAATCCACTTCATCAGATGCATCATGAAAGCTTACGCCCACAGAAACTTGTTAGTCTTTAAGGTGCTACAGGACTTTCACTGTTTTTGCTGTAAACAGACTAGCACGGCTACCCCTCTGGAACTTTTCACTTCCTGTTTGTTCAGCACAAAGAGCTCACATTGTATTGTCCCAGCTGAGAATGGCAGCTTCTCGTAGCAAACACTCTCCTGCACACCAGACTGGTTGGATCTGGTGGGTCTATGGGAGAGAAGGCTATTCAGTCCCAGCTCAGCTCCAGCCATAGCAACTTTGATACATACGGGAAGATTTCTCATGTCTCATTGGATAAGGGATACAAATGAGACAAGCATCAGTGCCGTGCGAAGATAAAGGAGCTGAGGCAGGCGCACCAGAAGGCAAGGGAGTCAAACTGTTGCTTTGGTGCTGTGCCGAAGACTTGCTGCTTCAGTGAGGAGCTGGACGCCATCCTTGGCGGCAACCCCACCTTCACAAACAAAAGCCCCGTGGATGCTTTGGGGGGGCTGAAGTCAACAGCCAGTGAACTGAACCCTGAGGATGAAGTGGTGGATGAGGAAGTGGAGTTGGAGGATGAGCTGGGACAGGCGACAGGGTCATGATACTGTGGGGAGCCAGGACCTCTTCCAGCACTCCGTCTCTGGCACACATGATGCAGGAGAGCGGAGCCCTGGTAAGTGATCATTTGGATCATGCTTGGTTACGTGAAGCTGTCCTTTGCTTTGTTATATGCTAGAATTGGGTGAAGGGATAGAAATGTACAAGACTAGCTGTGTTTGCATGTGCTTCACGTTCCCCTGTGCAGCTATATGGTGGGGTGGAACAGTATGTTAATGCACAATGAGATTTCACATGAATCCTCCAGAGAGATCTCTAGGAAACTTTCCTGGAGGTACTCACCAATCCTTTGCTGAAGGTTCCTTGGCAGAGTTGCTTTGTTCTTTCCCCGTTGTAGGAAACTTTCCCGCACCAATTGGCAATCACTTGTGCAGGAACAAAGTCACACACAGATGAGCTGCATATAGACCTGGTCTGAAGCCACTCGCGTGCAGGAGATGCACCCTTGCATCCTTGCTTACCCTCAGGAGTGAGATATCAGCTTCTATGGCCCTTGCCTGTAGGAAATGGTGGCAGGATTCACAATATTATCCCTAGTCACTTGCAGTGACCCTTTAGAAAACCAATAACATTCTTTGCCCCATCTTGAACGCCCCCTCCCCCGCAAGGCCGAACTCACTATGTTCAGGGTGTTGCCAAAGGACAGTGAGAAAGAGATGTATTTTACTATTATGATTTGATGCTGTGAGTGCACTAACAGTCATGCTTCTATACATTGCTTCTTGTGCTTCTGCAGATGGGACTTTCCAGGGAACCCCCTACACACCAGCAGAACAACCCCACCAGATAGGGATGCGACCCAGGAGAAGCAAGGAGGACATATTTCGGGAGGTGCTCAAACCTCTCAAGCCGCAGAACAAGAACAGAGGGCGTGTAGAAAGAAAGTTTCTGAAAATATGAAAATAGGTAGGGAGGAGAGGAGGCAGAGGCAGGTGCGAATTTAAGTGGGGCAGGAACAGATGATAAAAGTGAGGGAGGAGCAAACGGACATGCTGAAGTTTCTGATCACAATTCAGGCAGAACACATGCATGCTCACCTCCCACAGCCCATAGAGAACCGCTTGCCATGCACTCTCCAAACTCCTCCCACACATTCCTTATGTCTTCATCACTGTGCCTCCTTTCATGCCATCCTTTCAGACAACTTCCAAACAATAGCTGGAGTTACACAAAGCTATGAGAGTCTCTATCAGGAGGGTGCCCTTCAGTATTATCTCCTCTTCAACCAAATATTTTGTGTGTGTTGTTTGTTGATATTCAATAAAATAAAAACTCTCTGAAAGAGAATCAATCTTTATTTCTCTCCTGCACAAGGTGGCTGCTGCTGCAATTAATACACAGTGGCAATGAGCACATTTGCACACTACAAATCATGGTCAGTATGCAATCATCAAAATTTACATGCAAAGCAGCAAGTTACCAAAGCATGGCAGAATGCTTTACAGAAAGACATTACCGGTGCTCATTGTAAAAATGGTTCCTCAAAGCCTCCCTGATTCGAATAGCCCCCATTGTGCCCCTCTAATAGCCCAGGTGTCTGCTCAAAATCAGCCACCAGGTGATCTGCCTCCATGCTCCACCCCGGGGAAACTTTTCACTCTTAGCCTCACAAATATTACACAGTGCACAGCAGGCTTCTATGACCATGGGAATATTTTCCTTATGTAGGTCTTAGCCATAAAGGCAGCGCCAGCAAGCTTTTAATCTGCCAAACACACATTCAATTGTCATTCTGTACCTGCTCAGCCTACTGTTGAAGTGCTCCTTGCTGCTGTACAGATTTCCTGTGTCAGGCTTCATGAGCCATGATAGACAGGCAGAGGTATCCAATAGGTGGACCATCGGCCAAACCTGGGCTACCGAATGCTTTTGAACAGACCTCAAAATCTTTTCATTTACTTATTTTTATCATTATTATTATTATTTTCTCTGAAGTCTGGACCTTGACTATCTTGACCAAGAAATTTGGATCTTGACAAAAAGTAATTGATTACTCCTGGAATCAGGGGTAGGCTGGATCTCCTAGGTCGCTATGGGCATTTTAACATTCCCCACTGGAATCTTGTGGTCCAGAAAGAAAGTCCTGGCTTGCAGTTTTCTGTACAGGCTAGTGTTCCCAAAGATGCATGAGTCATGCATCTTCCCTGAGCACCCCGTGTTGATATCAGTGAAACGAACCCAATGATCCACAAGCGCCTGCAATACCATAGAGAAGTACCCTTTTCTATTGAAGTCACAACAGTCACAAGATGGTCTGGGGCCAAATTTGGGAAAGCACGCCATCTATTGCCCTGCTGCAGTTAGGGAATCCCATTGCCACAAAGCCATCCACTATTTCATGCATATTTCCAAGAGTCACAGTCCTTAGTAGCAGGATGTGATTAATGGCCCTGCACACTTGTGTGAACACAACCCCAATGGTGGACTTCCCAACTCCAAACTGATTAGTGACTGACCAGTGGCAGTCTGGAGTTGGCAACTTCCACACAGAGATCACCACACGCTTCTTCACTGAGAGGGCAGCTCTCACTTTGATGTCCTTGTGGCTGAGTGTAAGGTCGAGCTCTGCACACAGATCCAGGAAGGTGAATTTCTGCTTCTTAAAGTTCTGTAGCCACCGCTCATCATCCCATACATGCATCACAATGCAATCCCACCACTCGATGCTTGTTTCCCAAGGCCAGCACCAACATCACCCATAGGAAGCTGTTCCATAAATGCCAAAAGTAATCTGGTATTGTTTCTTTCTATAGCGCAGAGCAGGTCAGGCACCATGGATTCCTATTCAGATTTAGAGCTCAAGAGATACTGCACGATCAGCTGTGTTGCCTTCTTAATATTGCAAAAACAACGAGAGTCCTGTAGCACTTTAAAGACTAACAAATTTAATTTAGTTTTTAAAGTGCTACAGGATTCTTATTGTTTTTGCTGTATAAAGACTGTATACAACGTGGTACCCCTCTGTTTCTTAATACTGACCCCAACAGTAGAGAACAGTGCAGGTTCCATCCTTCCAGGCAGAGATGGTGGTAAACACACATCAAACACACAGTAAACAGGGGCCGTTAAAAAAGGATGTGATATGTGATCAGAGGCTCATGGAATGATGGGACAGAAAAAATGCATTGTGGGAAGTTGAGCACTGACCCATGATGCACTGCAAACCACTATGGCTTCCCACAACTCCCAGCTGCAGAAGATGGCAAGTTGCACTGTGGGATAGCTACCCACAGTACAGTGCTCTCATGGTCAATGCTAGCACATCAACTGAGGATACCCTCTGCCAATAGAAGGAGTGCTGCATGAACACGCACAAGTGATGCAAATAAAGTGGCTTATGATCATCGTAACTTGTGTCAACAAAACTCCGTAGTGTAGACAAAGCCTAGAGAGCCAACACAAAGTGGTGGGAGAAAGAAAACGTTGTTATTTTTAATCCCATTTGGTGCACGGGGAACGAAGGCACAAAGACATTAAGTGACATGCCTAGGGTCACATAGAAAGACTATGGCAGAGGTAGAAACTGAACTTGCAACTGCAGAATCCCAGCCCAGTCTCATTGCCTTGTTGTCTTTTTTCCTGCACGCTATGTCTACATTACCACTTATGCCAGCAAAATTTATGTTGCTCGGGGGTGTGAAAAAAACACACCCCTGAGCGACATACATTTCACCAGCATAAGTGGTAGTGTGCACAGAGCTATGTCGATGGGAGAGCTCTCTCCAATTGGCATAGAACAACTAACTACACAAGTGATCTTACAGCAGCATAGCTGCAACAGCACAATTGTGCTGTGGTAAGTTTGCTAGTGTAGACATGGCCTGTTATGAGGTAATGTTGCTGCACTGCCTGTTCTGTTAGTAACAATAGTTGAAATTCAGTAACAGGTGAGAGTCACTGAATCCAAGAGATTAAGGAGAAAACATGAGGAAACGTATAGCAACTGGAAGTGTGAGTCAGAGAAAGACTCGTTCCTCTTTATTCTTCATTAACACCTCCTCGAAAAACAAACATGGGGCGAAATCAGTTCACATGGTTATTTCTATGCTGTCAATAGCACTGCTCCAAGAGAAGGACATGCAAGGTTCAGTGGACACTCTCCAAGTTTTCAAAGAGCTGCATTTCTGGGTTTGGAACAAACTGCCAAAGGAAACAAGCCAATATGGAAAAACTCCAACTGTTTTTGTTTGCCATATTCTGTTCTGCTTTGGAATCAATGGGTATTTACTCACCTTTAGAGTAATACAGCTGAACCTCATCAGTTCACACTGACAGCGGGGGAACTCATTGCAGGTTACAGTGATTTGCAAGTTAGTGTCAAGGGTATTGCATCACAATATCTTTAGTTGATTTGTATCTATGTCTATACTCATCCAACAAATGCATTGCAATAGAGTTAAAAAAAAAAAAAGGAACTCTTAGTAATGTGTAATCTCATAGTGGCCCACACCCAGAAAAACACTTCACCATGTGCTTAACTTTAAACATGTGCATAGTACCAGTTAAGTCAATGGGAATACTTGCATGCTGATAGTTAACCATATGCTTAAGTGCTGGACCAGGAAGTATGACATCTGCTATTAAGTCTTCTCTGAGAGGTGAGGATTAACCATTTTTGATGGTGTTATCCTGAACATGACTGGGCTTGATTTTCTGCTCCTATGCGCCTTGTGTAGTCATTTAAATCTTGGGCAAAATCAACGTATCATGCTGCCTTTCTGATCTGATAGCACTTTCCCCTTACCCTGCACAGGAGTAAATGACTATACACTGGGCAAGGTGAGAGAGGATCCAGCCCATTAAGTGTGTTGATTACTCCTTTACTGTGATATCTACTGTGATGTCAATGGTTAGGAACGCTGATACCACTCAGGCTGACCAATATTGTCTTGTCGTTTCCTTGTAACCCCCTCTGTCTGCCTGCTATCAGTCTGCTTTATGCTGTGTGGTTGTAGCTGTGTCTGTCCCAGAATATTAGGGGAGACAAGATGGGAGAGGTGATATCTTTTATTGGACCAACTTCTGTTGGTGAGAGAGATGAGCTTTCTGAATGCCTTTCCCAGACCAGAGGAAGAGCTTTGTGTAGCTCAAAAGCTCATCTCACTCCCCAACAGAAGTTGGGCCAGTAAAATACATCACCTCTCCCACCTTGTCCTTCTGTATCCATCTGTTGTCTCTTACCATAGACTAAAAGCTCTGTGGAGCAGGGGCTGTCTTTTTGTTGTTTTTGTACAACACACGACGTGGTCCTAGTCCACGACCATGGCTCCCTGGCACCATGGTAATAAGTAATAAGTAATAATAATAATAATAAATTAATACTGGAGTGAGAATAAGCAAAACTCCACTGTGCTGCATTGCATTTATATAGCACCTTTTATCAAGAGCCTTGTAGCCCGTGTAAAGTGTAAAGCCTTGCATCTTGGAGATGGGAAAACTGAGGCATGCAGCTGGGTAAGTGATTTGTTCAAGGTCACATAGCAATTCTATGCAGAGCTGGGAATAGAACCAAGGAATTCTGTCTGCCCACTGCTTTAAGTCTCTTAACCAGCAAATCACTTAAGCAAACAGGACTCAATTCTTGAAGTCAGTGGCGGTTCCCCCATTTAATTGCATGGGAACAGGAGCAGACTTTTAGTGACTCGAGCTGGCTGAATATTTTTTCATTCAAACAATTTTGCTATGAAAAACGGCTTATCTGGAGTGATTTTTCTGGCTTGTCAATGAAAAAAGGAATGGAATTTGGAGGGCGGAGATATTCAGTTTTTGGTTTTGGAAAACTACTTTTTTAACTGAAAACCAACTTATATTTTACCAACAAATGGCTTTTAGAAACTGAAAATGTGTGTGTGTGTGTGCGTGAATTGAAGTGGGGAGCTGTTGCGGTTTTTTCCTGCTGGAAGCATTTTTTGGCAGGAAATTTTGAAGAGAGAAAAAAAAAGTAATTGGCATGTTTTTACCAGTGCTAATGCTACCTTTTTTGCACAGGCATAATCCCCTTGGAATCAATGGGACTATTCACTTGCCTAAAGGCTCCTGAGACCAAAGAGGAGAGCTTGATTCCCATAGAACGTCAGGACTCTTCAACATTCCATCAGCGTCTGAATCGTGCTTAACCTGATGTTCCACGTTAACTTCACTGTATCAAACAACTTCCCCTCCTGTCTCTACGGAAGCCACACTAGGTTCTTTCCTTTCTGTTTACAAATGAAGCTGACTTCTCTATCTGGGCCTGTCACGGCAGCCGGAGAACAGAAAAGAAGCTGAGTCTCTAGGGAAGTTATTACTGGTGTATGAAGCAGTTTTATTTCTGGGGGAAGCGATAGCACAGGCCAGCAGAAGTCCTGTTATGATTTACCCAACAGCCTAGATGAGAGGGGATTCACAGGATAGTGGAACAGGGTATCAGTTGTATGATGACGTTGGTTACACTGGCAGATCAGCTATATACCAGTGCCAGCTATACTGGGAGATGAGCAATTGAACAGCATCTTTTATACTGGGGAGACATTTAAACCTTTAAAAGATATTGAAATACTTCTTACAAACACCAGTATCCAGACTGGTTCCTATAACAATGATCCATAAATAAACCACGCCTAAGACCTGAATGGAAAAATAAACAGGTGATTTAAAAGCCACTTGTACTCAAAGGAAGTAAATATCTCCCTGCCATGCAGTCTGTCTCTTTGTCTGTTAATGCCTATATGTCACTGGCTAGGTTTTAAACCCGGTCAGGTGATGAGTGAGGTATTATCAGGTGACGCTGCTGTGAGATTTTTATTGTCTAAGGAACTAATCTAGAGGTGGAAAAAATTAACTCTTTGAATTCTGTGACATGTATAAAAGATTAATCATTCCCCTCCCCGAACATTAACGGTCTCTGTGCACCCCAGAGTACAGTGTACTAAATGTGTGTGTGTGTGCCACAGCCCTCTATAGAGTGGAATCGTAACTGCTCCATTGTGTCAATTGCCCAAAGTGCTGGGTCCTATGTATGGAGTTGGAGCATCTCCGCTAGATCTCTGCTGCTATCATGAAGTTCAGGATGACTACAATGTGTGCAGCAGAGTTACAATCCTAAAATTTCTATGTGGCCACAGATGATTACCATATAAAATGAGAACAGAGAAAACTTTCGGACAATTATCTCAGCCTGGATGTCATAACCACTCAGCCCTTCCCATATTACCTAAATTACCCTTCGCAAACTTCCTGTAAAGGTTTACATTTATACCCATTTTTTAGACCCAGATTTTATTTATACTACAGATATACCCATTTTAGATATGGAAAAACTGAGCTAGGGGACCAACCTGCAGTTCAGTGGTTTAGAATAGTGGCCTAAGACTTAGGGACCCAGGTTCAAGTCTCTACTCTGCTGCAGATTTCCTGTGTGATCTTGGTCAACTCACTTAGTCCCAGACCTTCAAAGATTTTTAAACACCTAACTCCCATGGAAATCAGCAGGAGTTTCATCGATCTGGGCCTTTGCCTCTTAATGCCTCTGATCCAATCTGTAAAATGCAGATAATAGCACTTTCTTACTTCCCAGAGGAACTGTGAGGATAAATACATCAAAGATTGTGATTGCCTTCTGTGGTGGTGGAGCCGTATAAGTACTTTAACTAGACAGGAGTCAGAAGTGGCAGAGCTAGCCCTAGAATGAAGGAATCCAGAGGCCAAGACCCCTGCTCTAACCACTGGCCAACGCTCTCTTTTATGATATATTGGCAGTAGAGCACATATGCCAAACACGTCTCTTGAATGTTAAGACAAGGATTATCAGACTGCTCTGTCTGCTCACGTGGCCCTCATTGCTGCAGTATCTGAGCACCTCATGGTCATTAATAGATTTTATCCTTAAAACAGCCCTGTGAGATAGGGAAATATTATCCCCATTTTACAGATGGGGAGCTCAGGCCCAGGTAGATTCAATGACTTGCCCAAGGTCACACAATAAGTCTGTGTCTGAATCCAGGATCTTATCCACTAAATTGCCCTTCCTACCGTATAAAAATATTAATCCTCTTTGTTTGCCTTTAAATAACATCTAGAAAGATCAATAGACCAAATGATAGATTCATTCCTGAAGTGAGATTTTTTTCTGCCATATTTCAGCTCAGATCAAACTTTGACTAACTGGGTTTCAAAGCCCTCAAAAGAGAGATTTATAATGGAAACAGCATCTTAGTCTTAATCATGGCAATGTGGCTATTATAATAATAGATTATTTGTACTTCTCTTTTCAAGTGTCGCTTTCACTTCCCACTCACGTCTACTTTCTCAGCTGTCACCTCCACTTCAGTCTCCCATTTACATTGAACCATGTCACACACTTCTAAAAGATATTTTCCAGTGTTGGGGTTTTTTGTATAAAATATGTCTAATAGTTTGGGACCAAATTCAGATCTCATTGTAGCCAATGACAAAAATCTCCCTGATGACAATAAAACCAGGATTTGGCCCCTGAGATAGAAAGTGGGCGCAGTTTGGATGAGTTTTTTTTTGGTCAGGCAACATATTTTTGTCTTGAGGAGTTTCCGCCACCTACCAATTCCTAAGATAAGGATGGTATTTCCTGTCCAGGAGGGATAAACAGAGAATGCGCTAAAATGGTGACTGACAGAACAAGTGTTTTGCGATTATTGAGTTCTCCTGGGTTAGTGCCTAGTCACTCTAGTCAATTATCAGGGCCACACAGTACTACCAACAAGAAGACAGAAAAATCTCTGCCCCAGAAAGGTCAGAGAAGTGGTGGTCTCTCATTACTCAGCCACAGAATTGCATTAATTCTTTGCCAAGAGACTAATTGGTCTTTCTCGAAACGTGGCAATTTCCTGCAATATCTCTGGGAGATCTTACTGAATTAACTTGAAACAGCTTTGGAGTCCACTGTATTGTAAATGCAAAGATTATACATTATGGTGGGACTGTGTGTAACTTCGCTAGGGAGGAGACGTGGCCAATGTAAACCCCCAGGCAGTATTCCGAGCTTCCAAGGATGATGTGCTAGACAAAAAGGAACTTTTCAGACAAAGTTAAGTGGTTTTCCTAGTAAATACTTGGAGGGGGGATAAATGCAAATTCTCACCTCCAGACCCAATCTTTTGAAGCTATGTCCTGAGGAGGGAACCATTTTCTACTGATTACCTGTTTGCGGTCTCAGGAGATCAATGACCTAAGCTATATAAAAGTAGGAGCAACCTATGAGTAGAGGTGCATGTTCTGAATCAGAAGCTATTATGAACTTGTAACCACATGAATTGCCCTTTGTGGGGTTGGAAGGACCGAATCTTCCCAGAGCTCTTGTTGGAGTTGGGGGTGATTTCTGGTAATTTTATCATCATCCAGGCAGGTTCTCTTGTTTCTCTGTAATGCTTTCACCTTAAGAATAAATAGGCTTGCTTAGAAAAGACTGTGTGGTGACTTAAAGCTGGGGACAATTGCGTTGTTCATAGCCTTCGAAGACTAAGCACGGCACTGATGCAAGCCCGTCTAAGTGGTCTGGCTTGCTGGGAATAACACAGTGTAGGCAGGAAACTGTGCAGCCTGGAAAACCCCCAGTCAGAAGGGCAGAGACATGGGGCTGTGCCCAAAAGAGGTCACAGCTGAGGAGCCAGAGACCTAAGTGTGGGAGCTCTTGCTGGACCCCGAAGGGGGGGAAGATAAATGCAGGTGACCTGAACTGTCACATTCTCTGCTTTTGGGAAATATGGAAGGCGCCCAGCTTGGGCAGAGGTTGGTGGCTTCAAAGAAGAGAGGTGGACTGGCTCCTAGTCTCTGATATTTTCTCCTCACCTTCCTGGACCTTGTGGAAGCCTCTCTGCTGGAGCTCAGTGGAGTTTGGGCTCAGTGGCCATGGGATGGAGGAGCGTGGAACATGCTATGCTGTGGAGAATGCTACCACGCATCCAAAAGCAATCCCCAGGGGACATTTACCTGGAGGTTGCAGCTTGTTGGGCACACAGCAAGGCCCAGCGAATGGCTGCAGCTGATGCAGGAGACTTGAGGCTCCAATCACTTTTCCATAGCCCTGTTCTGCCTCTTGGGGTAGTTGGGAGCACTGCATTCAAGATACGATGGAGCCATGCTGTCAGGGAGCTGGGGGGGGAAGAGGGGCGGCTCAGGGGACCTCAGAGCTGGAATAGAGGCACAGGACCTCCAAACGGATGGTCTTTGCTACGTGTGGATCCCCTAATATCTGCAGGGATCCTGGGAGGAAGATTCCTCACCCCAAAACCCCATCTTTAGAAGCTCTGCCCCCACAG
This sequence comes from Mesoclemmys tuberculata, assembly GCA_007922155.1. Lineage (NCBI taxonomy): Eukaryota > Metazoa > Chordata > Testudines > Chelidae > Mesoclemmys > Mesoclemmys tuberculata. The sequence continues at coordinate 3,728,264 of ML675616.1, read as the reverse complement.
GCTTACATATTTCTGACGTACTTTGAGATCCTCAGATGTAAGGGCCGAGAGAGCCAGGAAGGCTGTAATAGCCACAGCTGAGTGAATTGCACTTTCCAGCCCCGGAAGCAGCTTTCTCTGCCAAGAGCAGAGAAACAATGAAGATAAATTGATCGGAATAAAATGTAACACCCAATCAGCATGCATTCTTAACCATCAGGGTTCTGATGAGCCAGAGCCATCAAGAGCCAGTTCCTATGGCATGTCACTGCTAAGACAAAGACAAAGCAATGGAAAATGTGGCTCAGCCTATTTGATTATGTGTAATTGCTTTCAACAAGCTCAGGGTCTGACTGGCAAATGCGGTCAGAGAGAGGCGCAGCTGTGTGTCTGAGCTGGAGAGAAAGGATTGTGGAGGCGTTTGCCCAGCGGTGAGGGAGAGGCTGAGCTGAGGATGAATGCAAAGAGAAAAGGTCAGCGCGCTCTCAGTGTTTCCCTCTCTTTGGACACAGCCATCTGAAATCTGAATAGAGGATTAAGGGTCACGCAGAAGAATTCTCAATGCTCAGAAACCTGCCCATGTTTTCAGACACAGCTACAGTGATCCAGACGTGATTCTCCCCTGGATGATCTAGGGTTGCCAACGCTGTATTTCAAAAATAAGGGACTGTTTTCTTAGCCAATATTGTTATTATTATTCATAATTATTAATAAAGCAATACTCACCTACATTTGCCAGGGGTATTTCCCCTTTTGACTCGGGTCTATGGCTTGTCCATGCTGCAAAATGACAGGGCTGGGGCTCTGGCCTACCCCACTACTTGGGTCCTTGTTTACCCGAGTCAGATGGATTTGTGGAGAGAACGGAGACCTTGGGCTCAAGCTTAAACCTGCATCAGAGCCCGTGCTCAGAGTGCAGTGCAGATGTCCCCTCTTTGTCTCAGGCCCCCAACAGTACAAAGGGGATAATGACTCCACCCTACTTCACAGCGGAGTTAGGAGGGTAAATACATAAACACTGTGAGGTGCTCGGGTACAGTGGTAATGGGGGTGAGATAAGTACCTTAGATGAATGTTTAGATATCTAATTATGGATAGAGGTGCTTAATTTCAGGCACTCCTTTCTGAAAGCCGTAGCTATATTAGGGTTGCCACCCGTCTGGGTTTTACCCGGACAATCCAGTTTTTGGCTTCTGTGTCTGGGCTCCATAATGGGCCATATATGTATTTTTAAGTGGCTTGCGTGTGTTACAAATAAGCCACAGAGTGATTGAAAGTGAAAAGATCTTTTACAATTCTGCAACATTGGGTGATCTCTTGGCTAGAGCATTTGACTAGGACTGAGGATACCTGGGTTCTATTCCCAGCCCTGCCCCTGGCCTGCTGGGTGACCCTAGGGAGTCACTTTAACTGTCTATGATTCAGTTTCCCCTCCCATCCTTTGTCAAGTCAGAGTGTAAGCTTTTGAGGCAGGGACTGTCTCTTTCTATGTGTCTGTACAGTGGCTAGTGCAAGGGTATGCTAATTAAGTTGGGGCCACTGGGTGCTACTTTAATATAAATAACAAAATCAAACGTACTTTTTCACCATTCATGCTGCTTCTTTAGTTCCTGTATTTCACTCAGTTTGAAGAGTGGAACTCCACGGGCCACTTTCACTTTCTGTTTAGTCACTTTCACTTTCTGGTTCTCCTGAACTACACCAGGGAACAGATCCCCTGGTGGAAATCGGCAGAGTTTGACTGACACCCAACTGAGGAGCGGGTTCATAAGGTTTGGGTTTGCAGCAATGGAGAGGAATATTTACATACCACAAGAAAAATACAAGTTTGCAATGAATGCGAATCAAAACCGTACGGATGGCACTTATGTTCATGCTGGAAACTCCATTCCTCCTTTTAACTAAACAAAAATCTACATTTTAGATATAAAATGAGAAAAAAAGTAGGATCTGGTGATTTCCTAGTAAACTGTCACTCCAGCTGCTTTAATCCTGGCCCTGCTGGAGAGGGTAACTGTTACTGGCCACTGCTTCAATCAAGCAATGCAGACCCAAAAGGACTTGTTAACCCATTACCAAGTCCCTGAGTTATCCAATCCTTTCCCTGCCCTCTTCCATCTGCCCTGGTACTAGCTCTCATGATTTTAACAAGAGTCTCAAGATATGTGGTGTTTTTCCTAAGGACTGAACTCCTGGAGTCATGTGATTATGGGAGTCTCTTAGCTTTTATTATAAAAGGGGGGAAGGAACTTCTTAGCTCTCATGGCTGAGAAATGCTTGAAAACATTAACCTTGAAGGCTCAAAAACAAAAGGCAGATAAAAAGAACCCTCAAGTTATTATTATTGTTTGAAAGTTCATGATGTTAAAACCAAGTTCAGGATTTTTGGGAGCCTGACTGACGATGTTTTTAACACTTGGGGCTGGTGATTTGTTTGCACATGGCTACAAATATATCTTCCCATGGCATCAAGCATTTTCTTATTTTAGTTCCGCTAGCATTTTAAGAGTTCATTTTTGCGCCGTGTTCACTTAGGGGTCACTGCTGCCTCCCTTATTTGCACTGAGCAGTACTTTGTTCTGAGCCAGTTTCTGATCCCATTACTCATGTCGAGAAGCACCTTACTGTCTCGTGGCAGTGTTGCCTAGTGAACAGAGCAGCAGACTGTGACTTGAGACACATGGGTTCTGTTACTGGTTTGCTGGGTGACTCACTTTGAGGCCAGGGGGCTGGGGCAGGTCAGTTAGTCCAGCCCTGCTACACTTGTGCAGGATGTGGGAGTTAAAAGGAGGAAAACCCCAGTCAAATACCGGCTGGGGAGCAGAGTGGACAGGGTGTTTTGATGTAGCACAAGCTGTTGGGCTGGAGCTGGAAAGCCAAAGAGGCTGAGAAGCGAAAGCTGGGATGCCTGGGTCAGGAGAAAGCTGGGGGGTATGTAAAGACTAAGCACAAGAAGAGCCAGAGGCTTGGGGACTGGGTTAGCACCTGGGGACTGAGGAGGAAAGCCTGGCAATTAAGGGCTAGCTGGGGCGAGAGCAGACACGAGCTCTGATGTGAGGCAAGAAGCTGGGCTTGTGTTAGGAGCTGGCTGACTCTGCTATGGCCGGCCAGAGGTCCTTGGAAGGAGGATAGATCTGACGTGGATGGTTGGGTTGCTTGGAGATCAGGTGCTGGTGGTTAGAGTGTGAGAGCACCTGGCTGCAAGGGAGGTGATTGAAAGCTGAGTCCAGTGGGGTTGGAGATCTTCCTTGAGATACTGGTTTTGGACTTGGACTCTGGAACTCTTGTACCCGAGAAGGGGCTGAGTGCTTTAAAGTAGCCTGGCCACAGGGCCAAGTCACATCTATGGCAGGAGGCTTGTTGTGGGGAAGCTTGAGGTGGAAGTGCCACCGGGCTGGGTCTTGCTGCGAGGAGGTGCTCCGAGATGGCAAATCTTCTCACAATGAACTTGGGCACATCACTTCTCCTCGCTCCCTCCATTTCTCCGTCTGCAAAATGGGGATAAAGATACTGATCTCCCTTGGAAAGTGCTTGGAGACTAACAGATGAAAAGCACTAGATGAGGGCTAAGTATTGTCTTCAGTGGGACAATCTGTGTAGTAAGTTACTAATCAGAGTCAGAGTGACATACTTGGACCCAGAGTAAGCAAAAGGAGGTGTCAATTGCCCTAGTTTCATAGCCTATGGATGTTAGCCAAGCTGTGTAATTCTCCAACCTTTATTTTCTTGCCTCTGTCAGATTCCCCACAACAGTCTCCCAACCCCTGCTCTGACATATGTTCCAAGCTGCTACTGCTGCCTATGCAGCCACCAGAAAAGATAACAACTCTCTGGAGCAGTGTTTCTCAACCTTTTAAGTAGCAAGTACCCCCTAACTTCTGAAAATTTTACACTCAATTTTCTACAGGATTTTATATTTACTGACTAATGTGAGCCATATGTTGGAAGAAAGGCTGAGTATGTAAGACCGTGATATGACAGATGTCAGATCTAGTGTGGGTAAGGTTAACACCTTTACACCAGGGGTGCACAACTCAAGTATGTACGTGGGCTAGAGATGATGTTGCCCAAAGCTAGGAGGCTTTGAGTGACATGGCAATGCTGGGGAACGTAAAGCGCCGTGCCAAATTTTTTGCCATAGATTTGAGAGGAGGAAGGGATGAGAGAGAGACAAGAAAGGAGGGCGAGAGACAGGAAAAGAGAGTAACTGGTGAAATCTGGGGCTGTCATAGAGCAGTGAAATTGACACGTTTTCTGGGCACTGGGCTTTGAGCCAGGGAGAGGGGCTGCCACCTGGGCAAGTTGCAGGTGGCTGCCGCCTGGCTGCCAGCCTGGGAGGCGGGCAACTGCCACCCAATCTCAGCTGGGGCAGAGGAGGCTTCCGTGTCGGCTGGGACCCCGGGTTGTGGGCAGGTGGCTGCTGCCCATCTTCAAGCGTGGGCGCTGGAGGCTGTCCCTTGGCTCAGAGCTGGGACGCGGGTGGCTGCCACCCAGCTGTGAGCCCTGCTCACGAGATACAGGAGGCTGCCACCGGGCTCCCACCTGGGAGCTGGGACCCGGCGGGAAGCAGGGAGCTGCTGCCCACCTCCCCCAGAAGTTAGCGGCTGCCACCTGCCTCCCAGCTCAGAGCTGGGAACTGGCAGGAAGCAGGTGGCTACCTCCCACCTTCCCTTCACTCTGTTTTTTCCTGGGTATCCCCTGCCTGTGTCTCACGTACCCCGTCAACAGTGCATCATCTGCAAAGAGTTGGTCGGTATTTATGGGGATGAATACTCCCGGACTGAACATCCCCAAAATTCTTTACATCTTGACTTTTATTTAAGCCAAGAAACTACAGGCATGTAGCAGCAACAAGGGGAGAACCCTTGTCCCTTCGCATGCTTACATTTGCCTCCAAGCAGTGTACCCTCAGGAAGAGTGCTGGCTGATTTCTCTCAAGCTATACCAAGATGGGCCATGTGGGAGGGGAGATTTCCCAAGAAGATGTAGTGTTGTGGGTGCTGTGGGGGTGATCCGGTTGGTGGCACTGTTCTCTCCGACTGTGTCCCAAGCCAAAGCCTGGCGAGGCACTAGTGGGTGATGTTTGAATGGAGGTGCCATCTTCCTGAGCAAGTGCACAAATAAAGTGATGACCGCTGGTACCTGGCACAGTGGAACCCAATTTGATCAGGAGCTCCAGGAGCCACTCTAATGATGATAGATCACAAGACAGGTTTTTCAAGAGCGGGGATATTATCCCTAGCATCCTGGCTTCATTTTGATTTTACCTAGGGCCTCTATTTAGTAAGGCTCTGAAGTATGTGTTTAATTTCAAGCATGGGCTGAAATCTGATTCCTGTCAATGGGACTCCAGGGTGTGCTTAGCTGTAAGTATGGCCTTAGGTGCTTTCCCGAGTGAGCACCCGATCCAACCCATATTAAAGTCAATGGAAAGATTCCCAATGTCTTTAATGAGGGTCAGATTGGGCCTGAAACAGCCTCTGCAGCTTTAGCTGGAGAAACCAGATGGTATCACTAGGTACTGCTGATCAGCTCTGGCTCACCTTCCTGGTGGCAGGGAGAATTCCACTCTGTCCTAAGAAACTAGCTTCCAGACTGAAGTTCCTTAATGCTTCAAATACAAAACCTCCATTTGCTCCTGTCAAATCTCTCTGGCATCCATTGTCTCATCTGGCCAGGCCACAGTTCCTACTGCTCCTTTACTTCTATCTGTTGCCTGTCTCCCATTTATCAACACCCGGCTGGCCTTTCCCATAAAAGCCTCAGGAACATTTGATACCGCTGGGTGTTACAGGCCTGTAATTTGAACCATTTAGATATCACTGTATTTTAAAAGGAAAAAAATAGCTCTCTGTGGCTCTTTCTGTGGGCTGCAAACATCCATTTGTGTAGGAACAGGAGCAGGATTAGATACAGATGAGTTTGGTAGAACGTTGCACTGCAGAAATGCATGAGTTTTCAAGCCACTGAGCTCAGTGATCTTATGCTGACACATGAAGAATGCTAACAGGGGCCTGTCTCTGCTACTGAATACAGACCGGTAGCGCTCAGGAGGCTGAGTGCGTACACAGCATTTGTTCCCCTAGAAAATGTTAATGGATGACGCCTGGGCTATCAGAGCACTCACTGCAAAGCTGCTTAACTGCCTAAGGGGAGGTTAAAGGGGTCTGGAGAAGTCCTGGCAAATACCCTGTTAGACACACTGAGCCAATCTCTATTGTCAAGGTTTAAAACAGCCTAATCAGATTACAGGATGCATTTCTACCGTTAGGAGGCTATGTCTACACTACAGTTTATGGGGACAAAATTTACATCGCTCAGGGTTGTGAATAACCCCCTCCGTTCCCCCAAGCGACATAAATTACATTGCTTCTCCCACCGACATAGCTTCTGCCACTTGCAGAGATAGTTTTATGATGTTGATGGGAGAGCTCTCTCTGGTCGGCTTAGAGTGTCTTCAGACGTGCAGCTGTGTCCCTGCAGTGCTCCATGCGTAGACATGCCCTGAAAGGCAACACATTCCACTGGGTAGGGCACCAGATCATCACTCACGCCTCCGTTGTGTTTCGAGTTCTGCCACTGACTGGCTGTGTGTCCTTGAGCATTAGAGAGGCAAGGTGGGTGAAATAACATCTTTTATAGGACCAACTTCTGCTGATGAGCGAGACAAGCTCTCAAGGTAAACAGAGCTCCTCTTCAGGTCTGGGAAATGCACTCAGAGGATCACAGCTAAATACTATGTGGAACAGACTGTTTAGCATAAGTAGTTAGTACACTTCAAGGGACCCTTCAAGGTGAACTAGCCCATTCATATCTCTCCAGTTATATAGGGAAAAGAGTTTAAAAAAAAAAAAAAGCTGTGGGGCAGGGGTTAAGTGGGTTATAGATTGTTGTAATAAGCCATAAATCCAATGTCTCTAGCCAGTCCATGATTTTTAGTATTTAGCAAAGCTATGAATTTAAGCTCCCAGGCTCATCTTTTGAAGGTGCTGTGCAGATTTCTTTGAGGATGAGGACCAATAAGTCAGATACAGAGTGATCGCTTTTGAAGTGTTCACCCCCAGATGACACTGTTTTTGTCTCCTACGATTTTTGTGTGAGTTCATTCAAGTGATTGTCTCTTTTGTTACTGGAGCATTTAATGCATTGGATGAGGTACATGACTTATTGTGAGAGGCATGTGCAGGACCCGGGGATCTTGAAAGGTGTGTTGTGGGGAGGAGGGAGGTCGATCATTGTAGCAATGGAGAGATGTCTGCAGGTTTTGTATCTGTCGTTCTGGCATGGTCTAGTGCTGATTTGAGTTGGTGGGTCCAGGTCTGTAGGGAGCTTGCTTCTGATAATAAGCTTGAAGAGGTGGGTTTTTTTTTTTTTTTTTTGAAGGCCAGAAGTGGGGATTCAGGAAAGATTTCTTTTAGAATGTGATCCCCAATGAGTATGGATTGTAATTCGATGATATCCCCTATGGGTTCCAGTGTGGGTTCTTAGGGGCTAAGCCTCAGCTCTTGTGTGGGAACAGTGATAGGTAACACAGAAACTATACTGACAGTAATGTTCTCCACTACCTAGGTCTTTGTGAACTGCGGGGTACCTCAGAGGGCCAGGAAAGTGGCATGTCAACTTGAGTGTGTTGGCCTTTCACACTGCAAAATGAGAAGCTGAGGCAAAGACACTGCTCAGTGCGGTGGATGTTTGCTTATGGTCATGTGCTTTTGAATTACGGTTGTGGTGTTTTACTAAATTAACATTGGGTCCCCTTTTCCCTTGTAATAAAAGTTTTAGTTTGTTGCATACAGGCTCAGTGCTTGTGAGACAGGGAGAATTGCCTCTTAGAGGCACCCAAGGGTGGTGTTTAGTTTTCCAGATTACTGGGTGGGAGCTCAAGCCGGTTCTATTTTCTGTCATTAAGAGAATCCCCTAGACATTGAACCCAGCCCTTGTTGGTGCCAACGCCATCTGGTAAAAGGGTTGCACATGAAAGTTGGCTGTGCATTTTATGGTTTCTCTTCATGAAGCTGAACAGCTGCTTTGATGCTTCCTATCTAATTCTAGAATGAGGGTGTTTTGCAGTCTTTAAAAAAAATCACAGAATATAAAATCTAAGCAGCCACTGTAGCTCTAGTGTTTATGATTATCCCAAACTGTCAGAAGCTGACAAGAAACGTGTTAAGCATACAGCTTACTTCCTGAATACTTCAAAGAGGAGGATTTTTTAATGATGGTAAGAAGTGTCAGATTGACTGCAAGGGTCGTGGTGGATTTTCCATTCCTGACAATTTTTAAATCAAGATTGGAGTTCTTCTAAAAGATCTGCTCTAGGAATTATTTTGCACATGTTATAGGGCCTGTGTTATACAGGTCAGATTAGATTATCATGCTCCCTTCTGACCTTGGAATTTATGAATGCATGACTGCCTTGGATAATAAATTTCTCTCTTTGGGCCTGATGCTGAGCCCAATGGAAATCCTCAATGTTTCTGTTGACTTCAATGGCCTTTGGCTCAAGGCCCTTGCTCCACATAAAGCATAGCACAAGGGCAGGAGCTGTGCAAGCTTCCCCAGCCTACCCACCAATGTTCTGCAACCCTGAGCTGGATGGCTGAGGGGGGCTCACTTCTTAAGGGAATGGGTCATTGGTTCTCTGTCACCCTTGGCCTCTCTGTAACAGCTGCCAATGATGGTAGTGGTTTTTGTGCTGTGCCACCAGGAAATGGTCCCAGCAGCTCAATTCACACAGGCCATCAAACTGCCATCCAATTGTAGCACTATTATTAAACATTTTTATTATAGTGATGTCCAAAGGCCCCGATTAAGATTTGAAACTACCCCCCCACACCGCATTTGGTGAGTACAGACACATATGAACAGATACTCAGGACTTGTCTACACTTAAAACATTGCAGCAGCACCACTGTAGCGCTTCAATGAAGCCGCTACCTACACTGACAGGAAGGGTTCTCCTGTCAGGATAGATACGCCACCTCCCTGAGAGACGGTAGTTAGGAAGTATTCTCCAATCAACCTAGTGCTGTCTATAACAGGGCTTAGATCAATTTATCTGCATTGCTCAGGGATGTGGATACCAACCCAGCAACCAAGTAGCTGGTGCAGGGACTGGTAGAGATCCTATGAAGAGAAGCACTATACAAGTATCTGTAAGTCCCGTCCTATGGAGTGTATTATAGCCTGGGGTCAAAATCTATTTCAAATGAGACATTCTTATGTAGCTTTATTCTTAATATATTTCCAGTGAGCTCTTTTACTCAGTCCTTACTCAGGCATAAACTCCCATTGTCTTAACTAGGAGTCAGGCCCTTTGTTAATAGTTATAACTGGCATAACACAGAACAGTGATGCTGAAAACTAACTTTTATTCCCTCCTCTGTCGTTTCATGCACTAACATTTATTTCCTTGAAAAGCTGGAGGACGTCCGGTTTCTTTGCAAGCTGCTGTGCAAACGTTCCAGTGTCGTCCAGAGAGTCCTGCAATCCAGCTTGCAGGAGAATCCACACACAGGCTGCATGCTGGCCTGCACACGCCATGTGCAGGGCTGTAAAGAGACAGGACACTGACATGGAAATGAAATCCGCAAGCAGGGATTTGTATTTCATATGCAACGCAAATGTCAGACTCCCAGCAAAGGGAATTAATCCAGGAGAAACTGGCCATGGGTGAATAATGACTGCAATTCCTTTTTCAATTATCTCATGCAATCAGTGCCCTTCACTCTACAGTGGTGAGACTTGAAATTGGACTGCTGTGTCCATTATGGATGCAGACAATGGGGGTGGGAGATTAAATAAGAATGTTTTGGTTTGTTTTGTGCAGCAAGGAGCTGCCGCGTTCAAGTAAAGCAATATCCATCTAATCGTTGTATAATATCACTAGCAAGAATGACAATCTAAGATCCTTCAGTCAATGGCTGACACTTTAACAGGAGACGGCCCCAACAAACTAGAGAATCTGGCCCTCTGAGTCTTGGAAAGGAAAGATCTGTACTGTGGGTGTGGCCAAGCTGCGTAATGGCTGGTTCCATGGGACACACAGGATCAGCACCTTGGTGGTGTACACTGATGGCTGGTAGCTCCATTGACTTCAGTGAAGCTATGCAGATGTAGGCACACAGTCCCGAACCATACAATACACCCTGTGTTGGTCTTGCAGAGAAGCAAGGCTGCGGCAAGCTGATCAGGCTGTAACTGGGTTCCAGTAGGCCATCGTGTCTGCACTTTCTCTGGATAGCTAGGATAGCCAGTCCACTGCCTCCTTCCTCAGCCCAATCCTGTCAATAGCCAAGCGCCTTCTCCTTCCATTCTCTCTCACATCAGCTGGCAGTTGAGGCTGCTCAGCGTCTTGTAAGAGACACTCAACACCTCACAGCTCTCTGTACAGGAGGATACCCCAAAGTACATGGCACACACCAACAATCCTCTGCCATTAGTACAAACAGCTGAGGCACTGTGGGATAGATACCCAGACTAGGCCAGAGTGCTCTGATACTAACACAGTAGAGCATCAAGATGGTGTGGATGAGCCACAGCTGCTGACTCAACGTCACGAAGGAAAAATGCTGATGTTCAGGTACCCTGAATGGCTCACACTGTAACCAGGTCAGGTGAGTGTTACAGGGCCTGAACACCTGAGCTACAGTGGAGACTGGGAGAGTGACTGTCTGTGCGGGAGGTGAGGGGAGCAGAGAGTGACTGACTGACTGGCTGATTAGAAGGCTGTTCGTGATGACGCTAAAAACAAGCATTTAGATCAACCTGATCATGGTCAACATTTCTGGACAACCCAGAAATTGCCAATTTTGGCATCATTTAAAGCCATTTCATTTTTAGAAACTAAGCCGAAGGGTGACTCATTTATTATCATGTGCAGATGGCATCGCCAACTTAATGCAATTACTACAGTGACTAGATTTGCATCCAAATTCCACTTAATATTCATTTACAAGTCATGCATCTGGCCCTGATCGCAGATTAGGCAGTGAACATGCTGTGCTGTAATCTTTCTGGAGCAGGGACCCTGTCTTCTTACCTGTTTTTAAAGTGCCCATTACAGTACTGGTACTCTAAAAACAACAAGCAAGCAACCAGAGGGCCTTACCAGATCGACTTTTCCCATCTTTGGCATGCAGATCTGCTCCAAGGGACAACAGCGTTTGGATGGTACTTGTATGTCCTTCCTGCATTTTTAAGCACAAACACATTTGTTGCATGTTTTCTCAGCAGAGTGAGCCCTTTAAATCTTTCATTCGTGAGCCTAATATAACCTACGGGAGTGGGAATAGAAAAGCAGTGTTTAGAGGAGTTCAGTATATGGCCACCACCATAAACCACCTGGCAAACCTTGGAGAGCTACTGGTATAGGTGCAGATACTTTGGTCCAGTCAAAGAGAAGAGAGGTGCGGACTGCGGTTCCCTGATCCTGGGGTCAATCAGGGTCTGCCTCAGCTCCTGGCATATTTTAGAGTAGCTGTAAGTTGTACCTGGCTGCTAATATCCTCAAAGGGCTACTCAAGCAGCCAGAGATCACCAAAGCATAGCAGTGTTCCTGATACACCACCTCTTTCCCAGGAACATCCCTCACACTGGAACAGACCTACCAGGACAGCTCTATGCCACTCAGCAATTCCCCCATGCAGGGGGAATCTTCCACAAGCCTGATAAGCTATATTGGCTGCCCCTCTGTGCTGCCACAACAGTGTAAAGAGACCACAGCAGTATCAAGACTCTCTGGCCCTTGACCAGCACTTCACAGTGTGACATTGTAATGGCCTCTCATGCCCATTACAGCTCTTCTGCCTTAACTGCTGTAAGCAGCATTGCAGGGGTTCCCCTATGATTTCATTGCTTCTGTCAAGCAAGGTCATTAGTCCTTAAAACTGTGCTACCTGTACAGCAGGCTTCTACCATAACCTAAACTAAACAGAACAGCCACATTTGGAAAGTGAGAGAGTGAGTGTAGGGCCCAATCCAGGCAGGGGCTGAGCACCCGCAGCTCCCACTGAAGTCACTGGTAGAAGTCAGTTAGAATTGAAGACAGTCCGCACTTCTTGGGAATGCTCATCACCTTATTTGTAAGTGTGACACTCTTGTCTAAAAGCAACACCCCAAAAAAAACCCTATAATTAGGAAATATGCTATATAAAATATGCCTCGTGAGGTATCATTTTAAAAGTCTTGATCTGCTAAACATTAATATCCTGGTGGATTGTATGTGCTATTATGGTATGTGAAGTTATAAAATATTGCTGAAAATGCTACTAGAACATGATTTAAGGTGGGAAACTCCCACAAACAGCCTTTCAGGCACAACACTGGCGTGGCCAGACAGCATTGATGACTATGCCTTGCCCATTCGAGGAAAGAATCCACTAGCAGGAATTGTTGACAATGGGGACTTCAATGAGGAGGCACGGAGGCAATGGACCCTGACTGACCAATGAGAACGACCCCACAGGTCACAAGCTCAATTGTTCCAGCAAGCTAGAACAGACTATAAAAGAAGGGAAGAGAAATGATCACTTGGCCGCTCTGCCCACCCAGTTTAACACTTGAATGTCAGGAAGACAAAGAATTTTTGCCTGGGGTAGGGGTGGTCCCAGGCGAGGAAAGCGGTCTATGCCCACGTACTGAAGATCTGTAGCTTGCTTGCAAGCTCTCTCAGGGTGAGACACTTCTAAATTCAAATCCTGTTAGTGTTTGGAATTTAGACTGCAGTCTTAGTTTTATTTCTTTGGTAACTATTTCTAGTCTCTATGCATACTATTTACAATCACTAAACATTTATATTTCTGTAGTTAATAAACTTTTAAATTTTTTTTTAAACTTAACCAGTGTGTTTTTGAGTGAAGTGTTTAGGCACTCTCAGCTCAGGTTAACTGAGGCAGGTACATATTCTCCCCACATCAAAGGGGGCAGACTTATTAATAAGCTTGTCTTGGACAAATCTTTGTCCAGTGCAAGATAGTATAATCTCGTGGTGCACTCCTGTAGTGAAGAGTATAGGGACAGAGGGATTACTGGTTGACGCCTTGCTCTATGGTGAGTACATGAACGGCTGAGGCAGAGTATTCATGTGACTCATTTGGGTGTGTGGGACCATCTGCTGTCATGCTGGGTGATAACATGGTCTGGAGCGGCTGTCTGTGTATCATCTGCGAAAGCATGGTTGGAGCTCAGCCCAGGATGCCAGGGTAAAGAGGTTCAGCGGTATCCCAGATTCAAGCTGCATCAGTGTGCAGTCCATGACAGTCAGTACCTTCTTCACCAAGCCAACAGAGGAAAAACACTCAGCCCCTAGAGCAGGGGTGGGCAAACTACGGCCCGCGGGCCATATATGGCCCATTTGAGCTTTTCATCAGGCCCTCCAGCTGGGCCTGGCCAGAGCGCAGTGCCGCTCCCCCTCCCAGTCCCACCCATTCCCCTCTCCCTTCTCCCACCACATGGGACCAGCAGCACCCTGGCTGAAGCACAGTGGCCACGCCCCCCACTCAACCCTCCCACCCCTCTCCCACCATATGACCCCAGCAGCACCACCCTATGGGCCCAGCAGCACCCTGGCTGGAGCACGGCAGCTGCTCCCCCCTCCCAGCGCCACCACTCCCCCTCTCCCACCGCATGGCCCACCATACAATTTCATACCCAGATGTGGCCGTCAGGCCAAAAAGTTTGCCCACCCATGCCCTAGAGGGAAGGGAGCCTAGCACCTCTAAATGCCACCAGTCCTGTTATTCAATAGAATTCAACTGGCATGAGAAGTGAAAGTCAAATGCTCCACAAGTGAAAGGCTGTGACTACTATGAAGATTTTAAAGAATTTTGCCACTTTTGCTCTATCACCAGTACAGCTCCACCCATGCCAGCAAAGGAAGGAGAGCTCATGTAGAATGACTCCCTGGCGACAGATGCCTAAAGATGCCTCTTGTTAGCATGTTAATGCATTTAAGGTGTTAGCTGATCTTGCCTTTCCC
>ML675616.1:3694590-3709307 GCA_007922155.1 Mesoclemmys tuberculata | reverse complement strand
AGCCAGAGACTGAAATGCAGTAAAGGGGGCTGTGTGTATTTGCACAGTGGCTTCTTGATAACCAGTGTGGGGGAATCAGAGGCACTGTTTTTGGCTGGTTGGGAAGTCTGACTGTGGTGTCACCCACCAGTGCTGGGAGAATTTGCTCTCCTTTTGCAGCCTGCCCTGACCCTGGCATTATCAGTGGGCTACCCTGGGCACGGACGGGTCACAACTTCCATTTCCACTCCAGCCACTTATGAGTGGGCAAACTGTAAGCTGCTGAGTTAGTCCAAGACTAAGGAGAACCTCAAACAAACACACATGCCTAAGGTCAGCCCTGCTGACTCCTGCTCTTAGAGCTACAGAGCACCTACAGCTCCCCTTGGCTAGCTAGCCAGAACTCCCTTCAGCTACCAGACTTCAGTACAGACCCCTTTAGACAACAGATTAGTGGTGCAACTCCTACGGCATGTACAGGTTAACTCCTGCACATGGCACAAGTTGTACCATTCTGCCAGGTGCTAACTGAGCCAGTCTTCAGATGGCATTCAGGGCAAAAACCATCCTGACATACTCATCATCTCTCTTATAGCACGTCAGCTTACAATCGCATTGCACAGCAAGGGGAATAAGACAAACCTTGGCTGCATAATGTAGTGCCGTGAGTTGGATTGACGTTGCTCTCATGTTGACATCTACATCAAGATCAGAGACAAGGAACCGGATAGCTTCATCCTGTGCCGTGACTGCTGCCCGGTGCAAAGGCTGAGCACCTAATGCATCTGTAGCTGTACAACAGGCCTAGCAGGTGGGAAATACGGAATTGTGAACAGCCTTGCCAAATTGTCATGAATGGTTGCCAACCTATGTACAAACGATGTATCTGTCCATTGTCATGACAATGACAATACTAAAAACATGATATTTTACTCATCCATCAGAAGAATTATTCACCTGAGTCCGGTAGGATTATGTAATGTGCGTATAAAACTCGTGTGTGTACAGTTGCATTAGCTCATTTACCGAGCTTTTAAAATGATTGGCAAAGGCTTCTGGGCCCATTTCTCTTCTCACTTGTACTGGTGTAAAACAGGAGTAACTTCATTGACATCCGTGAAGCTACATCAGTCTAAAACCAGGACAGGCCCATAGTCTTTTCAAATGCATGGAACACAGTATTCTAGCTGCAACAGGATCATCATTTCAGAGCATGATGACATTTTGATAAACATCTAGCATATCAACGGAATCTGGTCCCAGCATGTAAAGTGGGGCTTTCAGGTTAAATGCTGCCAGTTCTCACTATTTTATAGCTAGTCTTGTGATATTTAGTATTTTTATTAAAACCCAAGCTTCTGGAGTCATGTGAACCAGTATGAACAGCTTTCACTTAAAACACAAGTATGTTTTCAGCTCTGATGGTTGCCGAGAAAATGCTGAAGACCAGAAGGCAAATAAAAAGAATGCAAAATGCATTAATATGGTCATGGATCAGGATGTGGGTGGTTAGGCCCAGTGGTTGGAACAAGTTCCACAGTCAGGCCTAATAGAGGGAGCAGTGGCAGTCAAGAACTAGGAGTCAGAGTCAATGGTCAGAGTCAAGGTCAGGAATCAGGAGTCCGAGCCAAGGGTCAGAATTGGAATCAGGGAGCAAGCTGGGTTGGAGCAGACTGGAGCAGGGCTGTGAGCAGAGCTGGCACAGGAGCAAAACAGCTTGTAGGTGTACGTGCTGAACAGCCATTGGCCTAATGCTGCTGCTGGGTTTAAAAGCACATCTGTGGGTTCCTCCAGCCAACCGGGCTGTCTGGCTAATCAGGTGATTCAGCCACAAGTGCTCTGTTGCTCACTTAGGAGGCAGAAGGAGCTGGTCTCACGTTCAGTGGCAAATTCTAATTCCTCACAAAAAATGTTATACAATATCTGATGATTCTCAAGCCAATCTTAAGATTTGGAGGGCCTGATGCTTGATTTTTAAAAACCTGGAAGTTGACAGTACCGCCTGTTAACATTTGCAATCCAAACTGCACAACACCAAGCTAGCGCATGAAGACCAGAAATGAAATTATCTAGAATCCGAACAGTCTCTTCCCATTGCCCATGCAGGTAAGAAATGGAAAATGTAAGCCAACTTCAGAAACAGTGAGAAATAAATTAGATTTCTTTATATTATTTGCGGGTTTTATAGTGTAAGTTGACAATGGAACGTGTGTAATGAAGTGTTCTGTTATTTTAAATATACAATTGGATCTAACAGCAGCCTTATGATCATTTTAGAAAGAAATCAGAGGTTAATGGAAAGAAATACAGGGAGCAATAGGGGGGAAGTTCACTTCTTACACAGCCAGCCTGCTGTGGAAATCTACTGGCTCTCAGGTTATCACTCACAACTGTCAGAAGAAACTGACAGATAAACCTGATAAACACAGACTAGAGATCCAGGAATGCCTGAGTTTTAATCACAGCTTTGACACCAACTCCTTCTGTGGCTTTGGGCAAGTAAGTCACTTTACCTGTTCTGTGCCTCAGTTTCCCCATCCATAAAATGGGGACAATACTTGCATCGCTATGTCACAGGACTGTTTGTGACAATCAGTTACCTAACTAGGATGTATATAAACCATTCTGAAGAGGAAAAGCTCTAAGGCCCAGATTTACAAAGGCACTTAAGCAACTAGCTCCCACTGAAATCATGGGTAGGTAGGGGCCTGCATACCTTGGGGAATCTGGGCCTAAGTATTAACCATTACGGCCGACTGTGAAGGCCTTCTCACTACTCATATGAGTAGCCCCACTAAGCCAATGATACCAAGTTATCACCTCACCAGTGGGAGTCAAAGGCACACATTCTGGTTTTTAGTAGAATCACCACCATTAGCCACACCACTCACTTTTTACTCAGTCCTTCTGTTAACTCCAGTGGGAATCTGCCTGAAAAAAGTCATCAAGATACGGCCCCACACGACTACACGAGCTAATAATGCCCTCTTTGCTGGACTGCGTTCTGTATCCAGATCCTGGAGAAAAGACAATGTAGGTCTCCTGACACCATACCTTATGCTTCTCTAGAAGCAGCCGGGCTATGGCGATGTGCCCATTTTGTATTGCATCCATAAAGGGAGTGACTCCACATTTGTCCCTGCTGTCAGGTTCATACTGGCACCTTGAAAAGATCATAAAAAACGTGCTTGAGAAAACAGAGGGTCAGTTTCGCTCATGAGTACCAGCTGCTTTGTGTTTTTGGAGCAGTGCATAGCAGCTGCACAGTACTGCAGCTGGAGTGTTTTAGTGAATTTGACAAGAAGGCTTTAGTCCTATATGAGGCATTCCATCTAAAATGATCACATGCCCCTCTCTCTTTGTCCTGTGTTGTATCATATTGGGTGCTGGCATGCGCCTTTAGAATGACCCTGAGTCTTTGGGACAAGGAGTTGTGATTTCTTTGGCCCAATTCCTGCAGGGTGAATTTCTCTGCCATGCATAGGAGGGGCAGAAGGTCTATGTACCATTTAAATCTCACTTAAAGTCTCTGAACAGAACTTGTATGGGAGATAAGTGGCGCACAGACCATGGGCGGGCATAGGGTTGAATTGCACCCTTATTGCACAGCGTACAAAGACGGCACTACATACATCATTATCACTGTGAGCCAGACACAAGAATCTTACTCAGGCAGAACTCTCATTGGACCTGAGTAAAGACGGAGTCAAAACTGAGGATCTGGCCCAACACCACCACAATGGGTTAAATCCACCCCAGGCCAATTGCAAACCAGGGTTTAGTGAGGCCAGGAGGAGTGTGAAGTCTACTATTGAAGTGGCTGTGGCTGGAGATGGCTATAGCCTCCTTTTTCCAAGTGCACCTTCAACAGTGGTCAGTGCTGGTCAGGAAAAAAGCATGGCCAGAATGGCTAGGTGCGGACTGATTCAATGCAGTTTCCCCGCAGTCTCCCCTGCCAGGACTCTATGGAGCTTCAAGCAGAAAATATAGCTACCCCTGGCAGAAAGCAAGGAGGAGGATGGTGCCCTTACCTCAGGGTGAACCCCCGTTCCATTGCTCAGTGGGTCTCACTGGCGCAGGCAAATTTAGCAGCTGAGATCAGTCAAGCCCAGAGGAATTACACCAGGGATAAATTAGGCTCAGACGGTTCTGTCATTGTCATAAGGACCCAGACAAAATGAAGGCAACGGAAGAGATTCAGCAAGAATAAGAGTAATTGGGGCCTATGTCACAGTGAATACTGAGGCAATCCAGAGAGTAAATTTGTCTGAAATCACCATAATCAGCTGTGAAAAGTGAGAGGAAATTGATTATGTTCTCAGGGCTCAGAAACATGCAGCTGGGATTTCCAAACGGCATCTGTGTTCTTTGTGTCTGTTTAATCAAACAGGCCACATGGTATAAATAAAAGGGGTCAGGCTGGGAGGAGGGAAAGGAGAAAAAGTATGTGGGTGGGTAGTTAAATTTCACAGCAAAATTAGGACAGGAAGCCTGCTTACCGCTCAAGAAGCGTTTTCACTACATCAAAACAGCCATGCATTGCTGCGGGAGAGAGGAAGTAGATGGTAATTCATGTTTTCATGTTTCCTCCCACCTACAAAGGAAAAATAAGTGCGTCTGTGCCCCTTTGGGCTTATTTGTGATGTATAAAGAAGCCCTGAAAGATTTTTAATTAAAACCTTTCACTGCTTGTTATTTTTACTTTAGACGTATCAGGAATATCCAATCTTCCCTTTGTCCTCTAAGGACTCTCCAGACAAAACATAAGAGAAAAGTGGAGAGAAAGCTTTATTCGCCTTGAAGTGCGTTTTGAATCTTAAACATTTTTTCCTCCCACCTGTTTGTTAGGCCTTTACCTGTCAAGTAAAACTAACACAAAACAAAGAGTTTAAAACAATCTGAAAAATATTCTCCTCCAGTCTGTTGCTCATGTTTTGCTTCCTTAATAATTCAGATGGGCCTGGCACAGCACATCGCACTGAGCTTGTAGTTGGGAGATGAGAACAAGCATGCAAGGAATATGCACTTAGCAGTTCTCCAGTCATTGATAGCCTTGTGGGGGGAAAACCCAAGGTAAAAAGGCTCTTAATTGCAAATGTAAAATCCTTTCTGGCCTTCCTGACATGTGATAGTGAAGCAAAATGGGAGGGGACACGCTATTTTTATCCCTATTTTCTTTGTAGGCCATCTGTATATAACAAAACCAAACTCACAGCTGCTACTAGCAAGCTATTTACTTGTTTTGATTAAAAGATTTAGATAACACAGTAAATGTTTTGGTCTTCACAACCACAGAACTGTGGTTGAAGAAGGAATCTCAACATATGTTGCATCTTAACTTTATGCTTTACGTCTTAGCTTTAATAGCAGCACTGCCAGCCTCAAGAGATCAAAAATCGTCAGTCAAACCCTCAAAAAATCATAAAACTGAAAAAAATCATGAGATTTTTAGTTTAGTCTGTCTTTTAACTTCTTAATTCCCCTCTATTCTTCTGCCAACGTGTGTGACAATTTCGGGTTAAAAAGTCAACCTCTAATGCACCCAGAAATGCATGCCTCTACCTGGCTGCTCAAACTGAGACACCTGCCTCATCCCTTAGACAGGGGAACTGCCGTCCACTTCTTATTACTGTCTTGATCTAGCAGCAGCACTTTCTTGCCTCCTACTACCCTGGCACTTCTCTTCCTGGTACCCAGCAGTGCTACCCCCGACTCCCCACACCTCTATCTCCAGCTGCCCCAGGACTCTCTCTCTGCTGTATGTGGCAGGGCAGGCCTATGTCCTTAGTCCCAAGGCCCCCACGCAGAGCTCTATCCCCCCCCCACCTTGCCCTGAGATCAGGGGAGTTTCTCATGTCATTGCAACAGTTCCTCCTGCAAGCACCAAAATTGTGAGACCCTCTGGTCAGTTTGCAAGAGGTGGCAACACTCGCTGCTCAGACAGGACTCCCCCACTCCACTGTCATTCCCAAGCTGGGGGGCCACCATTCAATCCTCTTCATCTCCTACCCCATCATTTTCTCCACCCTTCTCGGCCTACCTCCTGCCCCTGGTAATCACTTTCTTCTCCAGGGCCTAGCATAACAGAGCCCCAATCACTGATTTGGGCAGCTAGCATTGCCCTTGCTGACCAAGATGGTAGTGTGGTAGGAGATGTCTTCCATTCACACCACATCTCTCAGGGCAACTGTTGGTGTCAAATGGAAACACATCTCACACAAATGGGGGGGGGAAGCAGCAACCCCCAACCCTGGGGAGAGTTGGGCACCCCTATGTGTGAACCAGCATCTACAGGGTCCTGCTTTGAGGAGGCGTGTGAGTCCCCTCTCTACTGCTTCATGTGAGCCAAGATCAAGATGGGGCAGAGCATCCCAGTTCCCCATGCTGCCTCAAGCAGTGGGGAGGGGGCTGCAGGCTCACTCTTCCTTCAGTGCTGCCTCTTCTAGGGGTTAAGGGAGGTCAGGGCAGTACAAGGGAGTGTAAGGAGGAGGGGTCAGAGCTATACAATAAGGAATGTGGGGACTTCAGCTCTGCCTCCTCAACCTCCGCATAGCCATCCTTAGAGGTTTTCAAGGCCCAGCTTGACAAAGTTCTGGTTGGGATGATTTAGTTGGGGTTGGCCCTGCTTTGAGCAGGGGGTTGGACTAGATGACTCCTGAGGTCCCTTCCAACCCTAGTCTTCTACGATTATACGATCCACACCCCCGATTTTGGTCCCCACAGCACTGAGACTGGAATGGGGAGTTGAGAACAGGCACGCTCGGTGCACGGAACAGGCACACAATGCAGAGACTGGGGTGAGGAGCTGAGAACAGGCATACCCTGTGCATGGCACTACACACACCACTGAGATTGTAGTTGGAAGCTGAGAACAGGCTGGTTCAAAGCATGCCCCAACAACACAGTGCTGAGTCAGGAGCAACAAGCTATTGGTATAGGCTGAACTCATCTCCATGGGATGGTTTCATTCAGTTGACAACATTTCACTGAGACGAATGGGCTATTTCACACCTAAGGGAAAGTCTACACTATTGCTTGAGTCAATAAAACTCACATTGCTCATGGGTCTGAAAGAGCCACCTCTCTGAGCAATGCAAGTTACAGAGATCTAGGTGCTATCCACACCGGTGCTATGTTGGCAGGAGGCGCTGTCCCATTGACATAGCTTCCGCCTTTCTCAGAGGTGGAGTAATTATGTTGAAGGGAGAGAGTTCTCTCGTCAGCATACAGTGTCTTCATCAGACGTGCTACAGCTGCAGCGACATAGCCCTTCTAGTGTAGGCTAACCCAGAGTCTACTCTGCTGCAGAAGGACATGAGAGCTCCTTCTGCCCAGATCTGTGGTATGGACTCTGCATTTCCATTCTCCTGCCCTCTCCTGCCTCCAGCTAGTACATGCACTCTTGACAGCCATACCATCTTCCCACTTCCTCATGCCCTCCCAAAGCTTACCAGGGGCATGGAGTGGCAAGGAACTGTGTTCAGTCACCCAGTGTTGCCTTGTGGGCATCCAGAACATTTAGTTCAGCTGCATTCAAACCTCAAAAAGCCAGGAAGAACAGAAGGTGGATGCCACCCCCGCAAGGCAACCTTAGCTCTGTCTGCCCTCTTTGAGCGAGAACAGAGCATGTGAGCACTGCAGGACAAAGTCTAACCAGCACTTTCTCTTCGCTAAGGCAAAACTCAGGTTTAGATCAGGTGTCGCAACCAGAGCTACCTACACCTGGGCCTACAGTCAGACACTGAGCCTACTCCCCACAATCCACCCCAGACTTGCTAAATGTTACCATCTCTTCGCCCTTGCTCTGAGGATTCCTTCTGAGACATGGCCTGTACTCACCCCTCACTAAGTCCCAGAAACCACCAAACTGCCGACAATCCCCATGACAAGATGACGCCTGGACACTGCTACTGATACAGCCTACAGAGCTCGGCACTGAAATGAGGCACACTTGATACCAGAAAATACATGTGCCCTTTTCTCTTATTGCAGTCACAGCTCTGCCAAATTATTCAAACTGGTCTCTCTACCATTTAGTACACATACACCTCACACGTGAATGCCACTGCAACACTTTCACATTTAATGCTGGAATTCAAATCTACAGAACAAAACACAAACAATGCTGGTATGTTCTCTTAGTCCTTCCTCATATCTACTTATAGACATACACATTTTTACAGTTACTGCTGTGTTGCACCTAATAACTTGTGTTTGACTCTAGCATCTTCCAGAAAGGCTTGACTTGAAGACCCCAAGCGATGGAGAATCCACCACTTCTCTTGGTTGTTTGTTAAGCTTTGCCTCGTCCTTACTGACCCATCCCCAGGGGCTACTGGTAGTTCCAGAGGGGCAGAATTAAGGTTGCGTTGTAAGGGTGATGTGAACCTTAATTGTTCATTTCTTAGTTTTCAGAGGTTTGAATGTAGCTGAACTCAATGTTCTGGAAGGGCACAAGGCACAGACAAGCAACCTTAACTCTGCATTAATGAAGTTTTGAGGTATTTTTTTAATTAAGCCTCAAAGTACTCATGTGAGGCATGGTAAGTATTCCCATTCACAGATTGTTAGTGAGGCACAGAGCTGTTAAGGGACACTGAATGAGACAGTGAGGGAATCAACCTAAATTTTGGCACCCACAGTGCTCTGATCACAAGACCTCTCCCCCCACCGATCAAGTTATTAGAATATAACGCACACTTTGCACAGGTGTAGAAGGACTATGTGACATGCAAGGCAGTGGAAACTCAGATTTGCATGCTAATCCAAGTAGATTCCTAATCTAGTAACAGTCCCTACACCCAGCATAGATTATTCATACTCCTACCAGTAGATTATCAGCCTTCACACAGGCACAGGTCACAGCTGCTGTTTTGGGACAACTGCAAAAATTATAGCTTTATACTCTTCCAATCCTTGAATGATACAAATCTCTTCTGGGGCCATCAAAAGTAGGGTCCATACCTGACGTGTGCAGGGGAGTTCTTTTTATTTTGCTTTCTGTGTTCCAGCTGGTCGGAGACACCGTGAGCAAGTACTGGATGATCTGGGGATCACCCTCTCGACTTGCTATATGGAAGCAATTCCAGCCATCTTTGTTCTTTAACAACGGGTTTGCTCCATGCTCAATCAGATCTTTAATCACATCCATGTTTTTCCTGGTGCAAGCCATCATGAGAGGAGTCCTAGAAAAGGGAAGGGAGAATAAACACAGTGCATCCTCATTATACCACCAGCTGCTCCACAGCTAGCCTCTATAATCCAGGCTGCACTGCTGTAACAACTGAGTTTGAAGCAAGATTTAAGGTTGGTTGGGGCTAATGAGGGTTCTCATACAGCAGGTGGGGGCAGGTCACTAGCCAAGATTATCTGGGTATACTTCATTTAATCATTTCCCAGGCATTTGCAGGGGCCTCCAACAGGTCCCCCCTGTTCTCTGTCTGTGGCACACAACAGTTTAGTCTCTTCTGGGCTGCAAAACATAGGTCTCATTTTGGTTATTGGGTGTAGTGTGCATGTGCTGCGTGATATTGATGGTCTGTGACATACAGGAGGTGAGACTGACTGATCTAGTGTTTCCTTTTGGCCTGTGACTCTATGAGAGTTTGGCCAGCCAATGTGGACTAGGACTATGGACTTGGTGAGCATGGTGCATTTTATCACCTTGTCCTGTTGCAGTTGGACCACAGACAGGACATATATGACCTACTAAAGCCACTATAAGCTAGAGAAGATCTCCTTTAATTCAAGTGATCGAGGTCTTTTTGCAGCCAAAGTCCTGGATTCTATGCCACATGTGGATAGTTTGGCTCATCAGCAACATGCCTATACAGTTGCAGAATATGAACTCATGACACATTCTAGAGCACCCTTTTCTCACAGTTAGTTTGGTCACCATGTTCCCTGGCTGGCTGGACCATTTGGGCTCAACTGAGTTTAAACTAGTTTATGCATGGCCATTAGAACTGATTGTTACAGCAGAATAACTGGAAAACGTAACAAAGGGCAACACTGAAAATTCTTCTCATCATAAGCAATCAATCAAGTTTACGTGCACATCAGCAATAACAATGCACTCTTGTTTTCCACTAACATAAGAGAGAAAAGAAAGGCAGTGTGTACTTGAAATTTTGTTCTGCAATTGGTCAGATCAGTACTTTTTACCCCATACAGTTCCACTCCCTTCATCAGCATTGACAGTTGTGACTGTAGATAAATCACAGATTAGACAAACTCCTTTTCCAAGCCAGTATGTGTTAGCCACACAGTGAGATACTCATCTGGTGCAATCAGCACAAGTGTGATGCTTCATACAACTTTTTTTTTTTTAAGACTTTAGACTGTTTTTATTACACTAGGGGTGTGAAACCTTGGTAAGACAGTGGATCGCATTGGCATCTTCCCAAGACCTTAAGAACCACCCCCAACTGGTATACATAATAAAAGTAATGACTATCTGTACTTAATATTGTGACTCCTCCATCTGAGAATCTCAGCATGCTTTATAAGAATTAATGACAACACTTACATCTAGTAGAGAAGTAAACAATTATTATTCTCATCTTCAGATGGGGTAACTGAAACACAGTGTGACTTGCTGAAGGCCATAGCAAGTCAGTGGCAGAGTCAGGAACAGAACCCACAAATCCTGACATCCAGTCTGATGTCCCACAAGCCCATCCTTTTATATGTAGATTAAATTAATCCATACAACTGTAATAATATTTGATTTGGTGGTATCTCCTATTTTTTAATTTAACTGCAATAAAAACCTACATTTGATCACTTGTGGCTTCACCCCGGTGCCATAGTCCACGTTTGAGTATCAGGACATGCTTTGGGTACCACCTGACTAGCATCTGATTCTTGCATTCATTTATGCACGTTTAGCTATACACATGTGAGTAAACCCATTGATTTCAATGGTACTATTCACATGCAACTGTGCCTAGTGATTACAGGAGCAGGACCTAAATTTGCAGTCTCTTAGTATTTCTTTCAACCTTGCAGTGGGGTTGTTGTTTTTTTTTTGTTTTGTTTTTGGAGTATTCAAAGTGCTCTAAGCAGATAAGAAAATATTGTCCCTGCCCCCATCCCCAAGTAGTTTACAACCTAAACTAATCCTCTGCTGCACTCACATGTCTCTAGCACAACAGCAGCAGCTGCAAACCCTACCAGCCAACACCACATTCAGCTCACTGGAACTTCACAGTCTAGTTGGGACCATTTAAACATTAACATAATGAAAAATTGACAAATCTCAACACTCCACTAAATCCTCTCCCTTTTATTCTCTGGATGGGATAATCACCTGTTTATTCTTGGGAGATTTTATCAAATCAATCTAGGGCAGACACCCTGAGGTTGTCTCTCTCCGTTCGCCCTTCTGTTTCTCTTTCGTTTTCCAATCTCACCTCCAGTTTGATGCCATTAGGGAGGGACACAAAGCATCTTTAACAGCTGCTACAAGGCTGTCCGGCATCTCAAGAAGGCATCCTGCAGAGTCACATATGATCTGTGCTTACTCCTGGCAATACCACTGCATTACCCAGCTCCTTCGGAGGAAGACTGACTATTCCAGATTGCATGTAGTTTGCAGCAGCAGACGCCAATTGGCTGGCTGGGCTGCTGCATGCAGACACCCTTAGTTGCTGCTGCATTGACCTGATTTTGTCAGCCTACATGCACATGCCAATTTAAGGGACAACAAACAACATGACATCAGCTTGATTGAAGTAAGTAACTTTTGAGCAAATATAAGCCAATCAGCATTGTTGTTAAAGAAGGGGTGCATAAAAATCACGTTACAAAAGACAGGGAGGGAAACAAATACCTTAAAGTAAAATCCAGAAAGTTCTCCACTGATTTCCATAACCCATGCTGCATGTGGCGCCCCGTGGCAGGCAAAATACCGCACAAGTCACAGATGGAAAAAGATATTGCCTGCTCCATCTGCCTGGCAGTACAGTATTGTTCCTCACAATACATATTTAAGAACTTTATCTAGCCTTGTTTTCAATGTGCCAAGCAAAGATGCCTCCACCACTTTCACAAAATAAAGGCTCTAATCTCTTTTCTCAGGTAATATCTACACTACAGAGCCTATACCAGCACTATCCCTAGTGTAGACACAGTGTACCCCAATCAACCCAGGAATTCTGCTGATGTAGGAACACCCTCCTTCCCAAAGGATATTAGCAATGCTGATAGAAGCACGCTTCTTTCGGCATAGCTGCGTCTACACTGACAGTTTAGCTAGCATAGCTCTATCACTAGGGGTGTGACTCTTCCATACCTGTGACCAACAAAGCTATGCTGGTGTAAGTGTTTAAGTGACGATCAGGCCCCAGGTTTTCAACTGGGGCAGGAGATGAGTGGCTGTATATTGATGTTAAGGGTGAATCTTTCCTGTCCCCCAATTTTGTCATGTGTTGCATGAATATACATACCGGTACATCCAAAGAGTTTGGTGATTGGATAAATAAAGTGAATACTAGATCTTGCTTTCAGCAAGTTTTCCCATACTACTTCTTACATTTTTTTTTAACCAATATTGGCAATGAATTAACAGTTTAACTACTAGTGTAATGGGACAAAACTTTGACATTTATAGAAAGCATGATGGATTCTCAAGTAGGTATTTAGTCTTTTCTTTGCTCAAAATGCATAGTATATAAGGCCACAGATTGGTTCTTCAATTCCAGTGCAACGGAATTCCAGGGCGAGGGGTTGGGCAAACAAGTATGTACTGTTGCTTTTGGAATCCATAGGAATGAAAGGTGCCATAGGAATATAAGGTATCAACATATCTGCATTTATTGTGCAAGACAAGTGTATTCCCTGCTCACTCTAATTATGTCAACTTCGGTACTAAACTGACTAATGATTTGTAATTATAAGGATTAGGTCAGTACCTCCTATTCATGTTCTAATTTCAACTTTAAATATTAACTGAGAACTTTATGCTGCTTCATGTGATGGAAATCCTTTCCCTCCCCACCTTAGTGAATAATGCAGCTTCATTCCCTTGCAGTAGTACTTTACCTTTCTATAGCGATTTTCTTCTGAGAATATTATTTGTATTACCATATCATTATTTGTGTTATCATCAGATCTGCATTGTGCTAACCACTGTACGCGAATTTGTCATTCACTCACCCTTTTAATATCTGGGTACCCTAGATTTTAAAGATGGGGAAACAAGCACAGAGTTTAAGTGATTTGACTGGGGTCATTCAGTGAATCAGTGGAAGATCTGGATTAGATTATGATTCTTGGACCTATGCTCTAACTATCAGACAATACTTCCTCCTAAACACATTTCAGACACTAGCCAGATCCTACTGTGAAATATGCCAGTGACCTACCAGTCTGCCTTTTTCAAGCAGTCTATCTCTGCACCTTTATCCAGCAGATACAACACACAGTCCTTGTGACCCATGGAAGCCGCTTCGTGGAGGGGCCTTTTGTAGTCATTATTAAGCATCTCGATGTCCATTTCCAAGGTCTCTACTAAACGGGTCAGAATGTTCAGGTGACCATGCCTGGCTGCATAGTGCATTAGAGTATCTCCAGATTTCCCATAGTGTTTCCGCCTCACCTCCTTGCTCATAGCCTCATCTCGCTGCAACTCTTCTTGGAAAAGGTCTAGCCTTCCCTCTTGAATGAGCCTGAGAAGTTTTTTCTGATTTTCTGCTTCAGCCATAGATTTTGTGTGCTCCTAAGACCCTAAGAAACAAAAACAAAAAACCGGGATCGGGACAGGGAGATTTCAAAATAAAATTAGTAATGAGATTTAAAGACTAAATGGAAAATCTAATATAATAAAAACAGCCGTAACATAAATCCAAAACACGGGTGTCTCCCACCAAATGAGGCAGACATGGCAAGTCCCCGATGTCTGACATCACAGGGTTAAAATAGTCACAAGAAAACATCTGGAGAGGATGCGTGTGTGAGCAAGTGGAGGTTCCTAAGTGGGCAGGGAAGTTTAAGTGGATACGAAATCTGTGCCTGATGATAAAAAAAGTCTTATAAAATCGCCCCCGTAAGTGAAATGCAGATGCAGCAAATAAGTCGGTCCTGGATCTTACGCACGAAGCCAGCAGTTACCGTTTACCGCCAGGATTTCCAACAGCCACCCATAAACTTATCACAGAGCTGAGCCAAAGCAGCAGCTGGCGGGACGAGCTGCACAACAGGAAAGGACCCGGGCCGCCGGCGCCTGCCGCGTGAACACGATTCGCGGCTCGCACGCGCGCCCGCTGCGGCACCCCTTCCTGCCCCGCGCCCACGCCGCGTCCTTCCGGGAGGGCGGCCGGGAGCGGGGCGGTGGGGAGAGGGAGGCCGGCTGCAGCCCTGCCCCGGGGCGCGATGACTGACCCCCCCCCCCGCCGTTAGCAAAGGGGCCCGATGAAGGCTCGTGCCCTGGAGACTGGGGGGGGGGGGTCAAGGCCCAGCTGGGCCGTTGGCCCGCCGCGGGATGCGGGGCCCGTGGGACGCCGCGCCGTGCCTCAGTTTCCCCACCTGCGGAACCGGGGATCCCCGCCTCTCGGGTGACGTCCCCCCGGGAGCCGCTGAGGAGAGACGCAGGAGGGAGGGTTGTCCCCGCCTGGCCTGCGGCGGTGGCTTGGTTCCCGCGCCCCTCCCCCCCGGGTGGGCCTGCCTGAGGCGGGGCAGCGGGCGCGCGGCGAGCCGTTGGCCGGGCAGGGAGCCGTTGGCCTGGCGCGCGGAGCCGT
>ML675616.1:3680158-3694190 GCA_007922155.1 Mesoclemmys tuberculata | reverse complement strand
GGTGGTAATTCAGGGATACAACATATTTTTTTAAAAAAATGAGGAGAGTCCTGTAGCACTTTAAAGACTAACAGATATCTGCAGGTATAAGCTTTAATGGGCTGCAACCCACTTGGTCAGATGCAACTGACCAAGTGGGTTGCAACCCAGGAAAGCTTATGCCAGCAGAAATTTGTTAGTCTTGGAGGTGCTACAGGACTCTCGTTGTTTTTGCTGTATACAGACTAACACGGCTACCCCTCTGCAACTTTTCATTGTACTTTTTGCTTCACAAGAAATGTGTGGAAGGGAGATAAGCAAAAGCCCATATCTGTCAGGGTTAGGAAGAAACGTCCTTTAAGGGCAAATTATTCTATAACTAAATGGCAAGGTTTCTTGTACCTTCCTCCTAAACCTCTGGGGGATAAAAATTATGTTTAAATTAAAGAATTTTAATTTTTTTTAAATACAAGTTTATTTTTCAAAACAGACCCACTTATAGTTAAATTTGCAATTATGACAACCTGTGTTAAGGCCTAAACTGATAATCCATTAAATGCATGTGAATTAATTTTTGAAAGAATAAGAAGTACATGTTTGCTGTCAAGAGTTAAAGAAAATTAAACCATTGAACTGGTGGAAATCATGGGCAAAAGCACCTGAAACTCTGAGTTTGCTGAAATGCTAAATCAGCTTTTGAAAGTAGTAACATTTTCTGTAGACCGAGAATGTTTTCTTCATTTCAGTTTACTCAACCTGTTGAGTTCAATGACAAGTTAATTCAAAGTTATAAAAAGCAATTGAGAGGTGAAAAAGCAGGGAAGTTTGTTTTCTTCTTCCAATCTCTGAATAAAAGCCAGGTATGAGAGGATGAGATCTACTAGTTTTAAAATCTTGAAGGGCATGATGACAAGAAATAATCAGTTTAATTCACTAACTGCAGATAATACTTTTTGTTTAATAATTCAGTTTGTTTTAAATGCAAAATATATATTATTAAAAAATGTGCTCTGAATTTAGCACATAAGGTGGTTTTATTTGACTAATAGAATTAAAATGCAACTTTTCTGCATTGTAATAGAATTTTAATTTATATCCAAATAGAGCTTAACACAAATCACAAATAAAAAAATTAATCATCTAGTAAATCATCATTCACTTTTCTAACATAGTAAAATGTAAAAATTAAGAATCTGAATAAATGTACGTTAAGCTATATAACTGCTTAAATAAATATGTATTGGTACAGAGCGTCTTCCTGGTTAGCAAAAAGAAGCACCAAATTTAGTATAAAGGCTATATTTGGTTACAAATAATGGTTTAATGATTACCAACTAATGAGACTGAACATTTCCTGAGGGAAATAACTAAATGGTACAAATGCAAAACAAGATTAAAATAAATTTAAATCAGGGTTTCCTGTTTGCTGATTTAAATCGTGATTGAAATTTGTGATTTAAACCAATCCCCAGTGGGCCACTGTCCGAGACAGGACTTGGGGCACTGCTCAAATCCAGGACAGCTATTCCTCTGCGTTGTGCATGCTAGCCTTTATTGCTGGTAGTAACAGCCTGACATGTCTCCTTCCAACTACATTAAGGTGTTGTCTGTGCTAGTATTATTTTTTTCCTTCAGAAATTTCCCGCTATGACTATAGTCAGCTCAGGTCTACTGATAGAGTGCTAACAAGGCGCCAGTGTTTTAACCATCATATAAACAGATTTGTTCACAGTTAAATACAGTGATGTAATGCCAGAGACTTAGCACTGGGAGTTACATTTTCAAAAGCAGTTAAGTGTCTTAGACTTCCAAATCCCATTTTCACACCTAAGAAAGTGACTTAGGGCTGGTCTGCAGTGGGAGTGTACATCGGCCGCACAATAGGAGTGGACATCAGCATAGGTACGTTTCTCATGGGTGTGAAAAATCCATACCCCTGGGAGATGTAGTTTTACTGACCTAACCCCTGGTTTACACAGTGCTAGGTCGACCAAAGAATCCTCCCATCAATCAAACTACTGCCTCTCGGGGAGGAGGATTACCTATGCCAAGAGGAGAACCCCTACTGTAAGTGTAGGTAATGTTGATACCAAAGCGCTATAGTAGTACCGCTGTAGTGTTTCAAGTGTAAACAAGCTATTAGGAGGCTAAGTCTCATTAAAGTAATTGGGACTTAGGTGTCTAAAGTCACATCTGAGAGTATGGTTCAGGCTTGGTCCAAATCCAGTTTTTGCACTAATTTAATTTGAGGGAGGGTTGATTTAAAAAATAGACTAAAATAGCTAAATAATGGTGCAACCTGTGATGCGGACACACTTATACCAGTATAAAGGTGCATTATATTGGCACATCTTATGTAACAGAGTGATATGTCTGTATCAAATTATGAACTCCGTTCTCTATTACGTATTGAATACGTAGCTAAGATTGTTTCAGGGCACTTTATTTTATTGCACTCAGACAGTAGCCTATCTTCAGTGCATGACACCTTCTTACAGGACTGTCACTGAAAGGCCATCAAGACTACGGTCTAGGGTCATTGACTTTGATTATGTCTGAACAGTTGCCCTCCCTCACTTTTAACACGCTCATTGCTGTCACTAGTGGGAAATTTTTCTGGGGAAGGTTTGTATAGATGTAAGCATGATGGTGCTGTTCTCTGGTAATAGTAAAGTTTCCAGACTTTAATCCTCTACATGTTCGATGAAAACAGTATCTGGTCTGGTAGTTATGATAGAGGATTAGGAGTCAGGATTTATGTGTTCTGTTCTTGGTCCTAACTTTGACCTTTGGCAAGTCACAGAATCTTTGTGTCTTGCAGGAATGTGAGAATTGACAAACTGGATTAAGCTGAGATCCATATAGATCAGCTTCCTGTCTCTGTTAGCATCAAGTGCCAGATGAGTGTACAGGTCATATAGTTGACAATTGGGATCTTTAAGATTTTGAGCCATTAAAGCAAAAATGCTAGGATTTGATTTTAAAATAATTAAAGTTGATGTTTCTGTTAATGATTGTATTTGCCTTCCCCACTTTGAGTTCTGTGTCTACTCCGGTTAAGAGAGAAACAATTTTTTTGATTTAGAGTTTTTTCAAAATCATGTGATTTGAAGAGCAGATTAATTTTTCTTCCTTCAAGGTTTGCTTCTTGTATGTTTTGGGGGCATTAAAGTGATGGTGTATAAGGCATCAGAAATCCCAAGTGTCTTTGCTAAAGCTCTTAGTGGTGTGTAATAGCTTTGAGAGGGAGGAAGAAGTGAAGGAAAATGACTTGACCTTTTGATGATAATGTAAACCAAAAGCATTTATTGGCTTCATGGATATCTTGGGTCTGATTTATGGTATGAAATCTCATTCTCTGTAGTGTGATATAATAGAGAACTAAAAACTGAAGCCAAGCGAGCAGTGTGGCTTGGATGCTTTTATTGCAGCTGGAAACACTGTTGCACATGATCATTTTAGATCTTGACTCATAATTCTGTAGCTGGAAGTTAGGTCATCTATTCTTGCCAGTGCTTACTTGCCAGTCCCTGTTATCAAATAGATGGTGTTCTGGCAAATTTCCATTTACAGTATAATGTTTTCAAATTGCTGACAAGATTTCCTAGTTTGCTGCAAACACTAAGGATAAGAGTTACACTGCAAATATATCTGAAGAGGGGGCCCAGTTACAAGTTTGCAATTTTGAATGTAGATAGAAGTTTAGCGAGCCTAATGTTCTGGACATGTCCAGAATTTTAGTCCATTTGTGTAACAGGCTTGAGGACGCATCTACATTACAATTTTTTTCTGTTGTAACCAGATCCCTAGACTTAGGCCAGGTCCATCCCTAAAATTTAGGTTGACCTACCTACATTGTTCAACACTCCGTGAGAAACATAGTTAAGCTCATGTAAGCCCCAGTGTAGACACCACTAGATTGACAGAAGAATTCTTCTGTTGACCTAGCACTGCCTTTCAAGGGGGTGGATTTACTACAGCAATAGAAAAGCTCCTTCTGTCACTAGCATCTGCGTAGCCATTTTGTACTGGATGCCATTTACTGTATAACATTTTAAAATTGCTCGCAAGATTTTCTAGTTTACTGCAAACACGAAGGGTAAATCCTGTACAGTGATGAATTAGACACCATGAGTGACGTTCTTGTGTAAATGTAATAATTTCCACGTAGCTTTGGATGTTGCAAAGTGTCTCGGTGATGTATTTTACTCTACAGTGTGTCTTCAAAGTTCTGTATATGCTTTTGCGTAGGCTATTGGAAGAGGGTACATTGGCTAAGATTTTGTACAGAAACTGTTCACTAATGAACTGATCGTCTGTGTCTCTTGAGGATGTAGGCATGTCACCTGAAAACAAAGAAACTTAATTCAATTAACAGGTGTGCAATTTTCTTTTCATGTTGGTGACAGTGCAACCATTTAAAAGAAAGCACCTTACAGCCAGTGGCTGTGAAGCCTTCAGCCAGAGCAGAGAAGGCTCCTCTTCCCTGACACACCCTTTCAGTCAAAGACAGGCGAACAGAGATCTAAACAGGGGCCTCTACCCTACATACAGGACCAAGAGACAACAAAAAGGTACGGCGTTTCCAAATCAGTTAAGAACTGAGGGAGTGTAATTTTAATATTCACTCTGTGCAGCAGGTGGAATTTGACCCCAATTACTGTGAGCAGCTGCTGAGGGAAGAGCAGGGTTAACTGAATGTCCACAATGAAAGAAGTTGGTTGGTCCGTTCTGTAATCACCCCTTAATATAACTGACTTAAACAGAGGCCTAAGCAATGGCGAGCGACTTAGAGCTACCTTAGAGTCATGAGTCCTTTCCCCTCCCAAAGAGAGGCGAGTCCCACACCAGGGCTGGGTGAAGTCCTGGTTTACTCGAACGTCCCTTGCCTTTCTCTTGCTTTGAAAAGCAGAGCTATGCTTACCATTAGACCAGCATGTCTGCTACAAATGGCAGCTCTAACTGAGGCACATTACAGGGTCTGCAGTTGCGGAGATATGGAATGACAGATATTTCTAAAAATTCTTGAACATTCATTATTTAATATGCATTCTTACTGATTTAGCTCTCTAAGTGTTTGTTGTCTAATACTTTATGGCGCCTCCCATTCACGGATCTCAATGCGCTTAACAGCGTTACTTAATGAATCATCACAGCCTCTCTGTGAGGCAGGGAGCTATTATTATATCCATTTTCCGCACATGGGGTAAAATTTTCAAAAGTCCCCAAGTCTGGGAAGAGTGAGGAACTAGCGTGGACCAGTAATGTTGTCTAATGTCAGCGTAGGAACACGTTAATATCCAAAACAATGATACGGTTGCTTGGGTGAAGTGCACCTGCATGCTTTTGGCTGGCGTGCATTGCTGCATTCATGAACAGGTGCAGCTGAGGGTAGAGCTCATTGTATACTTTTGGTTTCGCTTCTGTGCTCTAATCTTTTTTGCAATAAAATCAATGGGTGGCTGGTAATAAATAGCATTTTACTTTCTTAAAAAATGTTCATCTCTTTTTGGTTTTATACTTTTAATAAGTACTTAAGGGCTATTCCATTTAAGGCAGGGATTCTCACAACACGTTCTTTGGTGGCCTCACAGTGCAGCCACCAACTCCTGCTGGTGGCCACTCTGACAGTTTTTCCAGGCTAGAGCCCTGCTGTCCCAGGGCTGAAGCCTGAGCTTCACCACCCTTGGGAAGGTGGGTCAGGAATTCACCAGCAGCTTAAAGAGTCCCAGGTTCCTCTGGTGCCCAGATACACCAGCCCCACATATCTCCAGAGGCGCTGCCCAAAGCCCCCAAGGAGGCAGCATGGGGCAGGGTGCCTATCCCTGCTGGCAGTGCCAGCAAACACCAAGGCAGTGCATCCAGGAGCAAAAGCTGGGCTCTGCAGGGAGGGGCCACTGCTTGCCCCACCCCCAATCTCCTAGGTGGCTGTCGTGGCCACAAACTGCCTTCGAGAAACTCTGATTTAGGGTTATGTGCTGCAATTTTCACCTTATACAACAAAACAGCTTGCAGCTTCACTGTCGTTTCAACTTGTTTACTTATTCACGGGGTTCTGAAAAGTAAACTGGAGTAGCAAGAGCCTTTATGCTGATCTCAAAGGTTGATCATGGTGATTTTAGTTATCCTCGTCTCTCTCTGCTTCCTTCCTGTGTCACTGTGTTTGTCTGCTCAGAGGAAATAATCAATGTGAAGCAGAATTTACGGCATTCTTGCCATTTATTTATTTGTGTGGAAGGATCATTGCTGTGGGGTAAGCGGGGTGTTAGCGCAGAGTATGTGACCTTTTTGTTTTAAAGACTCTTGGGGACTTTCAGGCATTGGGCATACTAGAGTAACACATTTTGCTTGTGTTCTTTCTTCTTGTCTTTGCTTTAGGGCAGGGTCCTCAGAGCTATATCACTGATTACTTCAAAGTCACTCAGACACAAAACACCAGTAACAAAGTGGCAAAAAACGAAGTTAAAGAAGAGTCATTGGACTTCTTCACTGATGAGTGGTTGTCCAGCATGGAGGATCACTGCGTCCTACTTGAATGTGATAAAGATGCTGCACCAGCTCCCTCGGGTGCTGCTGCCTCTAGAAAACGGCCTTTCTGCTCAGAAGGAGTTGGCAGCCATTATACAGAATACTGTAAATACGGTGGGACTGATAAAAAGCCCGTGCTGGACAGTTCCCTCCAGTATTCTCCAGGACACACTGAAATCAAACAAGAACCTGATGATATAGAAATTGATCCAATTCCTGATGCATATTTTGGCCTCCTGGGGACTTCATGCTGTAAAGAGCCCCACGGACACATTGACCAGCTGCCCAATGAAGTCCTGAGCATTATCTTTGCTTTCCTCCCTGTGACTGATCTCTATCTGAACCTGAGCTTGGTGTGTCATCGCTGGAGAGAGATTGTCAGTGATTCATTGGTGAGAGTGTGGTTATATTGATTTAATCCTGATCCTTTTGCTCCGTATATCATCTTCCATTCATGCTTATGCACCAGGAATGTTCTCCCTGTTTTTGTTAGCTAAGTGACCTCTCTCTTTCCTCCATTGAATCCACTTCTGCTTCTCTCTCCCATCAGTAATCGCCATTTCCTTTCTTCCTTTCACTCTTTTGTGAAGCCGTGCCTTTGAGGTGCTGAGTGTCTGCCAGGTGACAATGAGCATCCTCAGTTCCCTTCTCCCCACCTCCATCCGGTCAATGACTCCAGCCTTCATCAGTCTCCAATTACATTTTTGAACCATTACTTTTGTGCTTTCTCCCATGTGGGCTCCATCTGCTCTTGAAGAGCTGCCTGCAAACATGCAAGGCCATCGCATTGTCTTCCTTAAAACTGCCCTCTGCCACGATCCCTCCAAAAAAACTCTCCCTAGTTAGGCAGCTCATGTGCTGTGGCCGCTGCCAGTCTTTCTGAGCAGTATCATCTCGCTTTTACCATGTGCTACCTCCATCTGTCTGCATCCACCCATCATTGCTTGTCTTAAAGGTAGGCTGTTTGCTTTTGGAGGTAGGGGACTATCTTCTAGTTCTTTGTTTGTATAGCACTGAGCACAATGGTGCCCAGATCCATAACTGAGGCCCCCGTGTGCAACACAACTAATAAATGATGGTGAAGCTGTTTCTGAGTTGAAAACAGTAAGAGATGAATAGCCCTTAGCACTGTCTACCAAAAAAGTCACAAAGTGGTAGCTACAGTGGTAGGGCTCCTGTGGACAGTCTCTAGAGAGCCACAGGTGTCTTAAGCATTATATTTTTCTTATCCTATTCAAAGTAGGTCTGAGTGGCGATGTTAATAATGCTTCTGGCCAATGGGGCCTTGCTGCACTGGTGCTTCCACCTGCGTGGTTAAACTAGGGATCCCTATAGCGAGAAATTCTAGAGAAACAAGCCTTTCGTAGACAAGTCCTTACACTGCAAGGAGCAGGAATTTTCACTCTCTTCTGCTCCATCTCTCCTTTTTTTTCCCCTCATATCCTTATTGCCCCATCATGAGCCACCTGCTTGTTTTCATCAAGGTGCTGGAGCTTGCCAAATTGAAATTTAATGTCTCCACCAGGAGTGATGCTTGCTTCTTGGTGATTGTCAGAAGAAGCCTTTTGATAAAATGGTTAGGGTTGAAAGGTGCTGGACAAATAGATGCATTGATTTGCATTTTAGTTTATCCCGTGGAAGAAGCTGTACCATCAGTACCTCATGAAGGAGGCCCAGGCTCTACTCACAGTGGGATGGATTCTGGATCGCTATGGTGTAACCAGTGAGCAGGATCAGTGCATGCTGGGGTTCATAAGGTGAGTCTCTTTCATTATGTGACTTTACAGCTGTGTGTCAGCAGGTGCCAGGAGCAGCCCAACGGTGCTTTGTCCTGTTTCCAGTCTGTTGCTGAAAAGGTTTGTCTCCATCTTATGCTGTGCCTGGCCAAGAAAGAGATGATTAACTTCCTCTCACGCATCTTCCACCTGTTTCACAGGATTGGGGGGGCTCAGGGGAGAGGAAGAATTAGTTATGATAAGGAAAAAT
Source organism: Mesoclemmys tuberculata (assembly GCA_007922155.1). NCBI lineage: Eukaryota > Metazoa > Chordata > Testudines > Chelidae > Mesoclemmys > Mesoclemmys tuberculata. The sequence continues at coordinate 3,685,697 of ML675616.1, read as the reverse complement.
GATCAGTGGGTCTTTTGGGCTAGGGAAAAAAAAATCCCCCCTCCCTGCTCCACCCAATCCCTCCAAATCTCCCGTTCCTGTTTTCCTTTACTCTGATACTTGTAAGAACTCATATGCAAACTTGACACAATCAAACTGGGTCTGAAGAGGAACTCAGAATGGTTCTCATTACAAGAAATAATTGTCACTGTTCAGACATTCTCACCTTCTAATCAACGGTTGTGAATAGGCCTCATCTACTCTAACTGAATGGATTTAGTTAGCACTTGCCCTCCCCGTTATTTCTTACCCTGGGATGTATATATTTACCTCCTATCTGTGGTTTCCACTTCATGCATCTGATGAAGTGGGTTGTAGCCCATGAAAGCTTGTGCCTGCAGAAATGTGTTAGTCTTTAAGGTGCTACAGGACTCTCGTTTTTCCCAAGTGTGAGGAGCAGCATGGGAGATAGTATGAAAGCACAGGGAAATTTTAACAGGTGGGCGATGGAGGCTGGCATCAAGGCTGATCGGGGCTGAAAGTCAACATCTAGATAGCAATTGAGAGATGATATGTAGGGTGGAGGATAGGCCACAAGGGCCCTTGAAGTGTGAAGACAAGTAGCTGATGTTTGATGCAATAGAAAAGGGGGAACCAAAGAACGGCTGCAAAGAAGGGTGATGTGGTCAGAGTGACTGACTAGGAAAATGATCTTTGCAGCACCATTCTGAATGGATGCGAGCAGGGCAAGATTGCATTTGTCAAGTCCAGGGGGAAGGATGATATAGTAATTGAGATGTGAGATGATGAGAGCCTGAATGAGAATTTGAACTGCGTGGATGGATAAGGCTGTAGATTAGTGATATTATGTCAAATGAGTCTGCAGGATTTAAATATGGCCTGGGTCTGAGAACCTAGAGAAAGAGGTCTGAGTGATAGGCACTATGGTGGTAGTTGGGAGTGTTGATTTAAATCAAAGCAATAGAAGTCACCAATTTTAATCACGGTTTCTGCTTGCTGTTTTAAATCATCCATTTTAATCATGTTTTACATTTGTACTTTTAGTTATTTTCCTAAGGAAAGGTTGATTCTCATTGCTTGGTAATCATTAAATCACTAAACAACCAACTAGAGAGACAGATAAGCCAACCAATTAGACATTGTGACTTAAGGCAGGTTCAGAATCCTAAAGGTTAAAATTATTGCCCACTACTTAGTTAACATATGGTAACCATTAAAACATATTGATTGGAAACTAAATATGGCCTTCATGTTAAATTTGATGCTCCTTTTTGCTAGCCAGGAAACACTATATCGGTACAAATTTATTTAAGCAATTATGTAGTTTACCTTAACAGGTATTCAGATTCTTACATTTTAATTTTTTATGATGTTAGTAAATGGTGAATGATACATTTCTTATTTATTGGATGATTAATATTTTACTTTATGATTTGCGTTACAATCTAGCTGGATGGAAACTCAAATTCAGTTCAAACTGGACAAACAACATTTTAATGTTTTTTATCTTAAATGTTTTGTGTACAAAAGACAAAAAGTTGATCAAAATATGTTTTTCATTTAAAACTAACTGATTTATTAAACAAAGGAAGTATGAACTGTAGTTTGCAAACTGAATTGATTGTTTCTAGTCACCATGTCCTTCAAAGTTTTGAAACCAGTTGATCCCATCCTCTCTCACTCAGGTCTTCTACATAGATTAGAAGAGGAAAACGAGTTTTCTTGCTTTTCCAATTCCCATTGATTTCTTAACTTTGAATCAACTAGTCAGTGAACTGAACTAGTTGAATAAATGGATATGAAGAAAATATTCTCTCTGCACCTGTAGAAGAGGCTACTGCTGTCAAAAGCGGGCTTAGCATTTCAGCAAACTCTGGTTCCAGGTGCTTAGCAGAGACTTCCACCAGTTCCGTGGTTTGACTTTCTTTAACACTTGGCAGAAAATATTTACGGCTTAATATTATATTTTGTATTTAAATGATTTTAATAGATTATAATAAATTTAGGCCTTAACATAGGTTTTCAATTTCCAATTTAATTGGAAATATTTTAATTTAAAAAAAATAAACTTGTTTTTAATTTAAATTTTAAAAATTGATTTTTTTATTGTTTTTTAAAAAATCACCAATTTTCATCTGCCCTGTGATGTCCACATTGCTTGAGAAAGGAGGTGTCAGGAGGGCGTGTTGGGAAGAAGAGGAGCTCTGTTTTAGCTGTGCTGAGCTTTCGCTGGTGGCTAGACATCCACAAGGAGATGTCAGAGAGACAGGTCACAGTTTTATTTGGACAAAACAAGGCAGGTCTGGAGTAGAGAGTTAGATCTGAGAGTCATCAGCATAGAGATGGCATCTGAATTTGTTTGCGGATGGGATGCCCACAGACAGGGTGTAGGGGGAGATGGCTGTGGAACCCCTGCAGGAAGCTGGAGGTGGGATGCGGAGACTCCTCCAAAGGACACACTGAAGGAATAATTAGAGTAGGGGGAGAACTGGGAGAGGACAATCACGGAAGTCAAGGGAAGACATGATTTCAAGACAAAGAGCATGGTTGATGGTGTCAAAGGCAGCTGACAGGCAAAGATGCTGCGAATAAAGTACTGGTTCTCAGCTTTGTCCAGGAAAAGGTCTTTAGAGACTTTGTCAAGCAAGCAGTGGAGTGCTTGGGACCGAAGCCCAATTGGAGCGGGTCGAGAGGAACACCAGACAGCGACTGTAAACAGTGTATTCAGTGAGGTTCAAGATGAAAGGTAGAAGGAAGACGAGGTGGTAGCTGGAGAGGCAAATGGTGTCAAAAGCAATGAGATTTTTTTTAAGATGTGAAAAACTGAAAAACCCAGTGTATAAAAGAAGGGATCTTTTCTCTGGTCAGTGCACACAGGATTTCCACAGGCCATTCTCATTACTAACAGCAATGGCTGTGAGAATCCCAGCTCCCTCTCATCTCCATTCCCTGTGCATTATTGTTTGTCCTCCTGTCATGCCCTCAATATGCTATGCACTGTCTACACATGCAGGAAGACGCAATGCCTGCCTTGAAGAGTTTACAATCCAGGACCCTGATCTAGCAAAGTACTTTAGCACATGCTTCCCTTAACTTTTAATCCATGGAAGTCAAGGAGGTTGGTCACATGCTTATGTGCTTTGCTGGATCAGAGCCGGAGTGCTCAACCCCTGGCAGGATTGAGCCCATCTTGCTATGTGCATACCGTAGAATAAATGGTATGCACAACACGGCAGCTTTAATGTTACTACAGATGACGTAACTTTCATTTCTTGAATTTTGAGCACTTTCTGCGCAGGTATGTGGTCGCCTCCAATGCTGACCGGAGAATGGACCCTGATGCAGTTCTCTGGTGCTTGAAGAAGCATCCTCTGTTTACCAAGGCAGAAATATGCATCATCAAGAAATTGCCTGATTTACAGTGTCCTGGGGGGGTAGGTGAAACGTTCATTGGGGATGGGTTTTTTGTCTTACGTTTTACTTTGTGGGTCACATCTGGAGCAGTGGGTTTTCCTAAAGAAAATCATTTGCCAGTGGTAAATTGTTAGCATAAATAGGAAATGTTAAATAGCCAGCGGGGTGGGAATTGCCTGAGGAAATTTGTTACTGAATCTATTAATGATCACAGGGATCTTTTCACAAAACCTGCCTCTCCTCCCCCTCAACCCCACAATACCTTAAGTAGACAAACTGTGAAGTCTTCTTGGTTGTCTCCATTCTTCTTTTTGCCATCACCCTGTCTAGGCTGTAAACGTGTGGGCCGTGATGGCAGCTATTGTGCTCTTCTCTGATGGCGTTCGTGACATCCAGAAGCTGATGGCTTGTCTTAGGAGACCTAGCTCTACCCTTGCAGTTCTGGACATCACTGAAAACTTGTACTGTATGGCCACATTGCTGAATGCTATGAGGGAGAAGGGCATCAATATCAGTAACAGGTGAGCAGGGAGAGATTCACATATCTGACAATGAAAATCTGCCACTGGAATACTTATTTATTGTGAGCCACAGATGTGCTTGGCGCTATACAAAGCTAGAAGAGCAGATCATTGCCTCTTTGAACTTCGTTCACACCAGCTAAGAGTCCAGTGTATTAGTAGTTCAGGGTGTTTTTTAAGTGCAGTTGCTTTCAGAAACGTGACAGTATAAAAACAAATACTTCCATATCCAGCAGATCAATCCAACTCCCTGTGCGTATTTGGAGTCCTAGTTGCTTATCCCAGTTATGAAAGCAAGTTGACGTTTCTACTCCGGTTAGCACTGCAGAGTCAACCCAGGTATGAGAAAGCGAGCTTCTCTAAGGGAAGTTTACAGGTTTCAGTCAGCTGTCCTTGACTCACTGTGTAGCCTTGAACAAGTCACTTCCCATCTCTACCTGCGTTTTCTAATCCACCTTCCACGTGTGTCACAAGGATTAAGTGGTTAATCTGAGCACCGTGCAGACATCATGTAAAATGCTGTATGTGATGATTATTCCAGGTGAGCTGGATTCTCTTCGATATCAGCAAAAGGGTGATTAATCAAGCTCCAGTTGCAGAATATTTATTACAGGTGTTGGCCAATGAGAAGGAAAGGATCTAGCTTGATTCTCCTTTCCCAGGCTTGGTTTGTGGAACAGATGGAGTTATAAAGATAATCTTTTTACTAGATGGGCAAACTTGATCTCTAGTTCCTGAGAGGCAGTAAACATGGAGCCCCTCCTCCTCCTCCCCCCCATGCTGCTTTTTCAGACACTTTTCAAACTATAAAAGCACTTTAAAAGATGATGATGTCTCCTGCCCGATTTAGACTTATTGAATGCTTGTGGTCTGCCTTGCTTTTCTGTTTGTGTAAGTGATGGCTGTCTACACACTTGATGGAAAACCTTGGGTATGCTCATATCCCAAAAGCTGCCTGCTTAAGACAGTTTGTTATTTAGTTATGGGAAATCTCTGGTCTGTCCACTGAAACTGCATGTATCTTGGCTGGCTGTTTTCCTCAGCCTCTTCAGCTCTTTTTTGCTCGGGTGTTATGTTATCTTTCCACATGCAGTTTTACTCATCTCAGAAACAAATCTGAAGTCCTCTGGTCAAGTCTGGCACCTTATTGGACAAGTCAGCTCAGGAGCTCTCCATATATTGTGTTATTGGCAGCATAAATGGCTTCTGAGGTCTGTTGTTGGGAGCAGAGGGAGGTAACTGACATTTAATTGAGCATTGTTAAAGATCCTCTTGCATTAGAATTTATTATCTGTCTTTATATTTTCTGTTAGGATTCACTACAGTATTTTCTACTGCTTATATTTGGTGGAGAACTCTTGCCCCATAACCAAGACAACAGAGCTGGAAACACCCAGTTCAAACCATGGAAGAGGCACTTGGCACAGGTACTGCTCATGTATTTGATCTAAATGGCAGATTAAATACACAGATCCCTGTAAAGTCCTGAACCAAGCAGACTGAGCAAACAGAAAAGACTAATTTTAGAAACTTCTGTTAAACACAGCAAAAACAACAAGAGTCCTGTAGCACTTTAAAGACTAACAAATTTAATTTCTGCAGGC
>ML675616.1:3640172-3680148 GCA_007922155.1 Mesoclemmys tuberculata | reverse complement strand
CCGTGTCCTGTCCCGATTTTTCCCACTCGCTATCTGGTCACCCTACAGCCTTCAGACATTTGCTGGTATGTTCTTTTGCCCCACACAAACTCCACTTTGTCATCTATATTGATACAAGTCACTGAAAGCTGATAGCTTGTTACTTAAATGAAAGATTATCCAGTGGTTAGGGCACTAGCCTGGGCCTTTGACAAATCAGATTCAATTCCTACTCTGCCATAAACATCCTGTGAGATCCTGAGCAAGCCACCTAGCCTCTCTGTGCTTCAGTTCCTCATCTGCCGTCCCTCACAGGTGAGGTGATGGGGATACCATAGATATCTTGAAAACATGGATTCGATCCTCTTCTTTGTTTCCCAGCCCTTAATTCTGTTCTCTTGCCCAGAAATCTTAGTTTAACTCTGGTTCTTTCACAGTTGCAGTCAGTAGATAGCGACTGTTCTGGGAATAGTCATTTGTTCACTCAGGGCATCAGAAGAACCAGCAGAGCGTGCCTGGACTGAGAAATGTTCTCTTGGTGTGTCACACCCGCTTTCTGGAAAAAAATCGTTTGCTGTGTAGGTTTATTGCAATAATTATATTTTTATTTATGAAACACCCCCAAGATACTGAATTGCTTTATAAACGTTAATTAAACTCACAGCTCCTCTGAGATGCGGATACTGATCCCCTATCCCACAGAGAGCTTAAGGGTCAAAAGAGCCTAAGCTCCATTTTCAGAGGGGACTCAGGATGTGAAATCCCATTGGATTTTTTCAGTGAGGTGTAGGAGCCCAAGTCCTTTTTGCAAATGAAACTTAGTATCTGAGTGACTTAGGTTTACATTTTCAAAAGGGTCCTAGGTGACCTTACCCAAGTTCACATACCCCTTTTCTCTCCTCTCGCCAGTCATGTTGCTTTTTTTCTCTCCAATATTTGCCCTTCCCCCATGGTTCCCATCAGTACAGCCCTCCTTCTGGCCCTGTTTTCTCTGGCCTTATACAGCTGTAGCCTTCTTCTGTCTGACTTCGCTGCTTCTTGCCTCTCCCCAGTCCAGCCTCTCCAACAGGAAGGCATTGCACGTAACAGCTCACTCACATCCCAGCTTCATGTTCCTCATTGGTTGTGGTTTTTTTAAACACAGAAAAATAATTGTTTTGCTCTTGTTTTGTTTTATTTTTAGTAATAAGCTTGACATAAAGTTAACCCACGAGCAGCAAAGGATCTTAAATCATACGATCTTGCCTCGTCAAGTAGTGAAAATTATGGCATTTGCAGGTAAGAAAGCTGACCGTGAAACAAGTTGCCAGGGATGCTTTATCTAAAAAAAAAATGGATTTATTAGACAATTAAGCGAACTCCAGTTCTGTTTTTTTTCCTTTTTGGCGCTGAGGAGATACACATGGGAAACACTGCTTACAGCTAACAAAAATGAATCGAGTGTTTTGAGTAGAAATAAAAAATAAGCATATAGGCAGGAAATAAGCAACTCTTAAGAATACATAACTCCAGCTCCTCATACAAGTAGAATAAAAGGGAATGTCTTATAATATAGCTCAAAAAAGATATTAAGGGCAGTAAATTATAAAAGGAAATAAATTTTTGATCTAGCTCTTAGTATTACAGTAGCGCCAATTTTGGATTAGAGCTCTGTTGTGCTGGGTGCTATAGAAGCAGGTAAATAAGGTTGCCCCTCCCATGGAGAGCACGTAGACCAGGAGAATATGATGCAACAGGTAGAAATGATAGAAATGGAGTGGGGGCGGGGGTGAGGATGCAGTGAAATTAACACATTACACGTTGTTAAAGGTTCCGTCCTGAGGTTGCCCCCTTGGGGTGAGGATAGGCACTTTGCTTACCTCATACCTCATTCTCTATGTGATTGCAAACCTGTGGTTCGGGTCTGGGGACAGTCCTTCAGCTGTGCCTTTTAGCGAATCCGCCCCCTTTTTGGGGGACATAAAGCAGTCCCAGCAAAAGGAAAATACTTCCACAGCCCTCTTCCTTGAGCGAAGGAGAGGAAAGCAGTCTGTCAGGCCCCATACGAAGTCTCGGTTCCCACTCTTCAGTGGAAATAAAAGCTGGGGCTTAATCAGCGGTAGGGGTATTCAACACAGAAAAACAGACTGGACCAGCCTCTTCCTCAGAGGGCCTAAGCAGGCAGCGTTTGCAAGGCACAGGTCACAGTGTCATCAGGTCCTAGTTGGGTGGGGGGCCCTAGCTCTACTTGGTCCTGCCTTTTGGGGATCTGCCCCCAAGCCTGGCAAGCCACACGAGTGCAGTCGGATAGCGATCACAGGAGTTCCGTAGCCCCTGACTGAGTGGTGGGGATGTCCTCTGTCCCACCCTACGCACACAACTGTAATCTCAGCTTGCCAGCTGTCTAGAGAGGTGCGATTCATTTCCTCCGAATGTTCTCATGTCAGATAGCTTATCTGGAGTGTTGTAAAAGTACTGTGTGGTTTTGTGGCTGTTCATAACATTTGTGGTGACAGGTTAAGATTTCCAAAGCTGACTAAGCCATGCACCTCCCATTAATTTCAATGGAGGTTGTGTGGCTATATGCCTTAGTTGGCTTTGAAAATCTCCTCCATGTTGCACAGGCTAGGCTACCACTAAAGGGGTGATGAAGAGAATGAGGGGAGAGAGTGCTGGGAGTACAGGTCGGAGTCTGACACAAGGACACTCTTGCTTTCATTTTCTTTCTTTTGCTCTTCAGGTACAGGAAAGACCTCAACTTTGATCAAGTATGCAGAGAAGTTTCCCCACCTCAGCTTTCTGTATGTGGCATTTAACAAGGCCATCATAGAGCATGGGAAGAGGGTCTTCCCTCCTAATGTTACGTGCAAGACTTTCCATTCATTAGCATATGCGAGTGTCGGCAGACAGTAAGCAGCGATCTTCTCATTTCCCTGGTCGTGGAGCAGGGTGGGGCAAAGTGCTGTTCAGAATCTCAACATATAACCCACCAGCCGGTGCCTTCCTCTATGGCAGCGGTGCCCAAACCTTTCTGGTTGAGCCCCTGTTACCAGTGATGGAATCTCTTTGCGACCCCCTTCATTGCTACACAGTTGGCTCAGCAGAGGAGCTTGGGCTGAAGGTGGAGCTGGGGTCAAAACTGGGGATTGGAGCAGAGGGGGAATGAGGGCAAAGCAGGCCAGGGTCTGGGAGCAGGGTTAGGAGCCAAGCTGCGGCCAGGGGTTGGGAGCGGGCCTGGTTTTGCGGCTAGAGCTGGGAGTGGAGCTGTGGGGCAGGGGCAGGAGCTGATCTGAGCTGAGGGTAGTAGCTGGGGGTCAGTGATAAGAGCCAAGCCGGGGCCAAGGGCAGAGCAAAGCTGGGTGGCGCTTCCTCCTCATCCCCTGTGGGGGCTGGCCTGCCCCACCGAGCCCTCCCAAATGTGCCTCCCTGGCCCACTACAGTATGAGGACCATTGCTGTGTGGTGAGCAGGGAGACCAAGGACTGAACTAGCCTCTGATCTCTAGGATGATTCTTCCATATCAGTTGAGGGCAGTATGGGGGAAGTTTGCCCTGTGCCCCCTGTATAATATAAGCCATCCTTTTCAGGGCACCAAATTGGGCCAGAAATATCTGAAGTATTTAAAAGGGGTGAATAAAAGAAATGACCACAAGTATCTTGCAGGGAGTTTTGCAAAGCATCATATTTGGATTGCATTTCTGCTTGTGTATCATTTTTTATGTTTCTTTTTCATTGTCTTTTGGGGTTAAAAGAAAAAATATGTTCCCTTTCTTTGCTCCTTTATGAGGTTTAAAGAAGACCTGGGAGGCATTTTTTATTTGTTTGTTTTTTCCCTTGGTTTTTACTCTAGAAATTTGGATCTAGTCTTCCTTTTCTCTTCCTGGAAGAGCCTATGGATGACTGGGGAGCTGGTAGAATTAAAACAGTAGAGAAGCCATATAATCAGACTTCCTTACATCCCTTTGAGCACATCCTCAAAGTTAAGCATATGCTTTCCTGAATTGGATTCTGAGGCCTTGTCTATATTCAAAGTTGCACCAGTTTAAAATCACACTTCATTAAACTGATTTAGTTTTAAACCAATGCAAAGCTCTGTGTGGACACTCTCTTAATGCTGTTTAAACTTGTTATGAATTAGCCCACGAAGTTTTGCACTGGTTTAACGAAACCAGTTTTAAACTGGATTAAAGATAACTTTGAATACAGACAAGGCCTGAGAGGAGAGAGGATTTTTTTTTAATTATTAAGCTATTTGAAGACTGTTTGTTTGTTTGTTAAAGCCTGTTTAACTCAAAGGCCTCAATAAATAATTGGAAAGAAAACCTCCTTGTTAAAGATTCAGCATCTTCCATTCCTTCATAAAGACCTCCAGCAAAACATGAAAGACCTGAATTGGCAGCCCTGATATTTCTAAGGTGAAAGGTGTGGAAGAAAGAGTCCTTCTTTTGAAATAACCTTTCAGGACTTCTTAGATATCAGAAGGAAGCAAAAAAGGGCTGGCATTCAATTTTCTACCCTTTACGTGTCACCTTTGAACCAGTTTGCAACCAGCAATATTTGAATTATCTCATATAGGATGACCCCATGGCGGTGATGCTAGCCTGGGATTTAGGAAATGTGTGTTCAGTTCCCTGACCTGCCACAGATTCCCTGTGTGACCATGGACAAGTCACTTAGCCTTTCTGTGCCTCACTTTTCCCCATCTATAAAATGGGGATAATAGAACTTCCTTACATCATAGGGACGTTGTAAGGGTAGGTAAATTAAAGATTGTGAGGTTCCCAGATACTATGGTAATGTGGGAAGGTCATGTAAATACCTTAGCTCTTTTGAGCATTAGTTATAAAAGACAAGGCTACATCACTTCTCTGCTGGGTTTTCTTGCAAACTAATAATGTGTTTTTTGTCTGTGGCACAGCTATAAAGAAAAAGGCAAACTGCATTTTTCCAGCCTGTCACCCTACATGATCAGCTTCCTACTCAAGCACCGCAAGGGACAATCTCTCTTCATAAGAGCAAAAACAGTAGCTCAGACGCTTGAAAGCTTTTTTGCTTCTTCAGATAAATTCATATCAGTGGAGCACACCCCCATATGGTGCAAAAATACACATGGAATGAGGGTCCTCGTCTGCGAAGAAGAGAAGCAAGTGAGTATCAATGGCGAGACGAGAGTCTAGCCGAGAAGGAGGGGAACATGCATCAAAGCAGACTCCAAGGATACAGTGGAGCTTGTGATTCAGTACTCAGAAATTACCAGTCAAATGCATTTCTCCTGTTTCCCCTGATGAGACAAGACACTCATCCATAGCATCTTGGATAGTCATTGGGAGACGTTCCAGTGGGCTTTAGACCAGACCCAGCATCAATCTCATATGTACATATGAGGAACAGATAGAGAAACTTGAGATCCCATGTGTTTCTGTTAATATTTGGAAGGCATTCCAGTACTAGAGTGTTGACAGCGGTATAAAAATAACTGGCTAGATCTAAGGGGGCCAGTTCTGGCTTAAGAATACAGGTTATTTCCTGTGTGTCTAGCTAGGAGCTTTGAACAGTAGCTAGTTGTTTGGCTGAGGTTTTATTATTTGAGTTTTGTGTTTCCACCCACCCCTACGCTGTTGTTAAAATTGCATCATTTTAACAGGAAGAGTCTAGAACAGGTTTATTTTTAACCATTTAAAAATATTTTGCATGCCTGTAATGATCACTTAACATGTTAATTTCTTCAAATACTTAATTTTTTATTTAGTCATCCAAGTACATAATAGATATTCATTTCCAGAGGCCAAAACTCAAATCAGCTGGTAACCTGAATCTTCATAAGGACTTAAGTTCTTCACGTTACTTTCTGTACAGCACAATTTTCAACCCTCAATAAATGAGGTCTGGAAATGAGATAATGAGCCGTTCACCTCTAGATCAACAATTCAAATCCACCTCAGGTCAGAAGTGGCTGACTGAAAACCATCTCAATGTGCAGAAAGAATAGCAAATATGGCAGGTGACCAGCTTGGCTAAACAGAGAAATCTTTGGTGAGCTTAAACACAAAAAGGAAGCTTACAAGAAGTGGAAGCTTGGTCAGATGACTAGGGAGGAGTATAAAAATACTGCTCAGGCATGCGGGAGTGAAATCAGGAAGGCCAAAACACAACTGTAATTGCAGCTGGCAAGGGACGTGAAGGGTTTCTACAGATGTTAGTAAAGAAGAAGGTCAGGGAAGGTGTGGGCTTGTTACAGAATGGGGAAGGCAACCTAGTGACAGATGATGTGGAAAAAGCTGAAGTATGTAGTAAAAAAAAATGCTTTTTTTGCCTCTGTCTTCATGGACAAGGTCGGCTCCCAGACTACTGCACTGGCCAGTGCAGAGTGGGGAGAAGGTGAGCAGTCCTCGCTGCTGAAGGAACAGGTTCTGGACTATTTAGAAAGGCTGGACATGCACAAGTCCATGGGGCCAGATGCAATGCACCCGAGGGTGCTAAGGGAGTTAGCTAATATGATTGCAGAGCCATTGGCCATTATCTTTGAAAACCCATCGTAATTGGGGGAGGTCCCTGATGATTGGAAAAAGGCAAATATAGTGCCCATCTTCAAAAAAGGAAAGGAGGAGGATCTGGGGAACTACAGACCAGTCAGCCTCACCTCAGTTCCCGGAAAAATCCTGGAGGAGGCCCTCAAGGAATCCATTTTAAGGCACTTAAAAGAGAGGAAGGTGATCAAGAACAGCTAGCATGGATTCACCAAGGGCAAGTCGTGTCTGATCAACCTGATTGCCTTCTAGGATGAGGTGACTGGCTCTGTGGATGTGGGGAAAGCAGTGGACGTGATATACCTTGAGTTTAGCAAAGCTTTTGATACGATCTCTCACAGTATTCTTATCAGCAAGCTAAAGAAGTATGGGTTGGTTGGATGAATGAACTATAAGATGGATAGAAAACTGGCTAAATCATCAGGTTCAGCAGGTAGTGATCAATGGCTCCATGTCTAGCTGGCAGCTGGTCACAAGCGGAGTACCCCAGGGGTTGGTGCTGGGTCCAGTTTTGTTCAACATCTTCATTAATGATCTGGAGGATGGGGTAGATTGCAACCTCATCAGGTTTGCAGATGACACTAAGATAGGGGGAGTGGTAAATATGCTGGTGGGCAGGGATTGGATACAGAGTGACATAGACAAATTGGAGGACTGGGCCAAAAGAAATCTGATGAGGTTCAACAAGAACAAGTGCAGAGTCCTGCAATTAGGACGGAAGAATCCCATGCACAGCTACAGACTGGGGACCAACGAGCTAGGCAGCAGTTCTGCAGAAAAGGACCTGGGAGTTACAGTGGATGAGAAGCCAGATATGAGTCAGCAGTGTGCTTGTATTGCCAGGAAGGCTAACGACATATTGGACTGCATTGGTAGGAGCATTGCCATCAGATTGAGGGAAGTGATTATTCCCCTCTATTCGTCACTGGTGAGGCTTCATTTGGAGTACGGTGTCTCTTTTTGGGGCCCCCACTACAGAAAGGATGCGGACAAATTGGAAAGAGACCAGCAAAGGGCAATAAAAATGATTTGGGGGCTGGAACACATGACTTAGGAGGAGAGGCTGACGGAACTAGGCTTGTTTAGTCTGCAGAAGAGAAGAATGAGAAGGGAATTTATTGCAGCCTTTAACTACCTGAAAGGAGGTTTGAGGGAGGATGGAGGTAGGCTGTTCTCAGTGGTAGTAGCTGACAGAATTAGGAGCAATGGTCTCAAGTTGCAGTGGGGGAGGTTTAAGTTGGCTGTTAGGAAAAACTTTCCCTAGAAGGGTGGTGAAGCACTGGAATGGGTTACCTAGGGAGGTGGTGGAATCTCCGTCCTTAGAGGTTTTTAAGTCCCAGCTTGACAGAGCCCTCGCTGGGATGATTTAGCTTTGAGCAGAGGGTTGGACTAGATGGCCTTCTAAGGTCCATTTTCTATAATTCTGTGGGACAGAGAGGAACACACCACGGAAGGAGAGACAAAGCAGGATCTTGCACATTGCTGCTGGGGTGTCAAGCTCTGGACTTCACAATGATGCAATGACTTTCAGGATCCGTGGGTGAAGGACAAAGTCCTTGGAGTGGGATGGAGGCTGATGGCCTTTCCTCCCCTCCAGGAATTCTGCCAATTGATTTGCCAGTTCCTGCCCCCCACCACCAATTTTTTATTAAAGGCCCCAAAAGAGGTGATGAGTGGAAAAGTCTATCCTCCCATTATTTTGTTCACCCCTCAGGCCTAACTTCTGACGTGTCACGTGTAACCCATTGATTTCCAGTCTCACATCATTCTTGTTTACCATGCATGATCTTAACACAGTCTTTCAGTTGTATCAGGAGGCCTTTTTGTTTTGACGTTTTCCTATCAACATTTGTTATTAGTTATTGTGACCTTTTATGAACTTTCACTCACTTTTTACAAGGGAGCTTACAATTAGGGTAAATATGGGCAATGTTATTGTAACTGGGCCTACATGCCACACAAAAAATGAACACACTTGTACAACTGGGACCAAAGGGTAAACTCACCAGAGAGGCCAAGGGGGGCCAGTGGGACTATTCCCATGCACAAGTTTCTGTGGAACTAAGGCCTAAATTTTAGAGGTGATGGGTGACAAATAGAGGATTGGGGAATATACAGGGGGAGCACGGTGTTATTTTGCCATGTGGAGGGTCCACACAGAAGGGAAATATGTCAGGAGATGAGGTCAGAGATGGAGGCCAAGAGAAGAATTGTTATCTTTCAGGGCTGTATGAGAAACTGAAACTTGATAGGTGAGTCACTGGGGATAACAGAGGAGGGATACAGAAAAGGGATACAGCAATTAGACATGCAGACTATAGGTTTGTCATCTCAATTATACCAAAGTACTTGAGGCAACAGAGCGTGACATTCTGAGGCTGTTTTGTGCATGAATCTAGCTGGGTTCTTATGATGATGTTTTCTAGATCATTGTTGAAGAAGCAAGACGGATATGGGACAATATGAAAATGCTAAATGACAATACAGAACTGAATTGCAAAATGACACCGGATGGTATGTTGTCAGAGAGAGTACAGATGTTTTAAACCATCAGTTTAAAAGCAAAAATAGTCAATTTAAAAAAAACCAAACCAACTTCTGGACAGATTTGTGCTGGTAACACCTGCAATGGCTATTACTGAAAGCAGATAGAGGGAAAAGAAACCTATCTTTTCTTAGTTGTTTGCTTTGTTCAGACAGCTCTAGTGTGCCTTTGACAGCTCATGGAGTATGGTCACAATCACAGAAACTGTGTCGTTTCCCCTTTAGTGGTTTGTCTTTCACAAGCAGCAAGGGAGAAGGCAAAATACAGGAGCAAAAAATATGCATAAATCCACAAAATCTCTCAGGGGGACACAAGGCCAGAAACTGCTTTTAAATGACTCTTTAAAAACTGATTGGCATTAAGGTTGATGGGTCTCATTAAACTGAAACTAATTTGCCCTTAGTTATGACTTTTACATCTGAATTACCTGATCATCCAGTCCTTCTTCCAGGGTATTTGAAGCTTTGGCAGCTTAGCAAGCCGCAGCTTTTTGCATATGATGCCATATTTGTGGATGAAGCACAGGACTGCACTCCAGGTGAGTAAGGCGGGAGACAGTCTGAGCAAATAATTTATTGTCACTTCTAAGCACTTTTCAGATGTTAAATAATTAACCCTATTATTCCCGTGCCACAGACAGGGAAAGAAAACACCAAGGGCATTGGTAACTGAGAGAACTTGCTTTCTATGCACTGTGCTCAGATCACTAACCCACACATAGGGAACTGGTTGTTTGGGGGAGGAGGGTGCACATGAAGAGGAGGAGGAAGAGAATTTTATGTATTTCAATTTCTGTGCAGTAGCATCATTATTTATAAGTCATACCTTGAGACCCCAACCAAGATGAGGGAGAACTAAAACACAGACTGTGATTTTTAAAAGTCCACTGTGGGACTGGGAATTCAACCCAGATGTCCCACTTCAGTTTCTTAACTGCAGGACTATCACTATATTCTAATAATTTCATGTTGGTTAGGTGGTTAAAAGGCTTGTTTTTTTCTCAACTTCTTGTTTGGGCTTGGGCCATTTTCTTTACCAAGCAAAGTGTATTTCGGTTTTGCAAGCAGGTCCCTTTGAGTTTCATTAATGCTTCATTTTTTTTCTGCAGCCATCATGGATATTGTGCTGTGCCAGACTTGTGGAACAATCTTTGTAGGAGACCCACACCAACAGATCTATACCTTTCGAGGTGCTGTCAATGCACTCTTCGAAGTGCCGCACACCCACATCTTCTATCTCACACAGGTAAGACTGGGAAGCATGTTCCTGTGTATTCCAGTGCTGAAGACCCATCATTTTCTCCAGTAATTAGATTCATTCAGTTTAAAATTTAAAAAATTAACGACTGTGCCTCTTCCAAAAGCTAGCAGTGAGAAAACATCCCTTGTTGTCAGTTAATCAAAGTGGATGATCTTTGTTTCAGAAGCTGGTGTAATTTCCTATATGCTTTTGTGTTGGATTGTCTTCTGTTTGCCTGATCTCTGCTTCCTTTGCTCCATCTTGTAGAGTTTCAGATTTGGCCCTGAAATAGCTTACATTGGAGCTACTATCCTGGATGTCTGCAAGAAAATCCGAAATAAGACATTAGTGGGTGGAAATCAAGAGGGTAAGCCATTAAATTGTGTTCGTACAATGAGGTCCTGGTCCAGGACTGGGGCTCCTAGGCACTATTGCAATACAAATAATAATAGTAAAAATATATGTTTTTAAAATGTTTTTGTTCTTGCTTTTTTTCATACATTGGCTTACTGGGCTGGGGGCCTTTTTTCCATCTGCAGGTGATGTCAGAGGCAGCGTGAATGGGAAGGCTGCTTTCTTATCACGGAGCAATTTGAATGTGTTTGAAAATGCAGTGACGGTTACTGAAGGAGAGAGACCAACAAAAATACACTTGATTGGGGTAGGGTAGATTTCTTATTTTGCATGTGGAAGCTGTGAAAGCTTCTGGGGGAGGTGGCAAATATTCAAATAGTTGATACGGGAGTTAGTGGCTTTCATCTGTGGGTTATTGAGCATTTTGTAAAACCCAGAAAAAGCATTCATAACAACAGAACTGAACAGGTCTTAGTAATATCAGCAAGGGGTTTGATTTTTTTTTTGCATTTTATCTCTGTAGAATTTTTTTCAGGTCCGCAGGACAAGATGACTAAAAAGTTTTGGGAATCATGCTTTCAAAATTCCCACTGAATTTGTATCTGCAAATATTGTGCGTGCACTTATAGTATGTGTGCATAAAAATGTATTCATGCTTTTGCACACTCAGATTTTGCAGATGCACTGCAATAATAATATTTCACATTGGAAGAGCACAGTCCTTCTGAGACACTGCATATATTTTACAAAGTGTTATGAATTAAGGCCCTCCAATCCCTGTGCGAAATGGGTGAGTTAATCTCTCTGGGTCTCCAGTTACCCACCGATGCAGGGAGAATAAGTGACCTGCCTAGTTTACTTAAGTCTGTGGAAGAGCCAGGAATAGGACTCTCCTCGTTCGAATTTCAGTCTTATGCTGTAAGCGCTAGACCATCTTGCCCTCCATTTAGTCATGAAGCTGTAAATGAAAGCTGAGCAAAAACTGGAATCTCCATCCTATGGGAAATTCTGATATTTTGATATTTTTGCATCCTGAATTGGACTGAAAAGCCCCAAAATTTCCTGAAATGAAAAACTCTAAAACAAATCTCGATTTGGAACTAAGGAAATGTTTTGACACTTTCGATTTTTAAATGAAGCATTTCATCATTATCAAAACTAGCGTTTCATTTTGGTTTGTTGACCCAAATTACAACATCAAACTGCAGTTCTCTTTTAATGCCATATTGCCTCTCGGAATTGTAGTTCCAGAGCCTCATGTCCTCCTCCTTCCCTATTAACTGGGCTCCCTGGCCATACTACATCTCCCATGATACCCCATGGTTCATGATGCGTCCCACTGTTCAGAGGGGAGGGCATGTAGTGCATCATGGGAGATGAAGTCCAGCCATGGAATTGAGGTTCTTTTGGAGAACAGAGGCATGAAGCACCCAGAACTGCAACTGGCACAGGGCAAAATAGGGGAAATGCAATTTTATGTCAAACTGGCTTGAAATGAAACATTTTGATTCAGTTCAACAAACAGAAATATTTCTGTTTGAACTGAAAATTGTTAGAAATTCAAAAATTTTCTGCAAAATTGAAATTTTTTGTATAAGAACTGCATTCTCTTGAAAAATCATTTTGACGGAAAAATTTCCAACCACCTCTTCTGTAAATTAATCCACAAAATACATTCTTGGCCACAAAACGTGATTACCAGCTGGGATTTTGTTTTCCTTTGCTCCTTCTGTGTGGGCTTTTTGTTTGTTTGTGAAGGTTTTTGTGTCATCTGGGATCATCCACTAGTTTTAGGCTAGATATTTTTTCTTTCTGACTTCATGCTGACCATGCGTACTATTGTCTGCATTTTAGGAATGTGGCTTCACTTTTGAGTTGTTTTCTCTATTTGCACTCTAGTGAAACATACATTTTAGCAGGAATCTAGGTCTTTTTTTTTAAACTTTTAAGTAGCATCTTCAGTTAGGTCAATTTTAAAAGAATTTTTTTCTGTTTAGGGACCTAAAAATTTTGGACTAGACAAAATCCATGACATTTGGAAACTCCTTCAACCTGAAGAGGAACGTGTGAGATGTGAGTATATTCTCATGTATTCTTCCTCTGAAGTTATATACCATGATGCTTAATTTTCTAGCTTCTACCAGACATTATGTCTCCAACTGCCCCGACTGATAGATGTAAACTTCTTTCACTTCATTGTGACTGATGAATCATGTCGTTTTGTTCATTTTCTGGGTGATTTGTGCCTTGCTGGCTTGTGAAGGGAACAGCTATCGGTGATGGTGATTTCTGTGTTTTTACTGGTGAAGTGGGAACATGGAATCTAACGTCCTAGCAAGAGCTTACACTTCCAGATCCTGTCCTCTGAGATCCTTGATCTCAACTAGAAAAGTCCAGTAAACTGTTTTATCTCTGTCCTTTCCATTTCTTTGGCATAAAATGGAGGTATTTATTAGGTGTTTTGAATGCTGGTGAGCACCTTTATTTAGTTTAAGGGTATCATTCAGAAAAACATTGTCTGAGTCACTTAAAAAAAACCAAACAAAAAACCTACATCCACCTTGGGCCTAAGCTACCAGTGTTGAAGTTTTGTTTGTTGATTTTAGGTCGAGCCTGGGAGCAAATCGGGTTATAGTGTAAACTCAGTTACAGCCTTAAATATGGAAGTGGCTTATTGCCTGTTTAGAATATGAGCCATTAGGAAAAGTGCCCTCTGTGTAAGAAAATAACTTCTATGTGATTGGGTTAAACTGCATGGATCTTGGTTGTTTGTAAATTTAAAAATGTGATGTGTCCCACTCTAAATTCATTAATAGATTCAGTCACTGATTCCAAGGCCAGAAAGGATCATCGTGATCATCTAATCTGACCTCCTGTGTAACATAGAACTTCCCCAGAATAGTTCCTACAATCAGATCTTGTAGAAGAACATCCATTCTTCACTTTAAAAATCAGCAGTGATGGAGAACCCACCATAACCCTTGGCAAATTGCTCCAATGGTTAATTACCCTCATTGTTAAAAAATCATGCCTTATTTCTAGTCTCAATTTGTGTAGCATCAGCTTTCTCTGCTAGACTGAAGAGCCCCTTATTAAATATTTGTTCCCCATGCAGATGCTTATAGACTGTAATCAAGTCACCCCTTAACCTTCTCTTCATTAAGTTAAATAGTTTGAGCTCCTTGACTCTCACTACAACACACATTTTCTAGTCCTTTAATCATTCTCGTGGCTTCTTTGAGCCCTCTCCAATTTATCTAACATCCTTCTTGAACTGTGGGCACCAGAGCTAGACACAGTATTCCAGCAGCGGTTGTACCAGTGCCAAATTCAGAGGTAAAAATAACATCTCTGCTCTTAGTTGAGATTCCCCTGTTTATGCATCTCAGGATTGTATTAGGTTTTTTGGACACAGCATCACATTGGGAGCTCATGTTCAGCTGATTAGCCACCATGACCCCCCCAATCATTTTGAGAGTCACTGCTTCCCTGGATAGAGTCCCCTATCCTGTAAATATGCCCAACATGCTTTGTTTCTAGATGTATACATTTACATTTAGCTGTATTAAAATGCATGTTGTTTGCCTGCGCCCAGTTAACCAAGCCATCCAGATGGTTCTGAATCAGTGACCTGTCCTCTTCATTATTTACCATTCCCCTAGTTTTTGTGTCATCTGCAAGCTTTATCAGTGATGATTTTATGTTTCCTTTTAAGTCATCGATAAAAATGTTAAAAAGCATAGAACCAAGACCTGATCCCTATGGGAACCGACTGGAAACACACCTACTTGATGATGATTCCCCGTTTACAGTTACATTATGAGACCTATCAGTTAGCCAGTTTTTAATCCATTTAATGTCTGCCATGTTGATTTTTATATCATTCTAGATTTTTAATCAAAATGTCATGTGGTACCAAGTCAAATATTACGTCAACACTGTTTACCTTTATCAGCAAAACTTGAAGTCTCATAAAAAAAAAGATATCAAGTTAGTTTGATGGGATCTGTTTTCCATAAACCCATGTTGAGTTGCATAAATTACATTGCCCTCTTTTAATTCTTTATTAATGGAGTCCCATATCAGGTGCTCCATTATCTTGTTCAGATCGATGTCAGGCTGATAGGCCTATAATGACCTGGGTCATCTCGTTTATTCTTTTTAAAAATTGGTACAACGTTCACTTTTTTACAGCCTTCTGGAACTTACCCAGTGCTCCAAGACTTATTGAACATCTAGATTAACAGTCCGGTGAGCTCCTCAGCCAACTCTTGCAAAATTCTTAGATGCAGACTTTTGGACCTGCTGATATGAAAACTCTTGGTTTTAATAGCTGCTGTTTAACATCCTCCTAAGATATTATTGGAATGAAAGAAGGTTATCACCATATGATAAGATATATAATCTGTTTTATCCCCAAATACAGAGCAAAAACTATTGAGCATTTCTGCCTTTTTTCATTATTATTGATAATTATATCTTTTCCATCTAGTAATGAACCAGTACCATTGTCAGGATTCTATTTGTTCATAATATACTTTTAAAAACTCTTTATTGTCTTTAACTCTGCTGGTCATTGACTTCTCCTTGTGTCCCTTTGCTTCCCTTATCAGTTTTCTACAATTCTTTACTTCTGATTTATGTTAATTCATATCAACTCTCCCTTTCTTCCATTTGTTATGTTTTGTTAATTTTATTTTTATAGCTGCCTTCCCCTCTAAACCAGGTTGTTTTATTTAGCCAGCATGGTTGCCTTCTTCAGTTGCCTTTTGGGGCATCTAGTAAGGTGTTCTTAAATAATTCCCATTTACCGTTCACATTTTTCTGAATAAATTCTTCCTCCCTGCTGATCTGTTTCATAATAGTTTGCACATTATAAATGTGATCAAGTCGTGATCAGCTGTACCTATGCTATCATTAACTTTTAGTTCTGTGATCAGTGCCTGTTTGTCTGTTAGGACAAGGTCTAATAAAGATTTCCCTCATGTTGGCTGCAAAGCTTTTTGAGTGAGGAAATTGTCATCTATAATGTTTAGAAATTCCAGGGATGTTTTCACACTGGCAGCTCGAGACCTCCAGCATATGTCACTCAAATTGAAATTCCCCACGATCATTCAACTTTTTCTCCTACACATTATAAATTGGTGTGCTAGGAAGCAGTCATCCTCTTCCTGATTTGATTTGGAGGTCTGCAACTGACACCAACTAATACCCCATCTTGTGCTTTTGATTGATCCATAAACAATCAAGATAATTTTCTTCCAAGTTGTCAGCAACTCGGAAACAGGGAGTGCCATTTTTGAGGTAGTGTCATGCTCCTTCCCTTTTGCCCATTCAGTCCTTCCTGAGGAGGTTATAACCATGGATTTTACCATTCTAGTCATGCCAATCATGCCACCAGGTTTCAGGAATACCAACTAGATCAAGTTCATGCTTCTAAATGAGCAGTTCCAGTTCCTCTTGTTTGTAACCCAGGCTCCTGGCATTAGTGTACTGGCAATTCAGGAATTTCTTCTCTTCCTGTCCTTTGGTCCCTTGACTGATTTTGTTCTCAACATCTCGATTTTGTGCTGAGCGCTCATATCTTCTCTCCCCTTTGGCTATTAGTTTAACTCTTTCCTGACTACCTGGGCCCAGGCTAGCTAGAGGAAATTGGTCCCCCTTCTACTGAGATGGAGGCTCTGTGCTATTCAACCCTCTCTCCCCATAGGAGGTGGACCAGTGTTCCACAAAACCCTCCACAACTTTACCTAGCCAGGGGTTTGCTTCAAGAATCTTCTGCCTTTGATCTTCCTTTGCTTGTGGGACAGGAAGTTATCTCAGAGAAGTTTACTTGGACGTTCTTCTTTGGTACGCTTTCAAGTTCCCTGACATCATCTGCTATTTGTGCAATAATTCATGATGCAATGTCATTAGTGCCTGTATGAGCCATCACCAATGATCCTTGCCTGTTGACTTCAGGAGCATATCTGATCTTAGAGTGGTGTCTTGTGCCTTGGCTTTGGGAAGGCAGCACAATGTCCTGATGTTCTCCTGTCCCTTGCAGAATATTCTTTTGATTCTTCTTAGTCTAGGAACACCTTAGCTTCTCTGATTTTCAGTAGCATCTCTATTTGTCCCTCCAATCCAAGAATCTTTTCCTCCAGCACAGCGACCAACTTGCACTTCATGCACAGGAGATCTCTTGTGACAGGAAAAAAAACATGGCACATCCATTCCAGGTCACCACCACTGTTCCATCTCTGGCCATCTTGATATCTCTAAGAATATCATGACTTCTATAGGGATCCACCCCATAAACTGTTCTGCTAACCCCAGAATATCCCAGTGTCTTCAAAAGGGAATTTACCATTTAGAAAAATAATAAATTGTCTTTCTGAGACACATGCTACTGCTTTTACTGCTAATACCTACTTCTGATACAGAACTTTGCATCTGCACATCTCAAGTGCTTTACAAAGGAGCTCATTTTACAGATGAGGAAACTGAGGCACAGAGATTGGGCAAACCATGTCACAACTCACCCAGCAAGCCAGGGTTGAAGTTGGAAATAGAATCCTAGTTTCCTGTGTCCCAGTCCAGTGCTCTATCCACTAGACCACATTGCCGCCTCTACTCTATTTATTTCCCTTTCATTTGGAGTTAAAAATGCTACCAGCTGTGCCTTTCTTGTTTATTAACATTATCCAATACACCTGTCACTAGTGAAACTTGAAATTGAAGACTACTTTATCAAGAAATGGGTTGAGAAGGGTGGCTTCCAGGGTTTAAAGAACTACGCAGCTAACACTGAAGACAAGGAGCTGGAAGTGAAGATCGGAATAGTGGAGAAATACAATGTCCGGATTCCTGAGCTGGTGGGGAGGATAAAGAACAGTCATGTATCAAATATAGCATTTGCAGGTAAAGCAAAACCCACCTGTTTCTTTTAGAGAAGGAAATTGATTCCCCTTATTTAATCCAACCTCATTTCCCCAAGCTCTTCAAAAATACTGTGTTTGGCCTGTGATGGTCTTGCATCCAAAAAAGAATGAGACAGCTCCTTCTGAGACATTCCTGGGTTCACTGTAGAATGAATTTTCCGCTGAAGCTTTATAAGTGAGGGTCTGCTGAAGATAAATGAGGATTCAGTCGGTATTTCCTGGGATCTAGCACTCTGACCCAATGCCTTATTTTATCCTGCCTATTAAGAGTCACATTCAATACATCTTCTGGATACTGGCTTAAATTTGCAGAAGACTGGTGGACTTATAAAATACAACAAACCATTCTTGTTTGGGTTCAGGTCTGTGCTGGGGTGCAAGGTAACAGCATTTTCTTGGTGGGCCAGTCCTGATTAATGGTTTAGTGAATAAGCGTAGGACAGGAGCTCTGGTCTGGGTGTGTCTCTCTCTGCTCTGTTCTAACAGTTAGCAGAGCTGCTTTGCTCTCAGTTTGCAGTGTTGTAGCCGTGTTGGTCCCAGGACATTAGAGAGACAAGGTGGGTGAAGTGATATCTTTTATTGGCCCAACAGAAGCTAATCCAATAAAAGATATTATCTCATCCAATTTGTCTTGCTTCCAGTTCATGTTTAAAAGCAAGTGAAACTATAAATGTAGAACAAAGTAAGTTAATCTGTACATACAGTGCTTAGTAAATAACAAGATATAAAAACACCAGTGCAGATACATTGGCTGGTATCTTCTCTCTCACTTTCCTTATTTTGTGCTGTGTATTGGTTCTAGATTACGTGGTAGGCACTGTACACAAAGCCAAAGGCCTGGAGTTTGATATTGTGCTGGTTGCAGATGATTTTGTGAAAGTCCCATGTGCCAGGCATAATCTCGGGAGGCTGCTTCGTTTTAGTACTGGTAAGAGAGATCCTTTACACTGGAACCATTGTTTTCCCTGAAGGGAAAGGTGATGCACAGGATGGGCCAGTTGCACCTCCCCCATCAGAGAGCACCCTCGTTGGAGGTAGACATCGGGTTGTCTCTGACCATACTTAGCTGTGTCCTCTCCCAAGCTTGCTGTCATTTACTGACTTCTCACTTGTGTTGTAATTCCTTTGTTTAAGTCTATGCCTGGGAGAAGGGAATGGCACGCAGGGGCAGGTTCATCACTCAGTGAACATACACTGTTCCTGCTTTGATCAGCAAGGAACATGTATGCTCCAAGGGGAGACAATTAATCTGTTTGCTGTCTCTGTTGTCTTGCACAAGTCCTGCAATGGTTGTATAACAAATACATGGCAGGATACCATACACCCATGCAACCCTGCTTAATATCTTCTTAAAGAGACACCACATGTTTCTATGACATACCCAGGTCTTGTCTTAAATTTTCACCCTTATCCAGTAGTGAACTAGCTGAAATACCAGAACAAATTCCAAAATCTTATCCATCAGTTATCTTGTAACACTTATTTTTTTTCTAACTTCTTCTCTCTAATCTCTGCCTAGACATGTTGGCAGAAGATGAATGGAACTTGCTATATGTTGCTGTGACTCGTGCCAAAAAGCATCTGTTAATGACAAAGTCCCTAGAAAACCTTTTGACTTTGGCTGGGGTGAGTTAAACATGCAAATGCTAAGTGACTTATGGGTACTGTGATTTGGACCTGTGATCAAATGGAGCAGGATGTTACAATGGATCGTTGACACGTTAAAAAGAGAACGCTATGTGTATAGCTTTGAAAGCTTGCTCCCGTAACATTTGTCCTAGAGCCCTTCATTGCTTAAGGGGCGTATGGGATTGGGTGACAGGATGTGGATAGTGTAAAGGAAGGTAAAGTTAACCAGTAAGGAAGGCGACTAAGAGTCATATTGTTCTCTAAACGATGGACTGAATTCTCTTCAGTTATATCAATTTAGGTTGAGAGGAACTGAGATATTTGGTTCTTAGCCTTTATATTTCCTGATGTTGAGGATTTAAGTGCAGTCTCAATGTTGCTTTTAGACTCATTATCTGATTATACTACAGCGTTGATTCTGCCTTTCTCCCTCCCTACAAGTGTACATGTTCCCTTTCCTGCACATCCAGTCCTCAGTCTTGTTCCTGTTCCTTCTTTTCAAGTGTTTTTCTGTGGTTGGATTTTTTTAAGCTCTCATGTTGCAGATCATCTTCGCTGCTTACAACCCACCCATGTTCTGATGTCCTAAGTTCACTGCAAGCCTTGTTCTTCCCCTTTTCAGGAGTATTTCTTGCGGCCAGAGCTGACGAGTGAGGCCTTAAAGGAGGGGGCAGTTCATTGCTCCGTGTCACAGTGCCGCAATGTTGTGCCTGCCAGCTCTATTCTAACCATGAAGAAAGTGCCGTTCACTTACGTGAGTCTCCTCTCCTCTCCTTTCTACAGTAGCACCTCACAGTTATGAACACCCGGGGAATGGCAGTTGCTCATAACGCTGAACAAAACGTGATGGTTGCCCTTTCAAAAGTTTACAACTGAACACTGACTTAATACAGCTTTGAAACTTCGCTATGCAGAAAAAAATGCTGCTTTTAACCATCTTAATTGAAATGAAACGAGCACGGGATCAGGTTCCTTACCTCGTCAAATCTGCTTTTTAAAACTGTTCCCGCCCCCTCTCCCCCTTTTTTAGTCATTTAGGTGTAATGCAGCATGGTGCTGTATTTGCTGGGGTTTTCTTTGTTTTTTGGGAGTCTCTGCTGCCTGATTGGGTACTTCCAGGTCCAAATGAGGCGTGTGGTTGATCGGTCAGCTCGTAACGCTGGTGTTCACAACCCTGAGGTTCTGCTGTACTTGTTCGCTGTGTTTTGTGAGCTTGATGCCAATGAAACGTGCCAGATTGATAGCCCTGGAGATGTCACGTCTTAGCCTTTTAGCTACAATTGTAGTAGTATCAGATGATTTCTACCTGTGAGCAGAAGGGACAGGCACAAGTCAGCCATCATCCACCATTGTGACTCAGCCTTGTCCTGGTCTTTAGGCTTCTGAAGGTTATTTCAGTCTTCATGGCTCATTCCAGCCATGCCCCTCAGGCAGGTCTGCTAGCTGACTCCTGCTGTCAGGGCTCAGGCTAAAGGGCTGGTTAATGGTGATGTAGACATTCTGGCTTGTGTTGCAGCCCTACCTCTAGGACCCTCCCACCCCATCGGGTCCTAGAGCCCGGGCTGAAGCCTGATCCCAAATGTCTACATTACAATTATGGCCCCTTAGCCCGAGCCTTGCAAGCCAGAGTCAGCTGGCACGGGCCAGCCGCAGGTTTTCAATTGCAGTGTAGACGTACCCTAAGGCCCGTTCTATACTTACCTTCAGGATTTGGCAGCAGTCGACGGAAGATACGCAAGTGATGTAAATCACTTGCATATCTCCCGTCGACTTCGCTGCATCTCCTCCGCGCGCCGTCCACACTGCGCTGCACCGAAGGGAACAGCTTTCCCTTCGGCACAGCACTATGCCACTTACCGGGGTGGTTTTCCTGCATCGATTGCTGGATCAACTGAGCAGGTCTACACAGACCGCTGAGTCGATCCAGAGACATTGAACTGATGGCAGCCAATTAAGACTATAAAGGGGATCAGTGAGTGCCAGTTGGAAGTGTGTGTGGAGAGGTTGGGGGGGTGTTGTGATGTAGACACACATCTTCTGATCTTGGAGCCACCATCTCATTTGACATAGACCATCGTTGATAGAATCCTCATGACCCCTACCAAACAGGGTCTGGGTTTGAACCTGGATGAGACATTTGTTATCCCAGCCGCATGGCCTTGGAGTTAAGGTGCTCCAGAAATCTAGGATCAGTTGCCAGCTCTAGCAAAGATTTGGTGCATGACCATAGATAAGTTACTGAGGGACAGATCCTCATGTTGATGTCCATGGAGCTGCACCAATTTAACACCAGCTGAGGAACTGGCTCATGATTTCTCTGCACCTCAGCTCCCCTTCTGTAAAATGGAGATAATTTTACTTATCTGCTGGGGAATGTGGGGAAGAAAAATATTAACCATGTTTGAGAGGTGCATGTTACTACTCTGATAGGAGCCATATCAGTACATAGCTATATACCTGTCCCGTGAGCCCTCCAGTCCTCATCAACCCACTGGCTCAGGCCTCTGTATAATGAAATGTATACATTTTATTGCAGGCTGCTTTATAAGGGATTTCTTTAGAGAGAAATAGGTGACAAGTACAAGACATCCTGGGTTTGATTCAACAGCAATGTTCCCAACTCCTGTTTCATCCAGTGTCTGGGAGTTCAATGTACATTGGCCCAGTACCTTGAGAGGGAAGAGGCAGAGACTCTTTTTCTCCCTAAACCTTCTCCTTTTAAAATTTCCTATTGATCCTTTTTTCCACAGAGCAGTGGCATCAAAGACCAAGGTGGCTACCTGTGCCATGCTTGTGTCCAGCAGCGTCTCGGCCCCTTGACACAGCTGACCATTTCCCCTGAGCTGATGCAGACCATGGAGGTCCTCAATGAAGCATTAGAAATTCCAAGGCATCTTGCCGTCCTCCAGGACCTGTTTTGAAAACAAGAGGGGGCTGTTTTTATGTCCCAGATCTGGCTCTGAAGTCTTGAAAGTGAGGAGATGGGTAGATAGCATCTCTGTATTATTACTGATGTCCTTGGAGAAATTAAGTAGATAGATCAGGAACAAGCTCATCAAGAGGAGGACAAGACGAGAGCTGTCCAGGAGGATACTGTGAATAAGGCCTGGGGTTGTCCCCCTTGTTAAAAATGGGGTACCTTGGTTGGTGTCTTCCAGGCCTCTTTTTCTATTACATTTCACTGGAAAAAAAACACACTCAGTGACTTGTACAGTGCTAGAAGCGCTATGACTTGACAGTTTTTCTTTCTGATCATTTACATGCTTTCCCCACATGTTGCCCATCAGCGTGGCCAGTTCCTGTCACTGGCGGGCATTCAAGTGACTGGCTTTTATATTTGCCCAGCCTTTTTGTAATATTTAAGCCCCATCCCAATGCATTCTGGTCATTGGGCAAACCAAGACAAAATGCAAAACTAAGGGAGAAGATATAAAAGCATTTTATTCCTAATAAAAGAACTCATTTCTGGAGTTTATTTTCATAGACCTAATCTCACTTCCAGCCTCTCTCTCGCGCGCTTGATTGCCTCTTCCCGGTACATCAATCTCTTCAAACAAAGCAGAATCAACTCTTCAGTTAAACCTCAGGATGACGATTACAGAGAAGAATCAGTGTGTCTTATGCTGTGATCAAGTATGTAGCAAAAACAGAAGCCTTTTTTTATTAAACACTGTTTTTTTTACTGGAGGAAAAACTGTCTTCAATTGTATCTATTTCCTGAAAATCCCATTAGAAATGAAGCCACAATATGCATTGATTGGATGGATGGATGGATTTGATGGATAAATGATGGATTTAGCCAGGTATCTGAGAAGCGAGACACAAAGATATCCCTCCTAGGAATACACTTACTTCTGGGCTTTTGACCCTAGAATTGTTACAGCATCAAAGCATCTGACTTCATTGTACAGTATATATGACAGTGATCAAAGGAGAAACATACATCAGAAAGAGCCTGCTCTTGGACACCCTGTCATATACCTCGCAGGATATATGTATTTAATATGGGACAGTTTCCTGTCAGTTCACTGTGGTCCAAAGCAGCTCCTTATGTAAGCCCTTTGAAGTCGATATATTCACCCTCCACCTAACCAGAACAAATGTGGTCCTATCTTGCTGTTAAAATGAATGATGCTAGATTAATTTCCTGTTTTTGTCTGGTCCTAAATTGAGCCTAAATTGTCTGAAACTTTTCCATGTCTGGTCTCTGAGAGCATTTGATCTGGTTCCAATTGATACTATTACAACAGGTTTGGCCTTTGTTAGTACAGTACAACATTCTTATGGCAGCACACTGCTTTCCCCAGTTCTGACATCCCAGAGAGAAACCGAGACGTCACGTAAGTGCTAGAGTGACAGACTGGAGGTAGAAAGGAGTGAAACCAGGAAGACAATGCAAGGAACCACCAGACAACACACAGGTGCATTCTCATGGCCGTTTCTTTACAGTTTCCACACCCCCAGTTGCTTTCAGGAATGGTCTGTAAAAGTCATTTGCCCTTCATAAGAGGCCAGGTCCCTTGTGGGGTGATTACAGCCTGCCACCTTTAAATTCTTCCTGCAGCTTCAGTTTGCAAAAGTAGTCCTTTTTCCTCAGTCTGTAAGGCTACTTAACAGTGCTGTGTCTTGATCAAACAGCTGCTGCTTCCTGCAGCTGTGTCCCCATGAGGGATGAAATAATCTGTGTCCAGCTGGCACATCAATCAGCTACATTGGTAAAGCACCTGAGGACCCTTCAAAGTGAATGGCTGTAGGGAAGCGCAAGGCCATTAGCATGAGTGTGACAGCATCAGTCATTTCAAACAAGTCAGTGCCTACTGCTCAGACCCAGTTTCCACCACCGTTTTCTGTGTGATAAATTGTGAGGACCAATCCAGTGGCATCTCAAAGGATTTTATGAGTATGTTAATTTCTGGATGAATTTATAAAGAACTCCTGGCTACAGTGCACAGGTAAACTGGTCACTAGAGGGCGGCACTGCATTAGAAAGCTAACATAAAAAGGAATGTATCTAGTCTGTTTCTGGAAAGAATTTTTAATCTAGTATTGGGCTCCTCACTTATCCCATGACTCAGAGGTGCCCTATTGTGGGAACATGGAGGGTCTCATCCCCTCCCATCCCTTTCCCTCCCCCCAATTTGCTGCTTGGGTTGTACTGAGCGTGCTCAGTAACATCTGCTGAAACCCCTGTCCTCGATTGGCAGGCCTGGGCCCTCTCTGTCAGGACTGCAGTATGATACACCGCTGCCTTTCTGACCTGGGGCTGACTTCAGCAATTGATGTGTCACGTGGGATATGGGAGGGGAGGGGGCGGAGGGGGTTAATATAGATGGAATATCTGAGCCAGGAGCTGAAGGTGCTAACATGACCCTGTCACTGTCCAATGTTAAACAAGGATGGGGGCTTGGTATACAAAGGCCTCAGCCTACCTCGTACCCTGACAAACACATCATTAAGCATTGTTTTAACCTTTTATTAAAGATACAGAAAATAGTTTAAAAACATTTGGAATATAAAGTAGTAAGGCTTGTGCTTTAACAACATCCCTCCTTTCCTTTCACTTTAGCTGAAGAGAGCTTTGAGAAAGAACCTCTTCCTTGTCTGATGGTCTTTTAGATTGTGTTAAAGGTGGTAATAGCCGTCCTCTTTGGGGAAAAGAGAAATTAGTTGAGATGGGCTTGAGCTGCTGCTGTTAAAGTTTGATCCTGTTTCTTAAGAGATGAAACGAGAGAGAGAGACGCGCGGGGGAGAGAAAAGAACGACAAAGACAGATTGTCTCTAGTGTTGACTCTCACTTGCAACCTCGGTGCTGTAAAAACACAGGCACAGCACGCAGTCTCATCCGTTACTTGGCGGCCTGGCAAACTCATACTAGCAATGGGCATTAAACTGCCTCTCTCTGGTCCCAAGTGTACAGCAGTGTTGAAAAATATAAGTCTTCACAAGCTATGCCAGACTCTTACTAGACAGAAGGAAATCAGTGATCTAGGAAAGAGAAGAAATACAGTGAGGAAGAAAATGGACATGCTTGGTAGGGGTGTTTAGGGGTGTTTAGATAGACCACATCACAGGTGGTTTTGTGGATTTAGCTGGAGTTGGTGGAGATGGCAATATCACCTGAGTCCCTCTGGCCTGGTGTGGTCTGGACATCTCTCAAGATGTCTGGGGTCCCAGGAGATGGTGGGGATAGTAGCCTGATGGTGAAACTTGCCTTCCCATCAGCATGGTGGTAGCCAGCTTCCACCTCCCCCACCAACGTCGTCTTTTTTTTTTTTTTAAAGACCCTGAAAAGGAGTGGTGAGCAGAATAACTCATACATTCAATGTTTTGTTCACCAGTTAGGCCTAATTTCTGACAAACCAATTTTGGTTCACTGATTTCCAGTCCCTCATTTCCCTTGCTTACCATTCACAACCTTTACACAGCCTTAGGGCTATTAATATAGCTCTTTTGTTTGAATTATTTTTTTTTACTCCTATTTGCACCTTTTCCCATCAACACACATTGTTATAGGTTATTGCAACACTTTATACATTTTATTACCATTGAGTTTACAACTAACGTAATTTGTAGGCCCAATTATTGCAACATGGTGGTGACTCCCCATGTTGGATTTCTCTGCTTGGCAGAAATGACTTCTGCTTTCTAGTATTTATTGCCAGAGATAAAAGTGAACTTTTAAGATTAGAAAACCAAAGTGATATAGTATCAGCAAGCTTGGGCTAGGTCTTTATATCTTCAACTTTCCTGTACAGTCCCACCTAAGGTAGCTAGAAGATGTGGAAGATGAGCTCTTTGGTGGTAATCTGTGCCACTTTTACACTCAAACACAATAGATGCTTTTTTAAAAAACCAAAGAACTTCTGTATTAAAACAGCCCAAGATAAGTGTTAAAGGTGAGAATGTCGTTGCCTTGGTAACTCTGTTCTTCAAGTGCTTTCTCATGTCCATTCCCAATTGGGGGGGGGGGTGCGCGCACACCACATGCACCAGTGCTGGACATTTTTCCCCTTGTGGTACTCATAGGGCTAGCTCTGTCACCCCTGCAGCAACGTGCACATGCAACTGCATATAGGCCCTGCCAGCCCCTCCTCTCAGTTCCTTCTTACTGCTACTGACCATGCTGGAATGTCTCCTGCTTTTGCAAGTCCCTTCAAACCTCGTTGTTTTTTCTTTGTTATAAATGTGCCTAGTTGATTGTCAGCCTTAGTTAGTTGTAGGGTTTTTAGTAGATAGCGACCCAGGGATGGGTCATGCCCCGTTCCATGGGGTTTAAACCCTGTGCTTCATGTAGGAAGCCTATGCCAAAGAGTGACCCACATCAGAGCTGCCTTAAGTGTCTCAGGGAAGCTCACATCAGTGAGAAGTGTAAAATTTGCAAAAGTTTTCACCCACAGACTAAAAAGGACCGTGACATTCGTCTCAAAGCCGTTTAAAGGGAGTTGGCACTCATGCTGGCATCGGAACCCAGGTGCTCAGACTCGGTACCAAGCACCGCAGCCTCGGCACACAATGCTCCTCCAGCACCACCTTCTTCCCGGCACCAATCACCATGTCCAGAACTGAAGAAGAGGCTGAAAAAGACGCACACTGAGTGAGGGCACTCACCCTCAGAAAAGAGAGAGAAGGGTGCAGGGGACCAGGCGAAACCCTTGTCGGGCCACCAATCTCCACAACCCCCAAAGGGTCCCTTGCCGTTGTGAGCTTCGACCCCAAGACCAGGCCCACTACCGGCTCCAGGTGGCAGCAAAGTGCCGCACTGCCTGGCAGTGCCATCAAACTCGGAGGCCTTTCAGGCGATGAAGGACCTCCTGGTGATGCCCATACCGCTGACACTGAGAGAGTAGATCTCCGCACCGGGGCTCGGCACCAACGCCAACGGGCAATCTATTGAGGGACACGCCTGTACTGAGATCTGCACGGCAGTCCCCATCTCCCGTGCACCGTTCACCAGTGCATAGATGATCTCCTGACACAAGACCCCGCTCGTTGGAGTGGCACAGTAACAGGTTGGACTCTCGCCGTCGGTCTCCGGATGCCCGGCACCAATTGCAAAGCAATGACACTGGCCCTTGGAATGCGGCTGGTCTCCAGACTAACTGCGCAGGTCCCAGGATCCCTGACCCCACTCTCCTAGTTCTTATAAGAAGCCAAATGACAAGAGCTGGTCCTGGGACACCTGACGCTTAGGATCTCTGCACCGGTCCCCAATACCGGACTGCCAGCAAGCCCACTATGGTGCCGAAAGAATTTTGGAGTCAGCATCACCCTGGTCTTCGAATAGCAGCTCCTTGACCTTGGAGGGGGAGGATGTTGACCAGCAGCCCAGACGGACCGCGGCCTCAGCACCTGGGTTCCCAGTAATACGACCAAGGAGGGCACGGTCTCAGTGACAGTGGCCTGGACCGTGACAGTACTGGAACTCAGGGGGGCAGGGAGGGGAGTTCCCACAAAGAATCCCACAGGCCTACTCAGTGGTGGATCAGTACCAAGATCAGTATCAAGATCTTGCGTTCTTGAAGCTCAGCACCGATTTTGAATGTCAAATCAGACCAAGAGAGGTTGCCCACCTCAAGCCTGGGAAGGGTTACCCTGGCCTGGGAAGAGGACCCTATGCCACCACAGCTACCGGCCTCTTCCTCATCGTCACTGGATGAGCAGAAGTGGGACCATCCACAACAGGCCTCCGGATGATTTCAGATCCCATCAGGACTTGTTAAAAAGAGTGGCATTCAACCTGGGCCTCAAAATAAAGGAAGTGAACGAGCCCGCGGATGGCTCTTTGGGATCCTGGCATCAGCAGCCCCCCCCGCAGAGGGGCCCTTCCCGTGCATGAAGGGGTGGTGAAGCTTGCCAAAGCACTGTGGTAAACTCCGGCTTCCTTGCCCCCCCATGTCAAAAAGGACAGAGAGAAAGTATTATGTGCCAGCTAAGGGGTTTGAATACTTATATACCCACCCCTTCCCGGGATTGCTGGTAGTCTCCATGACCAATGAGAGAGACAGGCAGGGCCAAGTGAGCTCTACACCAAAAAGGCTGGACTTGTTTTGGCACAAAGTTTATTCTACTGCAAGCCTTCAACAAGCTTTGTTGGGTAGATATCATTTTAATTTCTAGCAATTGCTGGAAAAGTTTGTGGACTCCCTAACGCAGCCCTCCAGGCAGGAATTCGAGGCCATCCTGGAGGAGGGGAGGACAGTAGCCAGGGCCTTCCTGCAAACAGCCTCCGATGCAGCAGACTCTGCAGCCAGGACCATGGCATCTGTTGTATTGATGAGAAGGGTTTCATGGTTGCAGTGGTCGGATGGGCCATCAGAGGTCCAGCAATCCATTCGGGATCTTCCCTTTAATGGCACAGCCCTCTTTGCTGAGCAGACCTAGGCTGAATGGCATGAAGGACTTGAGGGCGACCCTGCAGTCCCTTGGCCTATACATCCCATCCTCAACCAGGAGACATTTCAGACTCCAACAGCCTCAGCGGTTCAGAGATCAACCCCACCATGAGTCCTACAGAAAAAGGAAAAAGGTTATAAGTGGCACCAGGGCCACTTGTCATCCGCTGCCTCCCAGCTGAGCTCAAGCTGCCGTCATCAAGGTGGCAAACAGACCTTTTGAAGGTGCAGCCAAGGGTGACGTACCAGTTTTAAACCCAAGATCCAGCCTCCCTGTTGTCGTTGTTTTCTTCTTGCCTAGCCCCTTTCCTCCCAGCCTGGGCTACCATAACATTGGACCACTGGGTACTCAGCACAGTAGCCGCTGGATACACCCTCCAGTTCTCCTTGCTCCTCCTTCCTGCCCCGATTCCCCATCCCTCTTCATAGACCCCTCTCGCGAACATCTTCTCGTTCAGGAGGTGCAAGCTGTCTTACAAGTGAGCGTGGTGGAGGAGGGCCCACAAGATCTAAGGGGAAGAGGGTTTTACGCTCGCTACTTTCTAATCCCAAAAGCAAAGGGAGGTCTGAGGCCTATCCTAAACATAAGAGGCCTCAACAGGTACCTCAGAAGACAAGTTCCATCTGGTCTCCCTAGCTACCATTATTTCTTCACTGGATCCAGGTGACTGGTATGCCACCCTTGACTTAAAAGATGCCTATTTTCACATCTCAATCTTCCCGGCACACAGGCAGTTCCTACGGTTCGTGGTGGGACCTTGCCACTACCAGTTCATGGTGCTTCCCTTAGGCCTTTTAACCACACCACAAGTTTTCATTAAATGCATGGCGGTTGTTGTGGTGCACCTATGACGTAGAAAGGTACAGATTTTTCCTCACCTGAACAATTGGCTCATCAAGGGCAGGATGAAATCTCAGGTCCAGGACAGCATCGCAATTGTCCGATTGACCTGCCAAGCGCTAGGCCTGCTGATAAACGAGCAAAAATCAATGCTTGTCCCGGTCCAAAAGATAGAATTTATTGGGGTGATTTTCGAGTCTACTCAGGCCAGGACACTTCTGCCAGAGGGAAGATTCCTGGCAATGTCAGGCATTATAGCCTGAATTTCAACCCACCCTCTCACTACAGGGTATCCTCTCCTCAGGGTATCCTCTCCTCAGGGTATCCTCAGCCTGCTAGGCCACATGGCGGCCTGGACTTACGTGGTGCAATATGCCAGACTGCATCTCAGGCTCCTCCAGTTACGGCTGGCATAGGTCTATTCCCCAGCCAGGCATCACCTGGAGAGAGTACTCATGATTTCTCTGCAGATACTTATCTCCCTGGCATGGTGGACAAGATGGCATCACATGCTCTCAGGCACACTCTCCGAGACCCCTCAACGGATGATATCACTGATCTCCGATGCCTTGGACCTAGGATGGGGAGCCCATCTTGGCCCCCTCAAAACTCCAGGCACCTGGACTACAAAGGAGCTGGCATTGCACATCAATGTCAGGGAGTTCAGGGCGATTCATCTGACCTGTGTGGTGTTCCTGCTGCAACTCTCAAACAAGGTAGTGCAGGTACTCACGGACAACACAGCCTCGGTGTACTATATCAACAAGTGGGGGTTGGGGAACTGGTCCCTAGCCCGATGTCAGGAGACCATATGCTTGTGGGACTTCTGTGTGGATCACAACATCCACTTGGAGGTGGTGCATCTCTCTGGGATCAGCAACACCTTACTGGACAGCCTGAGCAGATCCTTCTGCTCTGACCACGAGTGGTCCCTGCATCCAGAGGTAGCTGATCACATTTCTAGACATGGGCAATCCCCGAGTGGATCTTTTTGCCATCAAGGAGAACATGAAATGCAGTCAGCTTTGTTCTCAGCAAGGGCTCAACAATGGCTTGCAGACCGATGCCTTTCTCCTGCCCTGGTCAGGGAGTCTCATGTACGTCTTCCCGCCAATACCATTGATCTACAAAGTCCTCATAAAGGTGAAGAGAGACAGCACAGATCATATTGGTGGCCCCGGCAACATTGGTTTGGGGTGCTGCTTGAGCTATTGGTAACCTGCTTGTGGACTCTTTCGTTGCGATTGGACCTCTTGTTCCAGAATCAAGGTAACCTGCTTCATCCAGACCTGGCCTTCCTATATCTGATGGCTTGGAAACTCCATGGCTGACCCAGAAGGAATGAGCCTGCTCGACCCAACTCCAGCAAATTCTGCTAGAGAGTAGAAAGCTGTCCACCAGGACCTCTTACCAGGCTAAGCAGAGATGTTTCACCTGCCAGTGGCTGACCAGAGTTTCTGCCCCGTGGAGACCGCAATCCAAATAACCTTGGACTACCTGCTCCTCTTGAAGCAGGAAGGATTGGCCTTCTCATCCATCAAGGTCCCCCTGGTGGCCATATCAGTGTTTCACCTTCATGTTGGGGGTAAAATGATTTTCTTGCACGAAATGACAGCCAGATTTCTCAAGAGCCTCAAAAAGCTCTTTTCCCCCGACATGGGACCTGACTCCCCAAAGAGATCTGAACCTGGTCCTCTCCAGGTTCACTGGGCCTCCATTTGAGCCCTTGGCCTTCTGTTCCCTCAAGGTCACATTCTTGGTGACCATTACCTCAGCAAAGTGAGTCTCTGAGATTAGAGCACTGACCTCAGAACCTCCCTATACTATCTTCTACAAGGACA
This sequence comes from Mesoclemmys tuberculata, assembly GCA_007922155.1. NCBI lineage: Eukaryota > Metazoa > Chordata > Testudines > Chelidae > Mesoclemmys > Mesoclemmys tuberculata. The sequence continues at coordinate 3,648,900 of ML675616.1, read as the reverse complement.
AGACTCAACTGCGCCAACACCCGACTTTTGCCAAAGGTGGTTTCGCACTTCCATCTCAACCGGCACATATTCCTGCTGACCTTCTGCCCAAAACCTCACCGCTCCCGTGAGGAGGTGCCTGCATACCCCGGATGTTCGGAGAGCCTTAGCTTTTTACATCGAGAGGATCGAACCCTTCCGCTGTTCTACTCAGCTCTTCATGAAAGGCTGCCAGTGTCATCACAGCAGATCTCAAAGTGGACCACAGCCTGTATCTGAACTTATTACAAGCAGGCAGGGGTTGCACCTCCAACATTCCTAACGGCCCACTCAAGAAGGGCCCAGGTCTCTTCAGTGGCTTTCCAAGCACATCCCCATACAGGACATTTTGCAGAGCCACTACCTGGTTGTCAGTACATATCTCTGCATCCCATATGCCAGTGTTTCTCAACCTTTTAAGGAGCAAGTACCCCCTAACTTCTAAGTACCCCAACACTCAATTTTCCACGGGATTTCATATTTACAGACTAATTTGAGCCATGTGTTGGAAGAAGGGCTGAGTATATACGGCTTTGATATGACAGATGTCAGATCTAGTGTGGGTACGGTTACCACCTTTACACCAGTGGTGCGCAACTCAAGTATGTACCTGGGCTAGAGGTGATGTTGGCCAAAGCTAGGAGGCTTTGAGCGGCATGCCAATGCTGGGGAATGTAAAGCACCATGCCAAATTTTTTGCCATAGATTTGAGAGGAGGACGGGGTGAGAGAGACGGGGAATGAGGGCGAGAGAGAGAGACAGGAAAAGAGGGTAACTGGTGAAATCTGGGGCTGTCAAAGTTGTCAATTTCACTGCTCATCTAGAGCATTGAAATTGACACGTTTTCTGGGCACTGGGCTTTGAGCCAGGGATGGGGGCTGCCACCTGGGCAAGTTGCAGGCGGCTGCCGCCTGGCTACCAGCCTGGGAGGCAGGCGACTGCCACCCTATCCGAGCTGGGGCAGAGGAGGCTTCCATGTCGGCTGGGACCCCAGGATGTGGGCAGGCGGCTGCTGCCCATCTTCAAGCCTGGGCGCTGGAGGCTGTCCCTCGGCTCGGAGCTGGGGCACGGGTGGCTGCCACTCAGCTACGAGCCCAGCTCGTGAAACACAGGAGGCTGCCACTGGGCTCCCACCTGGGAGCTGAGACCTGGTGGGAAGCGGGCGGCTGCTGCCCACATCCCCCAGAAACCGATGGCTGCCGCCTGCCTCCCAGCTTGGAGCTGGCAGGAAGTGGGCGGCCACCTCTCCTTCACTCTGTTTTTCCCTAGGTACCCCCTGCCTGTTTCTCACATACCCCCAAGGGTACATGTACCACATTTTGAGAAACTATGCACTAAGCCGTAACGCAGCAGACTCGGGACGATGCTGGCTTTGGCAGAGTGGTGCTACAAGCCTCACGTCCATGAACTCCTGCCCGCTCCAAAGATACTACTGGCGAGTCACCTATTGGGAATGGACATGAGCAAGCACTTAGTGAGGAAAGAACGGTTATTGATCTTGTAACATCTCTTTGAAGGTGGGAAGCAAAAATTGATATTTGAGTTGACTTTATTGATTTGACTTTTATTGACTTTGTGTGTTTGAATTGAGGTTACAAAAGGGTCACAGACAGGTAGAAGGGTTGTGGAATTGCGATTTTCTAATCAAGGGTATTTCCTAAGCGCAAACAAGGCGGGTTTACCTCAGAGGTGAAGGCGGATGCCCCGAAACCTCCAGGTCTATCTGACAAGTCCCTATTGAAACAGGTGTGTGAGAACCTGGGGTTTGACCCATGTCTCGTTGATGCTGTTTCCCACACTATATAAGGAGGGTTGTTTAAATGATCTGTTGTTAAGATATCAGGAGACCTACAATCCTAAGAAAGAGCAGATAACTTGTGCTGCTGTATGGGTTATGTATCAAGTGGTAGACAAGCTTTTGGAGGAGGGAGAAGTAGCGAACAATGCTTCACCAAACTGGTAGAAAAAATGGAACCATTCACAAAGCATATTAGTACAATCAATGTATTAACATTTGAAGGTGTCACCAAACAGCAGACAAGGATGTTCGTGCAGTCATTTTGCATGCACACAAAAGAAGTAGACATTGATGGAGCAAATTCAAGTTTCACAAGAGCAGGAGCAACCCTCATTCTCCTTTCAGAGCCAGGATAAAAGAAAATACAGGGGTACAGGTTTCCAACTGCTTTAACCCATGGAGCCTTACTCTTAGATATGTTTGCTAAGTTTGCTGCTGTTGCCAGTATTTTAAGATACCTAGTTACAATTAATTGGTTCAGATCTTCCTTCCTTCCTAGATTGCTCTTAATATCTTTCTCCCCTTCTCACTTCTGTTCTTTTTGTTTTAGAAGTTAGTTATTACAGAAACCTCCATCACAGAAAAAGCAACTGAGAATAATACAAAACAAACACAGTAAACAGCAAACCAGGAAAACCTTTCCTTTTAAATAAGTCCAGTAAATGTATTATTTTAACCTTTCAGGAATGCAACAGTTGGAATGATGCCTAACTTTCTTGAAGATATGGTTGCCAAACAACAGCTATGCTAATTTTCTTTCTAATCCTAACCACTGATTAACGTGTTGAATTTTTGGTTTTTCTTTTATTTCCACATAGCAAAGTTTTAAAGTAAACCAATATAAAGTAATAAGGATGGTTAAGTTATTAACAAAGGGGGTAAATAACTTAATATGAAATTTTTATCAATTATTAAGGTTTTCTTGCTTATTTAGTTAACTCTTCTGTTTATCTGTTTGTTTTCTTAGATTTGTTACTTCAATGACTAAGTTCTTAAAGTTTTATTTGATATAGTTATAGGTATTATTTGGTGATATTTGTTTTTAATTATGTTTGTCATGTAAGACATCCTGTGTTATATGGGTGTGTGTGTGTGTGTGTGTGTGTGACATGACTATGTATGTGTGCGTGTTTGGTTTCATTATGTTGCAACAAAAGTTAATTTAATAGAAGTGGTACCACACTTTTTTTTTTTTTAAATATTATGGTTGGAGCATAACGATACCAATCTTTTTTGCAAAGCTCAAAAGGCCTCAGTTATACATATATGTACATATATTTACAATTCACACATATTTTTGCCTCAACAAATAATGCAATTGCAAACAATTTTTTTTTATTAAGCATAGTTTTTGTCAAAAAAGAAATGTAAGGGACGAACTTCAACAGCAATGTAAAGAGAAATATAAAAAAGTCAATTTCTTATCTAAGTTTTTATTAACTTGCACCTTTAAGTATAGTTATAAGAATGTTTGTTTATAGCAAAATATTATCAGAATACAATACAAGTTATATATGTTATATAGTTATGTTGTAAAATGTTAAAGCTAACCAAACGATTCTAACATGTTTCCACCTGTCTGCTAAATATAACCAAGTGTCATAAAGATTACAGCCCTCAAAGTGTTTACATAGATTTGTATTTACATTTTATTTTGGTTTAATTTTTAAATTCTTTTCTTTTATATTATATTATCAATAGGGATGAAATATTTCTGGATTTAGAAGAAAAGAAAGAGGAATATCAGTTGCAGGAGGATTGTTAAGAATGTAAATATGGGCTTATCTTTTAAATAAAGAGTTAATTATGACACAATCTGATGGTCGACCCACCAAAGAGCATCCACCAGCTTTAAGTGAATGGATGGAAAAGGAACGGACTGAAAAGAAACAATCCCAATCAGTGCCACAGCCCAGGGCCGGAGCTCTTAACTACAGAGCATACTCTGCTGAGCCCTAATGGTGTTCTGACACAGAAACTGACACAAATAAATGTAAACAGCCTTGAAGGCGGTTCCACAACTCAATGAAGGTGCCTAGCCCCTTGCAACTCCTGCCCTCCAGACTAAATGTTGGTTGCTAAATTAAAGCCCCATGTAACTGGTAGGCCATATGTAAATACAAGGCAAGTGGGGGTAGAAGAAAATATACAATGGTTGCTGGCATTAATTGATATAAGAGCAGAGGCAACTTTGATTAAGTCATTTCAAAAGAATATGCAAAAAGGACAAACTATTCCTTTATTTAGGTTCAAGAGCAAGGAAGTCAAAAGGATTTTACTAGAACGTCTACCGTAGGTAATAGGTAACAATGAATTTTTTATTAATACTGTGGTTTGTGATCAGATGACTGAAGAAGCTATATTGGGAGCAGATGTGGCTCAACAGAAAAAGTGTGTGATTGACTTGACAGGAGGGTGGTTGTGGAAAAGAAAAGGAAAAAGTGCTGGGGGACTAATTGTTTCAGGAGGATTAAGAAAGTGGGCTTGGAAGTCCATGGCTGTTGTGGTATTGCCAGACAATGAGTGGACAAGGGAATTTCCCTCAGTGTGGGCTAGAAAAAAATCTGAATATGGAAGCAAGCATAAATGCTGCGGTGGAGATGGTGGGAAAATTTGTGAAGCCAACCCCTCAGTACCCTCATTCAGTGCAAGCCGTTCCCTAACGGAAGTCCCTCAAAGACTACACATCCCATATAAATCACAGTAATTGAATCATAGAATTGTGAAGGCTGGAAGGGACCTCAGTAACTTGTCTGGTCCAGCACTCTACTCCAGGCAGGACCAGAGCCAAGTAAGTCATTCTAACTGGGGCTTTGCAAGGCTGGACTTGAAAGCCTCTAAGGATAAAGATGGCACCACCTCCTAGTAACCTATTCTAATGTTCTACCGGCCTCTGAGTGAAAAAGCTTTTCTGAATATCCAACCTAGACCTCCCCCGCTGTGGCTTAAGGTCATTGAGCCTTGTTCTGTCATTTGTCACTGCTAAAAGCGGTCTAGCTCCAGCCTCTTTGGAACCCCCCCCCTTTGGGTGGTTAAAAGCTGCTTTCGGGTTCCCCCTCCCACTCTTCTGCACACTGGGTAGGCCCCGTTCCCTCAGCCTCACCTCATGGGCCACGTGCCCCAGCCTCCTTGTCATTCTTGTCGTCCTCCACTGCGCGCTCTCCAGTTTGTCAGCAGCCTTTCTGTGCTGGGGCTGAACAAAGTGTTCCAGGTATGGCCTCACCAGTGCCAAATGAAGGAAAATAATTGCTTCTCTCGATCTGCTGGCAATGCTTCCACTACCTCAGCCTAATATGTTGTTAGCCTTCTTGGCAACAAGGGCATACTGTTGGCTCATATCCAGCCTTTTGTCCACTGTAACCCTCTGGTCCTTTCCTACAGCACTGCTGCTTAGCCAATTGGTCCCCAGTCTGTAGCAGTGTATGGGATTCTTCCCTCCTACGTGCAAGACTCCGCACTTGTCCTTGCTGAATCTCATCAGATTTTTTTTGGCCCCATCCTCCAATTTGTAGGTCTCTCTGTATCTCATCCCTACCCTCCAGGATATCTGTCGCTCCCCCCCCCCAGCTTCGTGTCACCCACAAAATTGCTGAAGGTGCAGTCCACCGTCGTCCAGACCATTGGTAAAAAATGTTGACCAGATCCAGCCCCAGGACTGACCCCTGGGATGCTTGAGACTGGTTGCCAACTAGACATGGAGCTGTTAATTACTACCTGTTGAGCCCAATGATCTGGCCAGCTTTCTATCCATCACCATCATCTGGAATGGCAAAATGAACTAATTGGACAATAAAGATAATAGTGAGGAAACTGATTGATGCCAAAGGGTGTAACTAGGACACTGTCATACTTCTAATTCTAGTGGCACCTGCTACATCTACTAGTAAGACAACTTTTGAGATGATGACAGACCAAATCTAGTCCCTTGGAGTGTCAGGTCCCAGACCCACATTATGGTTTACTCCAAAATAAGTTACTTTAACAGAAAACCAAGCCATTTCTCCTATTCCCACTCCTGAAAACATCACTGTCATCCTATCTAATCCGGCCTATCAAAATTTAACTATCCAAAGTCCACCAGCATTCCTTGTCTATATTCCCCACTAGGATTGCAATTAAAAGCATTATTGTCTCGTAAAGAAACCCACTTCAGACAGATTACTAATGAGACAGAGAAGACCAAATGAGCTATTATTCAATGAATGGATAAAGATAATAAGTCTTCAGCAAACCCCTGGGTAAAAGTTGGGCTACAGAAATAACTGGTTGTCCAAGAGGTTGCAGTTGGAATTATTTTTTATGTTAAAATGCATGCAGTGTAAAATTAACAAGTATAAGCAGAAACCCACACAAAGACTAGATAATAATGTTAAATAGGTATCTATGGTGCCCATGACAAAAAGATACCAGGACTCAAAGTATTATTATAATACGTTTCCTCCATCCCATGCGGTGGAAGACAGCATTGAAACTATCCAGACAGGTCTAACTGTCTACATCCATATCTCTGTCAGGGGCTATGCACCCCCGAGAGCAGATTTGACAAAAAGAACACATGGTGGGGTGAAGAGACCTGCCCAGAAGTGGGTTGTGTGACCCTTCTGAGAACTCTTCCCTCTGCCCTATACCATTCGGAGCAGGTTTCACCTGTTTAGGGTGTCCCAGAAGGGAAACATGCACCAATAGAAATAGGTGTAGTGTGGGGGTCTAGGCCAGAACCCCCGCCTGATCTCTGGGGCTCAATGGTTGGCCGTCCGGCAGCACCACACTTGGAAATATCAGCACCGAGAGGAAGAGTCTGTTTCGTTTCAAGAATGTGTGTTTCAGAAATCATGGGAACACTGAGAGGAAAACATGAACTCCTTCACCAGCACTGTGAAAATTTCGGAATTTGTTTTAGCTCCTGGGGCCTTGGCCCCTCCATGTACAAAGTGCTACATCAGCGACAGTCTGAGGAGGAAGCAGATGAGGTGAGCCCTTTGGCCCAGCCCTTGTTGGATACGCTGGAACCCAAAACCCGATCGATGGTGATGCAGCCCATGAGCCTGACTGTCTCTCACCAGCACCGGGGAACAAGGCAAATGGAGAAGATGCCACACAGATAAAGAACTGATAAGAAGTGACGCTCGAGGATGGGGGCATGATGGGGTTCGAAACCGACCGGGGTAGTGTAAATTTGAAAAAGAACCCAAAAAACCAAGCAGCATGGGTTTACGCCTGTTTTCTGAAAATCTCTTGACAGCTCAACCATGCCTTTCAGGAGGCCCCGGAGTCCCTGAATAATGTTGCATCAGATAACATAGATGAATCAGGCTCATCTTCTCTTTGCTCACCGTCAATACAAATGGATGAAGAGGATGATGCCTGTATGGTGTTTAAGAGGGGGCTTGGCATGGAACTAAGTGAGCCAGTAGCATGTCGTGAGTGTAAAAACATCATGCAGTCTATTGTACGTGTAACTGTTTATGCTGTCCTTAATCACTCTTAGGGAAAAACTTTTTGAAGATTGTGAGGGCTGTGTCATAGATGCACCAGGCCAACAGCACCATGACTGTGTGACTTGGACTTGAGAGGATACAAACTGCAAGCTTCGGGACCTGTTTGCTGAGCTATGTTTTGAAAGCTTATTAAATGCTGTTATTGCCATAAGTTATGTTATGCAATGTCACCGCTTAACTCAAGAACATTCAGCACAAGAGGTGACCTTGGTAAATGCTGTGCAATTCGGTCAAGACCCTGGCAGTGTTTTAAAGAAAATGACCAAACTGGAGGATGCCTGTTTAGAGCACGATATGGACCCTCTGGTCCGCACAAAAAGTTACAGAACCCTATTTAGGAAGCAGACTATTTGTAAGAAATCCAAAAGGATTAAGCTAGAGAATGGCAAGGGGACATACACGCGTTGTAAAGCTTGTTAGCTGTAAATAAAAGTATCTATTGAAAAGATGACTATCTGTGTGACTATCTGTGTTTCTGTTAGAAGGTCTGTGTGGGCCTTAAATATGATAAATGTTTTTGATGGAGCATTTTGGTTTGTTTTCAAAGGGGGGGCTGCATGTTTTTGTGAGAACCCAGCTTTTGTGTCTTTGTGTATTTATAGCAAAAAGCTGAAATGTGTGTAGTAGAATCCTGTGGCGGAAAACAACACAAAAGTGTTTAAAATAAAGCACAAAATAAAATCTGTATAAAACAGGGATGTTTAAGACATATGTCTGAGTACAAAAGTGCTAACTCACCCTGTTGAGCTGATGGTTTATTCACCCCACCCACTGAACTACCAGGGTACCTCTACTGATGTAATGATTTAGTCTGTAGGTCTAAATGTGACCATCCACCTTTGTTTCTACCAGGGTTACTTAATGATCAGTAATTAGGTTCGATGGCCATTCACTCACAGTAAGGGAGGTAAGCGAGTGGCACTGTTGAGCTCTGATCAATAGTAATTTAAATAAAATCTCAGGAGTTCGTAGATGCTATTGGACAGTTTCAATATAACCTCAGGAGTTTGGTGACGGCTATTCGACAGATTAAATATAAACCAAGGAGTTTGTAGAAACTGTGTGTCAGTTTTAAAATAAAACCTCAGGAATTTGCTGAACACCATGGGTCAGTAATTCTAGCAAGTCAATGTCATGACCAGTTTAAAATAATATATTTACAAAAATAAACAAGGGCCTAACCCAAAAAAAACCCCCAAATCTGAAATGTTTCAAGGGGTCACAAACCTCCACCATACTTCTATTTAAAAAAACAAAACAAAATGTTTTTTGTCAGAACAATAAAACATTTAAAAGCTGTGGGTATTTTTAGGGTATTTATTGTGTTTGTGACACATCCATTTTATTTCATGAAAAAACATCTTTAACATGAAAGAAAAAAAACCACCTTAATACATTCATTGATATCTGCCAG
>ML675616.1:3591019-3626747 GCA_007922155.1 Mesoclemmys tuberculata | reverse complement strand
ACCCACCTCTGCCACTGGGCAGTGCCGAGAGATCATGGACCAGGGTCGCGATGGTGACCGATGCATCGGTACCATGGAGGGCTTGCTCCTGCATGGTGCAGAGATGGTCAGTACCAGGACGGAGCTAGTTCTCTTCTGATCTTGGTTGCCTTAGCCAGCGGGAGTCCTTGAGGGGTCTGTGGGATCGGGAGGGACAGCAGGTCCTTTGCCATCTGAAAAGCCTCTGGTGTCAAGGGGATCAGCAAATGCCTGGCCCCCCCAGCTGCTCCCAAGAGTTGCTGGTAGGACTCGGCACTCTAGGAGGACTCTGCGGCGCCATCAGTGGCCGTGGGGAGGACGAGTGGCCCAACACAGGTCTCACTACACCAGTCCTTCCCCGCTTGTTTCTCTTTGACACCGCAGCACGCCCTTTCTTGGTGCACTCTTTCTTCTTATGTTTCTTCCTCGGCACTGGGGATGGAGAATTGTGCCAGGGAGTGCTCCACACAGATGCCAAAATGCTCGGCATTCATTCAGAGTGGCTGGGCTCCAAGACAGGTCTGAGGGCCGCCTCCATAAGAGAGCTTCCAGCCGAATGTCCCTGTCCCTTCTGGTATGGAGTTTGAAGTTCCTGCAGATCTGGCACTTCTCTTTGACATGGGACTCCCCCAGGCACTTTCTAGACAGCAAGTGTGTGGGTTACTCACTGGCATGGGCTTGCAGTAAGAGGCACCCGGCTTGAAGCCTGGAGGCTGGGACGTACCTAGCTCCTGGGGTGAAAAGTCCCTCGACAACAGGGACAACTATTAACACTATTATATATACTAACTATATTATATATACTAACTCTAACTAAGAACTGTATGCATGAACTATGATAACGAAACAGAATACAAACAGAGAAAGTTCAACCACTGGGAAAGAAACCTTGCCATAGCAAGAAGGATCATTTCAGCAACCCTCACGGGCGGTAAGAAGGAACTAGAGAGTGCAGGGCTGGTGGTGCCCTTAGACCAGTGCATATGTGTGCGGCTCCAGAGAGCGCTAGAGCCACTACTACAGCTACCACTGAGGGAAAAATCTCTGGCAACTGAGCATGGGATGCACACACAGCTAGCATGGAATGGACATGAGTGAGCACTCAGATTAGAACCACTGATCTAGATGGAAGGGAAGAAATGAAATTCCTGTCCTCTGACCTCTCAGCTGCTTGCAGTAGGTGTGATGATTTGATCAGAAGTGGTTCCAAAATTTCTGTTGCATGTACCATGAGTATTTCAGGAACTGGCTGCAGGGCAAGAATAATGGTGTGTGTGCAGCTCTGCCTGTAGCATGCTCATATCTGCTGCCATATGTCCCAGGGCTTCCACTCCTTGTAGTATGGTTCTTACCTTCATTCTCGGCACTGGATGACTCGTATCCTCCCAAGGACGCATGGTCTCAGTGCATGTAAATACGTGATGGGATGTCAGCAAAGCTACAAGAGAGTTATGCCCATCATCTTAACCAAAGGTCAATAAACCCACTTTAACACACTCCACCACCACTACCACATTCTCTATGGTCTGTTTTACCCAACAACTGCTGGAATCCTTTCAGTGGCACTGGGTTTTTTTTTTTTTTTTTTTTTTGTACCTCTCTTTTTGTAAAATGAGACCAGACTGTCCAAGGCACAGAGGGATAGGACCTATACCCCATACATGTCACAACCTCCAGTGATATGTAAAATAGTTTTCCTGCACCTAAGCGTAACATGGTGATTTTAAGGCCTGGGCCCTTCCAGGTCTAAAAGCAGATGCTCGGTCCCAAAATTTTCATAAGTGGCTGCCTAAAATTAGTCACCTAAATCCACATTTACACACCTAAATAAATGGCCTAATTTTCAGTTGTGCTGCGTGAGCAGCTTGAACTTCCCATTGGCTTCAATAGGCCTTGTGGCTTTGCCTTACCTCTGAAAATCAGGCCACTTACTCAAGTGTGTAAACACAAGCAGCCAGGCTCTGGAAGACAAACTGTGCTCATGCAGTTTATCCTGTAGTGGTCATTTTGACTGATTCCCTGAAAACAGAGTTGTTAGCCCCTGTGCACGGACGTTGAAGATCCCAGAATGCTCCCTGTATGAGAGACGAGGGTTTGCACCGATAGCTTTGGCCAAAACTTCATTCTGTCATGCAATATGCTGTGCCAGTTGCCCCGCCTCCCCACCCCAGTTTAGCTGGTAGGTGTGTAATTTGTCAAGTGCTCTTGGACGAGCCGCAGTCCACATGCCAGTGGTGGTGTAACAACATTGTGGTTAGGAAGCCAGATAAAAGGCCACCTGGGATCAGTGGATTTAGGACCAAGAAGAAGGCAGAGAAAGCAAAGGCACTGATCTTATAAACTCTTTTTGTAGTGACAGTAGAGTTGACTGCAAGATGATGCTGACTTTGCTCAAAGACTGGCAGGATGCTAGCGGGTTGGTGAGGCAGAGGGGCTGGTGACAACTTCTGAGAAATGGATTCTTGTAGCTTTAACAAGATGGGGAATTGTGCAAAGCTTAATCTAGGGGGTGATTTGAGATTAAAACCTAGACAATTCTAAGGCAGATCCCATCAGGTGCCAGAGAGGGGCAAAGAGTAATTTTTCTGGCAGCAAGTGTTCACGTGGCAGGAAAGGTCTTATCTTGTTTCCCAACATTGACACTTGCTCTCGAGTTGACGCACCTTGTTGCCTATCGGCGTTAATCATCCTTTGTTTGCCATACCAGAATCCTCTGTCATAAATATGCTGTTCAACTATACCACAGAATCGCTTTACCCAGCAGCTTGCCCAGGGCAATATACTTTCCCAGCACTGGAGAGATTGCAAATGAAGCATGTTGAAATGTTTGCAAGCCAACCGGATAAGCAGCCATTGCACAGTGGATAATATAGCGTGGAGATGATTGTGTCTTATAGAATTGAAGGTTAATTCTTAAACTGTTAGCGTTCTCCCGTAAAACCTCTGACAGCAATTCAAATGAATGCTTAGGAGGAGAACGTTGTAAGCTCATGGGATCTAAAAACGTTCAAGGGACTAGGAAGGCCTGCTGGAGTAAAGTGGTGAAGGCCAATGCAGCTCTGCCCATTTATACTGGCAGAGAATTGTTTCTGGTGTGCCTGGAGGCATTTCATCCAATTGAGCTCTCAAGGAAAGGATTGTTGTGGCTGGAAAACTGGCCAGGTGCAAATGTCACCAACTTTCTCGCCTGATCAACTTTGGATGGAATGAGGCATCTGCAGAAGCAATTTTGTTGCCTCAGAAATAATAGTGGGTGTGGTTTTGTAACCCCTCAGAATAAAAACAACCCTACGCAACCATTAAACAGAAGTGGCAGGCGCTGTCCCTGAAGAGTGATGTTAAGTCTCTGGTAACTCAAGCAATTTAAACGCTCGTAAGAGCTCATTTTTTCAACACATCTACAGGCCATTCCCTTTAATAACAGAATGAATTCCATCCTGCAGACTTAATCACTAAACCCAATTTCTCCCTTTGCCTTGACATTTAATGTGTGTTCTGTAATTCAGATTTCAGCTGATTGATAAATTTGCCATGTGGGGGCTGCTTTAGGCAGGGTTTGCTGTTTATTAAAGTCTTGGGTAAGAATCAGGTGTGTGCTGTTGAGTCTGGACACTGTGATTAATGTGGATACCAGTGAGAGACAGTACGCCTGATTTGCAGATCAATAAAGTTTAATGTGCAAGGTTTTCTGTAAATATACTAGTTAGATACAAAGGCTAAAATTAACTACACTATATCATACTCAGAAGGCTGTGTACAGGAACAGCTTTCTTCAGGGGCCACACCAGGGAGTCAGTGGATCCTCTGGTCCAACCGGCAGCACCTTCCCACCGAGCCAGGTGTTGATGGAGCGCCCCCCTTTGTCTAAGTGATGACTTCTTATACCCTTCCATAAACAACCTTCACCTAATTATCTCTCTCTCATTATCATATACGCTAATTACCTATATTGGGTTCCACCCTTACCTACATCCCCATTATCATGGTGAGAATGGAGTCTTCCAAACAACATCTGGTGCTAGGAGGGGCGGAGTAAAAGTAAGCCCCTGGGCAAGAAAACAGTGTACCCCCAGACATTCAGGGTTAGCTTCTTGTTCCCATCACTGTCATCTATGTGCAGCTGCAAGCACATGGTATCTGTATTTTGTCTTATGTGCCGTGGTGTGCAGAAACGGAGACATCTATAAGGTTAATCAGTTTCTGCCAAGTGGAAGATGTCATGCTACAGGGGTCAGAATAGCCGAGCAAACAAGTGAAGCTGTGCTAGGCCTGTAGGACAGGGGTCAAGCAACTCAAATTGTACTGGGCCTCCAACATGTGCATGTTAATACATGAAGACCATAGCACTTTAGGTGAGGCACTTTGTGGCGAGTCAAAAGGAAGACAGGAAGTAACGATGTAATTGCACATGTCTGGCTGGTTTCGGTTCTGATCCTGCAAGGGGCTGAGTGTCTCCTGCGAGATGCTACGTACCTTCAGCTCCTTGTGAGGCTTGCGACACTTCGTAGGATCAAGCCTCTTAGGGTTTGTCTAAAGTGCAACTGGGAGTGAGCCGCCTAGCCCAGGTTCAAAGACGGGTGCTATCAGGTCTAAAAATAGCCATGCAGCCATGGCGACTTGGCCTGGAGCTCTGGATCTCAAGCTGGGGTGGAGAGGGAAGGGAATTGAGAGGCCAAGTTCCAGCCTGAGCTGCTGTGTCAAAGCAACGTCCACACAGTAGCATGAGCCATCTGTGAACCCAGGCTGGGCGGCTTGCCCCCAGATGCAACATAGATGTACCCCGGTGTCTCTTTCTGTGCCTTCAGTTACAGACAGGCCTGAACCAAAACTCCAAAGTCTGGGAATGCTGGATTCCAGCCACCACGGCACTGCAGAGAAGTTCGAATCCAGACCCAGCTTTGCAACTGTGAACCTGTTTCTCATTAGAATAATTCATTCAACCTTAAAGCTAAGCCGGAGTAGCAGCCTTGCTGTGGGTATAGGCATTGCAGTCTAACCCCTGCACGCTAGTGCTTAATAACTATCCCGAAAAGAGTTTGATGGGACAGACCTGTCTTGTGGTGTGTGTGGCGGTACCGGTGTGTGTTCATGTGGCATCCAGCACAACGGAGCCTGGGCCGTGACTGGAGTTCCTAGGTGCTACAGCAATGCAACTAAATCATCATCTTTTATTGTATTTGCAGGACAGTTGTGGCCTTGGCACTGTATCTGAGAGAAAAAATATTCAAACAGCAAAATTCAGAATTCCAGGGTTCACCCCACTGCAGAATCTCTTCAGGTCAGAGTTCTTAGTTCTCATGTCATTCCCACCCATTCTGTTGGATAAAGGGTTTAAAACAGACTTGTCCAACCCCCAGCCCATGGGCCAGAGTCTGGCCCACCAAAGGCTGCTCTCTGGCTCGCTGGGCCAACACCGCCCTGGCCCCAAACTCTCTGAGCTCCACTCCGGCCAGGCACAGCGGCAGCCTCACCCCCTGAGCTAACCAGAGCGGGGGAGCAGCCCTGTGCCAGCCAGGTGCAGCATCAGCCCTCCCCCCCCCTCTGAAATTTGCTCACCGGCCCCCTGGGTGAGAAAAAAATTGCAATGTGGCCCCTCAGGTGAAAAAATTGAAGACCCCTGCTTTGAACAAAACACTGAGTGTGTGCCTATTTTGCTAATTTATGGTGTATAAAAGAGGCTTGAAAATTTTATTTTGTTCATTTTTCTTCCCTTTCCCCTCCTCCCCCTCCACTCGCCTCCCCCCTCTCCCCAAAAAAAAAAGCCATTTACTTAATAAATCCAGGTCGTGTCTAGGCTGGAAGATGACTGGCAATCTAGTGACAGCCCAAGAACCAAGAGTTCTGCAAACTGAGCAGTTGAGAGGGGAGGGATTGTTATTGAGAGGATTTAAAATTTTAGGGTGGTTCTGTGGTCCTACTTGACTGCAATGCATTGCTTGATTAACACTTTGGAGAACACTGTCTATGTTAAAAACTCATCGCTTGGGGATCTAACACTGGATGTACTCTGTGACCTCCCCCAGTAAGTCCTCCAGCAAAATCAGAAAACACCAGAGTTGACATCTCTAAGTTTAAAGAAAGCAAGGGGCCTCAGCTCTGTGCACTGATTAACTCCAAACTTGGGCCGCTGAACCAACTTGTTCCATCTCCCCCATTAGGATATCCCACTCTTTACCAACTCCCCAGCTCACCCGACAGAGATTCTTGCTAGAGACACCGAAAAGGGAATTGCAGACTGGTCCCCTGGCTATAAAAATGTTTATTAGAGTCATTGGTGCTAAGCAGTGTGTTAATCTATTGCACATCATGACAGAAAAGATTAGATGAAAGCTACTCCCCATGGAGTACGGGGCCTTTTTGAGAAGGAGCCCGTAGAATATAGGTACTTGCCCTCCCTGGGAGGGAAAATTGCAGTGTAAAATATTAACAGAACATTTCCATTACGCCGCCCACTGTCTGGTAACAGCTGTAACAGAACTATGCTGGTGGTGGTGTGATCCAAAGGACACCTGTCTCGTCTTCTGGAAGCACCTGGAACATGCAAGTATCTGGGATCAGGTCCTAAAAATCTGAAAGATCCCACTGCAAACTGTCGTGGCTGATCCCAGCGTAGTTAGAAATGGTTCAGGATGAGTGCTCCAATCCTCACAATAGCTTGTTTTCTTCACCCAGTGGCTTCATAGGTAAATGTTGTCTGAAAGAGAACGGATAACAGAAGTCATAGAACAAGGGGAAGGAGAGATGGACAGAACAGCAGCGTGCGTGTTTAGTCACCACTGGATGACGTTAAGACGTTGCTTTAATAAA
Organism: Mesoclemmys tuberculata; assembly: GCA_007922155.1. NCBI lineage: Eukaryota > Metazoa > Chordata > Testudines > Chelidae > Mesoclemmys > Mesoclemmys tuberculata. The sequence continues at coordinate 3,619,922 of ML675616.1, read as the reverse complement.
TGCCGTTCGGTCCATACACGTTGCACATGCAGGAAACAAAACCTCGTGTGTAATGTTGTGGGGCAGCTCCAGAGTCAGGTGGGAATCGCGGCGGGATGCCGCAAAATTGGATGTGTTTGTCAAAGGCGTTTGGCCGGTCAAAGTGCAGATGGTGTGTGGTTGTTCCATGGGGAGAGCAGTGCTTGCTCTAGACCACTTGGCTCAGCCCCTAACCCTTTTACTTGCCAGCCTGTAGGGCTCCATGTCCTCCTTTGGCCATCGTCCCTTGCAGCACACCCCACCTCACTTTCCGGGCTAATGGTTGGGGCTCAGCTACCTCTGGGCTGAGCCTTGGCTTGCCCTCCAGTGCTGTCCAAAACCGTGTTTCATAATGGGAACGGTTTCAGTAGCTGGGGCTGCAAATTGGTGCCTGATTTTGATCAGTGGCCTCTGTTTTCGCAGGCAGCCCGTTAGAACTCCCCCACCTAATCAACTGATGGTACCCACAAAAAGAGGGGCTGATTTGGGGCTCTCTTCATAATGAGACTCAAAACATGGAAAGGAAACAACGCGCAGTCTCTCTAGCTACAGGACTTCAAGATTTCGTTATTTGATACGAACCGTCCCCAATATCAGTGGTAAGAACTAAGTTGGGTCGGTGCCCTCAGTGATATCTGATATAGAAGGCTGTTGATGTATTTCTCTCTCCATGCGTCATAGGGCAGGGCAAAAGGTTGCAGATAACATTTCCCAGCTAATTGATTGTTTCCTGTTTGTTCCCCTGAACAATCTTGCCTGGAGATGGCACAACTCAGCTTTTTTCCATACTTTGGAAGCTTTTGCCCCCGGCTTTGCTTGCTGTTGGTGCCAGGGTGAAATAGCTACTGAATAAAAGAGAAAGGAACACGCAGGGTGCTGTTGTGCGACAGACCAATGTCCATCTGGCTTGGCTGCTGTCTGAGAAAGGATACCAACTCCCGGCATTACAACGGGTAAGCATGTACCCACCATATAATGTACCCAACTGTGCCATACTAGACCATAGCGTAAGAGAGGAACGTCTGTCTGACTGAAGCCAATGATCAGTTTATAACCCTGAAACGTGAGGATGGCTGTCCTGTCCCAATGTCACCTGTCTAGAGTACCTGTAGGTGCTATGCAGATGGAGAGATGACTTGAAAGCTTTTTCCCGTTCTTATTAAGCATTTAACTTCAACATCCTGCAAAAGCAACGCAGGAACTCAGAGAGGAAGGATGGTCTAGCGATTAGGGCACGCCTCTGAAACAAGAGCGCACCAGGGTCAACTCTCTGCTCTGCCAGACTTCTTGTGCAACCTTGGGCAAGTCACTTAGTCTCTTGATGACTCAATTCCCCTTCCCTATCCCCTTAAAATGCGGATAATTAGCGCTGCCCTACCCCACAGATGGGTTGGGAGGGAGATATATAGTTTACAGATTATGCGGATTTTAGCTAGTACAGATGGTGGGCAAATAAGTACCTAAGGCAGACACAGATCATGTATGACAACAAAGGTTATGTCCTTCCATCTGTTTCAAACTTGTGTCTTTTAATTTCATCAAGTTCCCTCTTGTTCTGAATTTATGTGAAAGGGCCTAAGCACTTGATTGATCTTCTCAATTGTTTTAAATACCTCCATCATATATCCCTTCTAATTTTGCTCCTTTCTAGACTAATGACTAGTCCTCTCTGTGTATGAAGGCAATGTCCTCTCCTCTCTGTGCCTCCATTCATGTTTTGTTTACCTTCATTGTTTCTTTCTTCTGTTCCATTTAGAGATAAGGTCACCTAGTTCATCTCCGTTTGGCAGGGTGAGATTGCTCCTCACCGTGGATTTCCCAATGCTCTATCCAGTCTAGTTTCAAATGGCCTAACGGGGATTCCAACATTTGCCTTGGAATGCTGTTCCACAGATGAACAGATCTACCACTGTTAGGAAGCATCTGGGCGAATTTCTAAGTTTGCTTATCCAACTGTTTTCAATTTATTTTGTGAGATATTTTTAATCCTTACTTTAAATGTAAAAATGAAACTACTTCTTAAAAATCCAAGTGGATGCAACTGCACTCTTTAAATAAAATCCCAACAGGTCTGATTTTCAGATGTTCTGACCAACCACAATTCCAGCTGAAGTCAATGGAAGCTGCCGCAGGAATTTGAGCATCTGAAAATGAGGCCCAGTGTTTGTTTCTTTATGAATTAAGTACATACAAAAGATGTTTTGCATCTCACCTTTATGTTTTCTTATGTTCGGGTCGTAGGTAGTCTAGGCTGTGTTCTTCACTATCAGCTCCCAGTTGCTTCTTCTCTGGTGTTGTCTTTTCAGGCTTATAGGACGCCACCTGTAGTCCTTCGGAACTTTCCACAGTTCTTGGGTATTTAAATTCCTGTGAGGTTTCTTGTTTGAAAGCAGTCATTCATTAAAATAAGAATTGAAATATATGTCCAAGTTATCTAGATACTCTCTTATGGGTATCAGACATAACTCTGCTCAAAGGACAAAGAACAGAACAGGGATGTGATAAGGTTTATGAGACCATTCCGATCCTCTCTTTGAATTGATGGTGGGACAGGAAACCAGATCATCACATACTTGCCACAGCTTAGAAATGAGGCTATATTTCCAGTCTCCAGTAGCTGGTATGTGGTAATTGACAAGTCAGCATCTAATGCAACTGGCCTGTTGGTCTTTGTAAGCAGCAAGGATCCTTCCCCTTTCAAGTTTAATGGATTGCACTGAGTTCACAAAGCGTTACTGTTCAACCAGTTGCACAGGATGATGACACCATCTCTGTCCTTTCAGTTGAGTGTTCTAGATTGTTTGACTCATTGTCTTCTTGTGCTGTTCCATCCATTTGTTCTGACTCACCTGGGGCCATGGGAAAGGTGGTCAGCGTTATTGTGTATTGTTGCCTCCTGTGGCTGCAAAAGGAAAAATTAATGGGATCAGCAACGGTTGGGCAGCGAAAGGCATCCGCTATGCAGTCTGCATGCTAAAATGCTGACCAGGAATGTGAACTGTGAAGGGGAAAACACATGAACCACAGGGATTCGTGGTCTTTGATTATTGACTAATTAGATACCAGGAGAGGCTTCTGGGCTACGTTGTTACACTAGGGCTCTGTTCCTGCTTTAGCAGTGTAAAGGAGCCTTGTCATGGGTGTAGGGTATGACATCCGCGTGTTGCAAAGAAGCCTTAGTCTAAACGATAATCAGGCCCACAGAAATGAGAAATGGAAATGACCTACTTGAGCAGTTTAGTCAGCCCATCTACAGTCCCTCCAAGACCGCCACTGATCGCTGGAGCATATTTGGGAGTGCTCTACCTTGTATAACATGATTCATGGTGTGGGCCTTCCATCACATTCCTTTGGAGGCTATTTCACAATCTTAGTAGCCCAATATCTCATTGTGACGGTTTCCTGAGATATTCTGACTGAATCTTCCCTTCTAGATTTCATCACCTTATTCTTAGTTGCACCCCTTGTCCAACCCTAAACAATTCTCTTCCTTCTGTCATGTTTACACCCCACAAGTAAGTTAATGATTGTTATCATGGCCCCTGCTTAGCCAATGTCAGCAATAATTATCCTTTAAAATTTGCATAAGAGAACTCTGCTCCAGGTTTCTGTCTCTCTAGCAGATGTAGGGCTCAATTTTGAAAAGTGACCTCCATGTTTGCGGGCACAACAGCCCATGTATACCTAACTGTGTTGACTTGCCTACATACGTGACTGGTTCACAAATCAGACACTTAGAAATCTCAATGGCAGTGTTTATCCCCACACTAAATGATGGATGAAGCTATTTACAGGCACAAAAATGAAGGCAGATTAAAGTCCTCTTTTAAAATGGGGTCTTTAGCCTTTCTTTATAAATGAATCCCAGCTGCCTCATAAATAATTCCAGTTCTTAATTGCTCTTCTGAACTCTTTTTAACTGCTATACTAAAAACCATGTCTATGCTGTAATTAGGACTGCTTGTAAGTAGGTTTCGTTTTAAAAATGTAGATAACGAAACATAAAAGACTAGTTATAAAATAGGACAATATTTAAAAATAGAACAGATGGCCCCAATTGTTCCATTTATCTTGTAGTTTGGAAACTGTGTCTTAATAACATCAAGGTGAATTTCATTCATGTGTAGAGGGCCAACACAGAGCCTGTTCCCCACTTAAGTTCCAGTTAAGCCCTATTTTTGAGGGTGTAAGCAGAATTTAGGAGGTGCATAGGATTTAGGATAGCCCTCAGCACAGGGGCGAATTTCACTCATTGCCTAATGGCACCTTAACTGATGTGTCCCTAGTAAAAATTTAATTACAGTCTCAGTTAGTTGGAGAAACAGATTATGACTAGGATTGTCAAAGCTACCTAAGAGGTTTAGATGCCCACTTGCACAATTCTCTTGGGAGTTGTGCATCTAAATTTCCGCTTGGCTTTGAAAAATCTCAGGCTGCGTTTTTTTCTGCAACTTGGCTATACTGTATCATCATGTAATTACATTCTTGGAATACTTACTTGTGATGCCTCCAAACACAATAAAATACAACAGCTACAATGGCCAGCAACACGAGAAACCCTGCTAGAGAAGAAAACACAAACTAAGCTCTTCTGTATTTAAAATAAAGACCAATGATCTGACAGCTGCATCTCAGGATTTAATCACCTAGGTGTCCTGGCCAAATTTAAGTTCAAGGGAAAAGTTATTTCATTGACTAGTGATAGGGTACCCTGATTTACATCTCATTTGCAAGATGACCCCTCCAGTGGCCCAGTGCCTCTCCAACCATGGCAGGACATTGATTCAGCCAGATGTGGAGGGAAGATGGCCAACCATTATGCCGACAGTACTGCTTTCTGCAGCACATCAGATTTTCTTCCTAGAACGTCTCCTATCCAAGTACCTCGCAGCCCTGATGCTGCCTAGCTCGAGGGACCCGATGCGATCGCAGTCTGAGCTGGATTTGTCTGCTAACATTTAAGAAAAAAACAAAACCACAAGCCATGCCCTCTCACATGTATAGATTATAACCCTTTATATAATAGAATCATTCTTACCCACAGACGAGCCCGTAACTCGAGCAGAAACTGTAAAAGAGAACAGAAGAATCCATGTTTACGGCTGTATTACCGCTCCACAGGAGCAGCAAATATATCCCTCCCTCTCCCTCCAAAACCTGCAGTGCAGCATTTTAACCAAAGCAAAACCAAAGGCTGCGCTGAAGTGAGCGGCTGCCTGTGTGTGAGTCATGGGGGCAAGGGGATTTACAATTCTCCAGTTAGTGCCTGGGGTGTCTCATTTCTGACAGCCTTGAATTAATGGTTATGGGCCAAATCAGGCCTTGGTGTAAGTGGGTACAACTCCAGTGACTCCAACAATGTTCAGCCCATTGATACTAAGGCTGGATTTCACCTTCTGATTCTGTATTAAGGAACAGTTGACAGCCGTATTGTGCCTGGCCCCTATGTAAGTACTCAGAAGACAGAGATGCTGGCAAGACCCTTCCCACCCCATTCTCCTGCAGTTCCCCTTCCCTGAGCATAGGAGTCACATCCTCCTAGTGGGCTTGGGCTGTTAGCACCCCAAAACGGGTTGGGAAGGGACAGAGAGGTGACACTGGCCTCCCCCCCTGCACTAGCTAGGATATGGTACTGGAAGGGATTTCCTGGCCATCAGATCCATCATATAATCCTGTTCATAGTAGAGTTGGCTGGCCAGGGACGGAGAAGCCTGCTGCACCTCTGGAAGGGGGCAAGCATGAATGCTCTCCCTCCAGAAATCATGCAGCTGGTCCTCGCTGGCCCAGACATCCAAATGGCCGAGCACAGCATTTCACCGCCACACCCAGTGTGCACGGAGGTCTCACTCAAGACCTGGGATGAATTCTCCAGGGGCTGTTTCTCTGTAAGGCTATGTAGGTAGATGGCCCCAGGACATTAGAGAGTTCCCCTCCTTCCCCCCCCAAATCCCAACTCTTTTTTTAATTCCTAAGTGTGTACTACAGCTGTTCAAGAAATCTTGGCATTTCAAAATTGGGAAAAATTTCAGTGATATTTTTTGATGTTTTCCCCCTGATATTTTTGGTCCATTTTGTATGGTGAGATGAAACTTTTTTTGAAACGTTGAAAATGTTTTGAATTTTTCGACCTATTTAAAAAAGGGGAAATACATGTATTTTTTTCAATGACAAAAGTGTTTCCCTTTTTTCCCCCCTAGCAGACTGAGATTTAGTGAACACTTACATGAAAATTTAGTAATGTCCTGTTTAAAATCATGGTCCAATGTTGCCTGTTTGTTTTGTTATGATGTCACATTTCATTTATTTTATTAGCATTTATAGTTCTAACTTCTCAAACATTAAACTCCTGTTTTTCAATAGGGGGTACCAAAAGAAGGTTCTGACACATAAATGCATACAACTCTGGGGAGTGCAACACTCCCTGCAAACAAGTGACGTGTTCCACCTGCTATTAACATGGCACACAGATAACGGATATTGTCTAAACTCACCTCCTTGCTGGGGCGTCTCTTTATTCATTAACTTAGCACATACCCAAAGCAGGGCTGCCCTTACAAACATGAGCCTTAGCCCAAAGTGTCGTCTCTCCAGAGCAGGGTAATTAAGGGTTTTCCCGGCAGAACCTCCCTCTAGTTATCTTTTGCATCAGGGAAGATGCTGAATCTTATATTCCTGAGCGGGGCTAATGAGACCCTATGGACGGGTTGTCAGGATGATTCAGCCAAATAGCTCTGCCTTGTCATCCTGACTCTAGAGCCCGAACCCAGTCATGCCATATGTCTGCGCACAGCATAATTCATTCCCAGGACGGATGGGCACTTCTGATTGAAAGAGCAGAAGGAAAGTCTTGTGAAGAAGCTACCGGACTGAGACTCGGGAGATTTGGTTTCAGGGGTGCTCGGATACTACAGTGAGGGGGTCCGTGTCTGGATCTCCCATTTCTCAATTTTGTTTCAAAATGACAACTAGACCCAGCCTCCCTGCACAGAATCACATTCTCTGCCTTTTATTCTTCCCTCGTAAGCTAGGAAAACGGACAGTAACCAGACCCATGTCAAGGAGAAGTGCTCATTTCTGAGCCATACCATTGGGAGGGACGTGGCCCATTTTCCCTCATGGCTCTACCTAGAGACGGACTTTAAAACACAAGCGGCTGGCAGGGATGGGGAGGCCTGCACTACGGAGAGGTGTCTTTAGCTCACAGCTGCTGGACTTGCATTTAAATCTGATCCAGAGTAACAGAGGGACAGGAGTTGTTCTGATGTTTCAGCCTCGTCCCCAGGGGCTGTTTAGGGACCACTGCAGCGTCTGGCAGGGTTGGCCTCTGCTGCTCGAGGGAGCCAGAGTTGACGTGGCTGCGAGTGCTGCAAGTCAGAGCTGAGCTGAACTGGCGACGTGCTGTGGAGTCCCGGGGCTGGACTAGCCGGGGGCTGGGGGTTGTGCGCGAGGTGAACTGGCAGCTCTGGGGAGGTGGGGGTGGGCAGGACTAGAACAGAGTAACATGCAGATAGGAAGGTGGCCAGGTGGCTTTATTCCTGCGCTAGGTTAGCTGGCGAGCTTGGGGCTGAGGTGTCTCCTCAGGGTTTTGTGAGGTGGGGTTTAGTGTGTCTCGGCCGAGGAGGCTGGGTCGTTGTGTGCTGCCTTGGCCCCTTGCCCCAGTGATGTGAACGCAGGGCTGGAGTGCCCTGGGAAAACTGCAACCGTGAGGAGGGCTGGGCAGCTCCCCTTCTGCTGCTTCCTCCTCCTTTCCAGGCCTGCCTCCCACCACCCCACCCTTGAGGCCACTGCAGAAGATATAGATGCTGTTGTCTTCCTCTATATGATTGATGGGAATGGCGGAGGGCCAGTAAGGAAGCCCAGAGGCAACACACTGTGAATTGAGAGAGCTGGAGGGAGGTGAAAGAAAGGGGGGGTTAAAAACCCCTATGGGGATGAAGAGGATCCAAGATACACAAGGTGTGGGGGCCTATGGCCAAGAGGGTGGGGTGGGCTGGGGTGGTGAAAGACCGTGGGGAAGGAGCTGGGGAATCGGGAGATCCCGCAGAAACATCTGTAGGCGGACGGGTGGGTGGGGAGAACAGAAAGTGGAGGCGAGCGTGTAGCACCTTGGAAAGGGAAGAGGGACAAGAGGGCGGAGGGGTGAAAACAATAAAAAGGAGAAAGAAGAAAAGAAAATGTTACAAGGCTAAAAGAAGAGCCTAGAGGGGAGGAATGAGAGCAGGGAAGAAAGAAATGGAGGGCAGAATGAAGCAGCAAGAAATGATGTACAGATTTAAGGGGAGATTACTTGTTCTTTTCTTCCATTCCCCCAATGCTAGACTGGGCCAGATCATTGGGCCATCCCTTTGCCTACCTGGCCTTTTCCATTAAATCTTAGGCCTAACTGTTCATACTTGGGTGCACCCAGGTAGGCATCTAGATCCATATTCAGGAGCCTAAATTAATGACCTGATCATCAGAGAGGCTCCCATAAAAACAAAAGGGACCCGTGAGGGGCTCAGCCCCTCCAAAAGGAGGCCTCATGTAAGCACACAAGTTTGAAACACAGCTGCCATGTACCCAGGTTTCATAGGAACATTTCCATGAGTGCTTTGTATTTAGTTTTTGTGTTTCTATCACAGGGGCAACAATAAGAGAGGAAGTGAGCTGGGCTTGGTTTCCACCTTTGTGGGTTATTACAATGCCTGGTTAGCTGAAGCAGTTATGTCCCCAACACCATGGAGTACTCGTGCTTTCCTTTTGTGGCAGTAGCACTCCAAACCATTTCAGCAAGGAAGAAGTGGGTGGAGTAGAGCTGTCTGCATGCAGAAGTTGCATCCGTTTAATTAACCCCAGTGCAAAACTCTTATTGTGGCTTAAATGGCTTATTTCATTTTAGCATAGTCCCATATTCTTTTCACCTGATTAAACTAACTGAAATAAGTCATTCTTAAATTGAAATAAGAGCCACATAAACTTGCATTGGCTTGACCACTATTACTTCTATTGTGGTAGTGCCAGTTGTGGGTCACTGATAGACCCCCCTTGTGCTAACTGCTATAAAAACACAGGCCAAAAATATGGTCTGTCCCTACCACTGCGTGTTTATAATTGAAGTATAAGACAAGGGCAATAGGAAACAAGGAGACTGTACTGGTCAGATAGGGGTTTTAAACCCATTTAGTTAAACTGGTACAACTTTGTGTGCGGACATCTAAATTGATTTTAAAATGGGCTTACTTCAGTTTAGACTGCACCTGTCAGAGTTTGTTTACATGTAAACTGGAACCAAAATAACTGAATTGGTTTTCTTTCACCGCTCCAGTTATTTCAGTGCAGATCTGTGTGTGGACGCGCTTATTTCAAATGAAGAGTTTATGATTTCAATGTAATGTAAATTGAGATTTTTACTGAATTTATTTTATTAGAATAGGATACTTTTATTTATACCTTAATTACAGGTGCTGGCTACATTGATATAAACCAGATTTAAACTGAGATGCGAGTGTCCACACTGGGGTTTGTATCAGTTTAACTAAATTGTTTTTTAAATTGATTTAAGTTAAACCAGTGTAACTTCTGTGTGTAGACAAAACCTGAGTTCAGCCGGTGCAATGTGTGTGTGTGTGTACAAGGCCCACAGGTGCACGTAGTCCCTGTGAATATTCTGATGTACGAGGTAATACTGAAATGGTGAAGCAAGGTACCCAACAGGCAGAGTCGTTAGTGGTTTAGGTCATGCAGTTAGATTACTAGGGGGTGGTTGGTGACAAACCTTTAGTGTCATGGGTGACTGTTGTGGGAAGATGTGCTGAGTCTCCTGTGGTCAGATTGGCTGGCACTACTGTTGATCTTGCTTCTTCCGTTGTCACTGTTTCCAACAAAGGCTCATCAGTCCCGAGCTGTGAGGTGTGTGTGTTCTGGGTGGCTGTTGTACGCCGCTGTGTTGTGTCTTCCATGGTCACACGAACAGGCACCTTTGATGACCTGATCCCAGTTGCGGTTGTTGCAAGTGTTCCCCGTGCAGGCTCGCGCGTTGTGAGCTGTGAGATGGGGCCTGTTAGGTGTGAGGTGGTCTCCCTTGCATAGGACGGTGTGGAGGCCATGGCTGGGACTGTGGTAATCTCTGCCATTACTGTGGTTACTGGTTGTTTAGATGGTGTAAAAGTCTTTGATTCTATCAAGTGGTTAAATACATTCTTAGGCACATTTGAAAGAAAAATGAACTATTGTTTTTATTTTAGCTATTTACATCCCAATTCAGGCAGGGATATGAACATATGCATTCCTTGGAAATCAGTGGGATTACTCACATCCTTAAAGCTAAGCATATGCTTAAGGCCTTTCCTGTATCGAGACTTTAAAGACTAAACCTGTGAATGTCTCTTACCCAAATTAACTCTTCTCTGGGTGGATAGCTCATTCGAGCACTCTCCTCTCTGGCTTACAAGGGGAAGAGGTTTAATGACAATCAAATATTACTTTACAATATATTAAATTATATATTTGTCACTTTTTAATATATTATTTTATATTGTTTCTGTAATAGGTTCTAGCATTGGAGCACCCCGTCAGGCCCATTGTGCAAGGTGTTGTATAAACACATAGTGCCAGACAGTTCCTACCCTGAAAGTTTACAATCTGACTTACAACGAGACACAGCAGAGGAGTGTAGTAAACAAGAGAAGGATGGAGGAGGAGGAGATAACGAAGATCAGAGTCAGGCACTGTGGCCAGAGTTTTCAAACATGAGTGCTCTGGCAAAGCTCTTCCTCTCCCTCGGCGGGTCCAGCGCGTCCTTCTAGCGGTAGGTCAGGGAACAGCTTCGCCCTTTAGTGTTCTTCCACCCTCTAGTGGTGGTGGGGGGGTAATACAGCCGCTCTAAGATGGCCACTCCCTGCTGGGTCCTGGTCCTGTCTCTGGTTCTCACAGCCCCTTGCCTCTTCGCTGGGGCTCCTGCCTCTCCAGTGAATGGCTGGTAGGGAGTGGCGGGGCCAGTCCCAACTTGACTCCAGGCCCCAACCTAGGGACCCCACAAGTAACAGGCTCACACTGTGGCTTCAGGAAAGCTGCTAGCTTCCCTGGGTAACTCTCCCATGTCCCTTGACTTAATGTCCGGACCCTGCTCAAACAGGGGTCCTTCCTGGCCTCCTTGCCAGGGAAAGCTCTGGACCCCTGACAGCCCCACTGGGCATGATAATGCCCAAATCAAATGTCCAGTTCAATCTTTCCCTTCTGGCAGGGTCTCTTCCCTCAGGCCTCCAGACCTGGGAAAGGTCCTTTGCCCTCTTCAGGCAGGGTTTTCCCTCCCCCAGTCTTTGTACAGGCAGCGTTCTCCTCGGCCAGCGTCCTGCTCCTTCTCCTAAACCCTCCTGGCTCTTGACAGCATCTTGGCCTGCTCACCTCACTCCCACAACTCCAGCCACACCCTTTCTCTGGAGAGGAGCCTTTTAACAAGTCCTGAGTGGGGCCTTGATTGGCTCCAGGTGTGTTAATTAACCTGGCGTAACCCCTGCTCAGCTACCAGGGAAAAGGGACTTGCTGAGGCGGGGGCTGATATATTGGCCTTCTAGCACTGTCCGGTAGCCATCTCGTCTGACCCTGGCATAGTGCTTAAGTTAGACACTGAAACCCATATTTAGGCACTATGAGAAATGGGAGATGTGGTTGCTCAGCACCTCTGAAAATCAGGCCACTTTGATGAAGGATTGAGGTGCCTAGCCGTAAACACCTGGCTTTCACAAAGCTGGCTTAGGTATATTCAGGTGTCGCTGCAACTACAACTGGCAAGATCAGTGAGGGAAGAGGACTCGTGAACCAGATCCTCAGCGGGTGTAAATCAGCGTTGCGTGGCTGGTTTCAGTGGAGTCACACCGGTGTACAGCAGCTGAGGATCTCATCCACTGTAACTAACTGAAAAAACAGAACCTGAATTTCAGTCTCCCACCACCCCCCCTAAAACTTGGATTCTTTTTAGTTAAGACAGTTTACCTTTGTTGACAGGACTGGTCGCCTCTGTCCTAGGTGCTGATGTTGTCTGTTTGGGGCTGGAAGTTAAAAGCGCTCGAGAAGGGTCCCCTTGTTAAAGAAGACATAATGATATGATTGTTAAGGCATGACAATACCTTGCCCTTCCATAGCGCCCGTCTCCCATTGAGCTCAAAGCCCTTTTACAGATAGTACTAAATTAAGCCTCAGGGAGGGAATTATTAACTACTCTTGGTTTGCAAATAGGGAAAGTGAGATGGGGAGGAAGTAAAAGACTTGCCCAAGATCACGGCTAGTGGCAGAACCCTGAAATCCTGACTACTTTCCCTGCTTTATTCACTAGATCACCTGGCTTCTCTACACAACAATCTTAATTATCTTTGCCTTAGCAAAGTAGAACTCATCTGCCCCATATCTCTACCTAAAATCTACTATAGCCAACAGACAGCTGGTAATGTTCTTGCCATGCACCCCTGAGAGCAGCATGTAATGCACTGATGGCCTTCTTTGCAGTGTGGGATTCTATTACATCAATGGAAAGACTCCAATTATCTCCAATGGGCTTTAGACCAGGCCCCATATGAATGCTGAGGAACTTGGGGTATCAGGCATGTGGCAAGGTCCGGAATAGGGATGCCACCACTTCTCAGGTGGAGTCCAATTTTTCAGGTGCCTCACAAATCAGCAGCCATTTCTTTGCATCACTGCATAATTGGCCAGGTGCATTGCCAGAGAAGTTTTTGCATTTCTGTCATCCAGATGCTGGCCACTGCCAGCGTGAGGACACCACACCAGATTGACCAGTGCTTTGATTTACACAGCACATCCAGCCCTGCACTGGATCTCTCCTTGTGTCCCAAGCACAAACATTTGGGAACACTTTACATTGCATGAGAACATATACGAAGGGCCATACTGGGTCAGACTAATAGTCCATCTAGCCCAGTATCCTGTCTTCCAACAGGTGGCCAATGCCAGGTGCTTCAAAGGGAATGAATAGAAGAAGTAATCATTCTGTTGGCCATTCCCAACCTCTGGCAAACAACAATTAGCCTATTCTTGCTAATAGCCATTGATAGATCTGTCCTCCATGAACTTATCTAGTTGTTTTGAAACCTGTTATAGTCTTGGCCTTCACAGCATCCTCTGGCAAGGAGTTCCACGGGTTGAAGTGGTTCTACAGGTTGTGTGAAGAAATACTTCCTTTTGTTCATTTTAAAAGTGTTGCCAATTAATTTCATTTGGTGATGCCTAATTTTTTTGTTTTGAGAGGTAGTATTTAGCACTTCCTCATTTACTTTCTCCACACAAGTCATGATTTTATAGACCTCTATCATATCCCTCCTTAGTTGTTTCATTTCCAAGCTGAAAAGTCCCAGTCTTACTAATTTTTCCTCATATGGAAGCTTTTCCATACCCCTAATCATTTTAGTTGCCTTTTACTGTACCTTTTCCAATCCCAATGCATCTTTTTTGAGATGTGACAACCAGATCTTCATGCAGTATTCAAGATGTGAGCATACCATGGATTTATAAAGGGGCAATACCATATTTTCTGTCTTATTATTATCTATCTCTTTGCTAATGGTTCCCAATATTCTATTAGCTTTTTTGACTGCTGCTGCACATAGTGTGGACGTTTTCAGAGAACTATCCACAATAATTCCAATAACTTTCTTGAGTGGTAACAACTAATTTAGATCTGTTCATTATATATGTATAGTTGGGACTATGTTTTCATATGTGCATCACTTTGCATTTATCAACACTGAATTTCATCTACCATTTTGTAGCCCAGTCACCCAATTTTGTGAGATCCCTTTGTAACTCTTTGCAGTCTGTTTTGGACTTAACTATCATGAATAGTTTTGTATCATCTGCAAATTTTGCCACTTCACTGTTTACCCCATTTTCCAGATCATTTATGAATATGTTGAACAGTACTGGTCCCAGTACAGACCCTTGGCACATACCACCATTTACCTCTTTCCATTCTGAAAACTGACCATTTATTCCTACTCTTTGTTTCCTATCTTTTAACCAGTTACTGATCCAGGAGAGGACCTTCCCTCTTATCCCATGATCGCTTACTTTGTGTAAGAGCCTTTGGTGGGGGACCTTGTCAAAGCCTTTCTGAAAATTTAAGTACACTATATCCCATGGATGTAGAGAATCTCCATTAATAGATCCTCCCCTAAGGGATGCCTCTGTCTGAACCACATGCTCCTCTGCATCTGTCAGCTTTCTCCCAGACTTTAGTATAAAAACTGCTCTACGACCTTTTTAATTTTACATGCCAGCATTTTGTTCCATTATGGTTTAGGGGGAGCCCATCTTTCCTGTGTAGGCTCCCCCTTTCCCAAAAGCTTCCCCAAGTCCTAATAAATCTAAACCCCTCCTCCTTACCCTATCGACTCATCCACGCATTGAGACCCTGAAGCTCTGCCTGTTTAACTGGCCCTGCATGTGGAACTGGAAGCATTTCAGAGAATGCTTCCATGGAGGTCCTGGACTTCAATCTCTCACCTTGCAGCCTAAATTTGGTCTCCAGGACCTCTCTCTGACCCTTCCTTGTGTCATTGGTACCTACATGTCCCACGACCACCAGCTCCTCCCCAGCACCACACATAAATCTATCTAGATGTCTCGAGAGATCCGTAACCTTTGCACATGGCAGGTAAGTCACCGTGCGGTTCTCCCAGTCATCACATAAACATCCCTTTCATCTGCTCACAGAGGGCCAGGTTCTGTAAACCTTTCTGCAGCTAAGTTGAGTAGGGCATATTCACATGAGCATTGAGACCAGTGGGACTATTTGCTTGCGAAGGTGCGGGTGGGTGTCCATGTTACAGAATTTGGCCTACTTAGTTCATATTTCGCTGAACATAAGGGACCAAATTCATCCTGGGTGTAAGTGGGCACAGCCACATCTAAGTCCACACCAGGGATCAATTGGACCCAGTATCCCCCCAGGGCAGCACAGTTATATAATGATCATTGTCATTAAACTGATAGTCAATTCTGCCTATCCTCCGGCACATCATTTTCTGATGTTGCATTCCACAGCATTAAGTACAGCTGCATCATACCATCCTGAGAGCACTTACTAATACAACGTATATTTGCCTCGGTCCAGTGGAGCATTTTGGTGGCTTCATCCTTTATACACACAATGAGGCTGGACGTCCCAGCTTTCCTTTTGTATCCGTCTTTGCATGTGTACCGCAGTCTGGCGTTCAACAGATTATTATCCCTGACGTTAATGTCTGCATTGCTGACCTCCTTTGGCACGTTGCATCTTTCTGAAATGGAAAAAATGCAGAGAGGAAAAAATATATAACACTGAAGATCACATCACAGTAGTTTAGATCAGTGTTTCTCAACCTTTTCAGTAGCAAGTACCCCCGAGCTTCAGAAAATTTTAATAAGTACCCCAACACTCAATTTGCCACTGAGAAATACAATCTTTTCCCCCTTTGCCGCTGGATGACTGTATTTCTCGTAAAGCAGGAGAGTTCTGCGTTCTTCAGTGCTGTGTGGTTGTGGCAGATCACAAAACCCCCGGCTGTTTCTCCCCTTCTTCCTCCACCCCTTCCTCCACATAGGAGCAACAATCAACGCCAGCCAATCACGTGGTGTTCTCCTCACACAGACGGGAACCTGTGGGCTACGAGCAGGCACTAGCGGCCCACCGGAGTGGATAGCAGTGCTCCCCATGGCAGTCCTTAGAGGGGTACGGGCCTGGGGCAAATCACACTATGTGGGCCACCTGTCTCCCAGCTGAGAGCTGGGACCAGGAAGGAAGCAGGTGGCTACCACCTGGCTTCCCCAAAAGTTGGTGACTGCTGCTCGCCTCCCTTCTCTAGGTTTTTCGCCGCGTACCCCCTGCCTGGGTCTCGCGTACCCCACAGGTTGAGAAACTGTGGTTTAGATATTGCTGGTTAACTGGGAAAATGTCTCTGGCCAGCACTGTGCGTGCGCGTGCATGCTCACACACACTCCTTACTGCCCTCTACTGGGTGCACCGGGCCTTTAGGTTTGGTCTGTTGCAGAGATGCCCAAATTGGAAGATGCTAGAGGCTGTCCTGAGAACTTGCGAGGAGCCTGAAGTGTGATCCAGTGGTCAGAACACAAGTCTGGAGCTTCTACGTTCTCTTGCCAGGTCAGCCAGTTGCTGTGACTCCTCGGACATGTCACTTAAAACCACCGTCTCAACGTTTCCATCCATACAATAGGAATAATGACACTTCCCTCCCACTCAGGGTTGCTGGGAGAAGTAGTTCGTGGCCGTCTAATCCTTTGAAGGTAATGAGGACTAAAGCAGCAACTCGGCTGTCCACCCCTATTCTGAAAAGGTCTTAAGCTTGTGCTTAACTTTAAGCACGTGGCCTATGTCCACTGATTTCACTGCACTTAAGCATGTGTTTTGTTTCAAGTTGAGTGCTCTGCTGAATCGGGATGGATTTAAGCACTTACTTAAATACTTTCCTGGAGTGGGGCTTATGTTAACTATTTATGTAATGGGCATATGCACAAGACAAACGTTTTCTGTATTATTGTTTGTTAAATGTCTGCAACTGTGTTTCTCAACCCATGAGTCACAATCCCTGGGGGGAGGAGGGGTCAGAAAAGGTAAATGCGGGGAGCAGGTCATGAGGTGTTAAATTTTATTTCTCTAGAGCAAAAGAAAAATCTGGCTTCCCTCATTCCCTGCAAACTCTTACCTTCAAGATCAAATATTCTCTGTCAGCCTTTCAAGTCACACTCAGAAATAAGTGATATAGGCTTATCCTTAGAAGCATGAATAAATTTTGTTCTCTCTCTTTTACAGTAAATGTAAAGGGGTCCAAAACTGACTTAGAGCAAGGCGTTGCTGACCTGAAAAGCTTTACATAGGTAGATGTCTCTCTCTCAGCCACCCATGCTGCTGATTAAGAGGAGAGATCATTTTGTAGATAAGGCACCAGACTGGAGCTTTTGGAGACCTGGACTCTATCACAAAGTCACTGTGTGCCCCTTGGCGAAATCGCTGAAGTAAAAATTTCAAAAGCACCTAAATGACGTAGGAGCTTAAGACCCACTGAAAGTCAAAGGGAATCACATATGTGCTTGAAATTTTTTTTACCCTACAACTTGAGGGCGGGCCTCCTTGGGGGTGGGGGCTGCAGAATGTATTCTTGGGGGGCATGAGAAACTTTAGGGAGAAAAAAAATTACTGCACACATTTTATCCACAGCAATGAATAGCTAGCAAAGCTGATTCCTCCAGACATATCAGGTCCTCAGATGGCACTGTGCATTTTGACGATTTCTGTTACGCTTGCGTAGCATTATTCAAAGCTGTTGCCATCTGTATGTTAATCCATTTGCTATGGTGGGGTGTGCACATTTCATTGTAAGCATCTATCACAATCGCAGTTTTGCTCTTGCTCTTATTACAGTGGATCGTTGGCTATGTTTGAATCAATGAACAATGCCTTACTGTTTTTAACAGGTCCATGTTGAATTTTCTTTATCGGTATATGTACTTGTGTGCCGGGAGGGAGGGGCATAAAGTACAACAGACACAAAGAAGGGCGGCGTGATCAAATAAGTTTGAGAAACACTCAATGATTAATGGTTTAAATGATTAAACCAAAGGTCACAAAGGAACTGAGCTAGCAGCTGGATCCAGCATTTATTATTTGTATTATTGTAGCGCCTAGGACCCCTGGTCGTGGTGGTAAGTACTGTACAAACACAGAACCAAACGATAGTTCTGCTCCAAAGAGCTTACAATCGAAGTATAAGACGAGGCAACAGATGGAGACAGGCAGGAGAGCCAAGATACAATACTGGTCAGCATGATCAGACGTGGTACTGCGCCAGCAGCCTAACACATTGTCACATTTTTGTTTAAGGAATCGCAACAAAGGAGAGTTTTAAGCCAGGTGAAGGAAGATAATGGGTTAGTCTTGTGGAAAACCACACTGAGAGAGCAGTGATCAGTGGTTCACCATCAAGCTGAAAGGGCATGTCAAGTGATATCCCACAAGGGTCTGGCTTGAATCCAGTTCTATTCAATGTCTTCATAAATGATTTGGAAATGGCACACAAAGTACACCGATAAAATTTGCAGATGATACCAAGCTAGGAGGGGTTTCAGGCACTTTGGAGGACCAGATTAGAATTCAAGATGATCTTTACAAACTGGAGGAATGGTCTGAAATAAATAGGATGAAATTCAATGAGGACAATTGCAGAGTACTACAGTTAGGCAGGAATAATCAATTGCATAAATACAAAATGGGAAATGACACCCTAGGAAGGGGTACTGCGGAAAGGGATGTGGGGGTCATAGTGGATCACAAACTAAACATGAGTCAGCAAGGTAACACGGTTGCAAAAAAGCAAACATCATTCTGGGATGTATAACAGGAATGCTATAAGCAAGACACAAGAAGAAACTCTTTTTCTCTCCTCAGCACTGATAAGGCTTCAACTGGAGTACTGTGTCCAGTTTTGGGCACCACACTTTGGGAAAGATGTGGACAAACTGAAGAAAGTTTAGTTGAGGTTTAGTTGGGTTTTAGCTGGGGTTAGTCCTGCTTTGAGCTTGGAGTTGGACTAGATGACCTCCTGAGGTCCCTTCCAACCCTAATCTATGATTCTATGAAAGTCCAGAGGAAAGCATCAAAAATGACTAAAGGTGTGGAAAACATGGCCTATGAAGAAAGATTGAAACAATTGAATTTGCTTATTTAAGAGAAGGGAAGAGAAGACTGAAGGGAAACATGCGGGGAGAGGGCTTTCTTCAAACCATTGCGAAGATTTTATTTGTATTCCTAGTGTTTTGGAATGCAGGCCCCCAGGCAAGATTTTATTGCATGCAATGTGTCAGTCCTGAACAAAGAACATAATCGACTCTTCATTAAAGCAACTGTGTAATTACAGTCTAGCTGTTGTGTCACATGCTGCTGTGTTAAGCGTCCTGTGTGCAATCTTCTTGCCCAGGGTCCTCCTCCTTACAGGCAGCTGATAACAGCTTATACAATGCAGTTGTGTAAGAGTTTGTCTACAGCAGTGGTTGTCAATCTTTTTTTCATTTGCAAACCCCTAAATGTTTTTGAATGGAGGTGTGGATCTCTTTGGGACTCAGACCTCCAGGGGTCCACAGACAACAGGTTGAATACCGCTATAAGGACAACCATTCATGGACCCCTTAGACATAGCCTGCGGACCCTTCGGTCTAGTTAATATTTAGCCCTGTCTCAGTGCAGGACACTGGATTAGATGACCTACCGAGGTCCCTTCCAGTCCTACATTTCTATGATTCCATGTTTATGGGATGCTCCTCCCAAGCATGAGGGGCAGTACAGGAGAAAGCAAGAAGATGCTTGTTTGAAAAGGTAATAAGTGTGCAATGGAGGCTGGCATCATGGGCCAATCGGAGGCAGGAGTCAACATCTCCATAGTGCATGACAGATCGCAGGTAGGGTGGGGATATGCCGTGCAGGGCCTTCAAAGTGGAGACCAGTAACTTACGTTTGATGCAATAGAAAAAGGGAAGCCAGTGGAAGGTGAAAAGAGAGGGTTGACAAAGTGGCGGGTCAGGAAAATGTTCTTTGCATTCTGAATGGATGAGAGCAGGGCACAATTGCATTTGTCAAGGCCAGAGAGAGGGACGTTGCAGTAATCAAGACATGAGCTGATGAGAGCTCGGATGGGGGTTTTACCTGTGTGGATAGACAGAAAGGCTGTGCGCTACAGATGATACGCAGAAAGAATCAGCTCTGTAGTTTTATAGCTGGAGTTACGGAGCCAGCCAACATATATTCTGGGTGTGCGTCTGAATGTTTTGTTGCGGGGTTAACTGCTGTGCCAGGAAGTCATGACATTCTTTTAATTTCCCTGTGTGTCAAAGGATCACCTTGCTCTGCTCTTTCAGTTTCACTGCCTAAGAGGGAGGTTCTCAGCGTCTCTCAGCTCCCAGTCTGAGAAGCTCATCTATCTTTACCATCATTATTCTGAACACAGCGGTGCCATAAGCGTGCCCAGTACACAGCACAGATCCGACACGATTGGATCCTTCTGCCAAGGGGTTTCCGTCACACTTGAACAATCCATGTGTGGAATGATCTGGCTGGTGAGACTGGCACAGGAATATGTGGGGGTATTGAGAGCGGTTGGGAAGAGCAAAGCGAAGCTAATGGCAATAGGAGAGCTGTCCCGAGCACAGGAGGTGGCGTTGATGCAGCTTTCTCCTCTTTGCCTCTCTTCTCCTTTCTGTTTTCTTATCTCATTTTCTTGCTTGGATTTTGTCAGTTCCTCTTCTACTCCCCATGCTCTGATTTGCTCAGTCCCATGCTCCCCCTTCTCTCAGCAACTGCAAGAGATCAAAGGTCATGAGCCACATTCCCGCAAAGTCTTGAGACTGGCCCCGGAAATCATGAGATTTTAAAAACATTATCGAATGGCGTGTTATTTATTCTGCCTTTTGACTTTTAACTCCCCTCTACTCCTCCGGCTGTGTGTGTGTGTGCTAGTTTCAGGTTGAAAAGTCTCTACTCTACCCAAAAATGCATGCCTGAGCAGCCAGGGGAGACTCCATTCAACCCACTTTATCCCTCAGGAAAGAAATGGGGAGCAGCTCCCCTAACACTGTCTTGATACCTCCTCCCCTGTCCTCACTGCCCCTGAGGTTACTTCCCTTCTGCAGGCCAGCAACACCATCTTCCCCCCTTCCGGCTGGATCCCAGCTACAGGAGAAGTCCCAAGGCAAAGGGAGGCAGAGAGCATTGCTGCTGTGTTTCCTCCCACCACTGCCCCAGACCCTCTCTCTGCTCTAGGGCCATAGCCAAAGCTCAATCGCAGGGCAGAGAATCCATAGCCCCGAGGCTCTCGCGCGCAGCTCTGCCCTGCCCTGACAATCTAAGCTCAGAGGAGCGTCTCACGTCATTGCAAGACTCCTCCTGCAGGATTCAAAATCCCGTGATTCCTGAGCAATTCGCGAGCATTGGCAACACAACCTTCTCCGTGCCACTGGGGAGCGATTCCCCTTCCCCACCACCACCCCCAGGCTTGGGGATCTGCCCTCTGCTCCCTTCATATCCCATCCCCTCGCTGTCCTTTCCACCCCACTGGTGCTACTGTTGGTGAGAGAGACAAGCTTTTGAGCTTACCCAGAGCTCACTCCCACCGGCCTGAAGAAGGGCTCTCTGTAAGCACGAAAGCTTCTCTCTTTCACCAGTGGTAGCTGGCCCAATAAAAGAGATGACCTCACCCACCATGTCCCTCTAACGTCCTGGGACCAACACGGTTACCACAATATTGCAAACAATCTTGGAAATCGTGCATTTGCTTCCTCAACTAATGAGCGCCAATGTATCCCTTGGTATCTCTAGTGACCGCTTCCCCTAACGCACCGATAATATCGCAATCTCCTCTGTGTGAAGTAGATTCTCATCCAGCCCGCCGGCCCCTCTGTACACTGACGAATCCATTGCATCGCACCAGCATACAGCTGGAGGCCATTAGCACATTTAAACACAACACCCCTGGCCGCACGCTGACCCCAGACCGACACTGAGCAGCCTTTGAGGAGGTAGCCTGAGGTGGGGGAAACCCCCAGAGTTCTGAAAGGCCCATTGCATAGTTGCTGATCCCCATGGACCTGGTGGCAAAACGCCCGGGGGTTCCATCGAACTCGGGGCTGTGATGGGGTAGGAAGGGCCCGGTGAGCCGTGAGGAACACGATCCCATCTCCGATGCCGACGCTGACGACGAGCTGCATTGCCGTGGCGCCGTGCCACTCGGTGCTGGAGAAGCTCCAGGTGATCTTGAGGCTGTCAGTGGAGGTTTTCCCTTGGACAGCAGCCGCGGCACAGAGCAAAATCCCTGGTGGTAACTCCCCACCCCACTCGGGGGCACTGGCGGGGCTGTCTTGATCCTCTGGGAGCCAGGCACCAGCAGAGTCAGAAGGTCCCTGGCCGCTGCGAAAGCCTCAGGAGTTGACAGCACCGCAAACTGGCTGGTGTGTTTTCTGCTTGGAGGCTGCTCCTCTGCTGGCGTCAGAGGGCTTGCTGCAGTACCAGGGTCGCAGCCACTAACGATGTGGTGCGTCGTTCCTTCCAAAGGCCGTCTCACAATTCCACTGCGGTCAGGCAATCTTTCTGCCGGTTTTCTACCCTAAACCTCATGCGAATAGAGAGACCAGCACGTCCACGCGTTGGATATTCAGCAGGCCCCGGCTTTCTACATGCAAGGGACCAAACCATTCCGCAGATCCACTCAGCGATTCACGGTGATAGCGGATAGAGAGAAAAGTCTCTCCCTTTCTGCACGGAGCGTCCCATCGTGGCTGGCTTTGTGTTTCCTAGCGCAGGCACCAATTCAAGACACCTGCAGGGTACCAACCTGGTCGTCAGGTCACACGTTCACAACACACTAAGCCACTACACAGAAGGCTAGAGACGGCGCCGGCTTTGGCCACGTGGTCTTGCAGTCGCCTGTCCTTGATCTCCGAATCCAACTGCTTGTGAGTCACCTGTGTTGGAACGGACCCGTGCAAGTACTCCACACAAAAAAAATCATTACTAACCTTGCTGGAATGATTGGTCTTTGAGCTGTGTTGCATGTGTCCAGTCCAAAACCCACCCTCCATCCCACTTTCAGAGGTAGTCGGCAAGAAGAAACTGAAGGGAAGTGGGGTCTGCAGGGGCCTTTATACTGGTGCTGTTAGCGTGCTGCACCAGAGGGCACTGGAGCCAACCCAATGGATACCACTAAGGGAAAAAATTCCAGCAGCTGTGCTCGGGGCATGCACATACCTACATTGGAATGGACACATGCAACACAAAGAACAACAGTTACCGAAAGGTTAGTAACCGGTTTTTTCCTGCAAGGACACATGCTTTCTACGTGACAGGTGTAATTTTAAGGCTACAAAACCGCATTCCATTATTCTCACCCAACAGCAATTAAACCGCAAGCTCGTTAAAAAAATACCATTGATGGATAAATAATTAGAGGATAACCATAGTCTTTAAAAGAAAGCATTTGGATATTGAAATCACGTCAAGAATTAAAACAAAGGGAAAATATATATTTCAAATGAACCCAAATTAAAATGTAGCACTTTAAAAAAAAAATCTCAATAAGAGTTAAGGTAGGGGTTGTTGCGCTGGGCTAGGCGTTTCTTTGATGAGTGGAACAGGGCCAGGTCTTCAGCCTTGGGTCAGTGCCCAGAAGCACAAAGTTACCTGAGCAGAAACACCTGGGGATTCCCCTTAGCTAGGAGATCCTCCTGCGCAGTGTAAAACAAGTCATTCACTCCACCCACTGCCCAGGGAGAGCACTGAGATGAGGCTGTGATGAAGAAGGACTACAGCATGGTTTGGCATGGCCTTTACCCCATGGATGCTCTAACATTTATTGAGGGCCACTTCAGCCCCCAGCCAGCCTCCCTCAATCCGATGGCGTTGGTGTGAATTTTATTATGCAGGCAAACTTAAGTTTTATGGTGCCCTTACCTATTTGTTTCCTGGCTGTTCAGTGTGGGGATTTTGTGAACAATGGGATGTGTAATTGCAGCGTTGTCACTCAGCAGCATGAACTGGGTTTGGAAAGGACGGGCTTTAGTTTGGGAATTTTTTAAAAAAGCCACAACAGCCTATGAAATGAGAAAAGGGAAAGGGGGAAGTCCAACATGTTGCAACTGTCCTGGAGGCTGCATTTCGCTCCTTGGTCACGCTGAGGAAGCGGCTTTGTTTCTGCAGCTTATCAAAGCATGCTTTTTGTGTCCTCTAGTCACACGTAACAAAAGCAATGACTATCTGCACCTGTGCAGAGGTGCGTTTGCTGACAACATGATCATAAAGGCTCTCTGAACGACAAAGCACATCTCCTCCCCCCTTCCCCTCCAAAGGCTGCTCAGTGTCGGTCTGGGATCAGGGTGGGGTCAGGGGTGTTGTGTTTAAATGTGCTAATGGCATTTCAGTATCACCAATATTTACTTCTTGGTCAGGGAAGAAAGTGCCTGTCTCATCTTACTGAACAGAGCTGAGTTCCTAAAGATGCGCGTGCCATGCACCTTTCCAGACCATCCCACGCTGATGTCAGTGAAATGTCCCTTGTGATCCACAAGGGCCTGCAACACCATTGAGAAGTATCCCTTTCGGTTTATGTACTTTGTGCAAGGTGGTCAGGTGCTAGGATAGGGATATACATGGCATCTATCGCCCCCACACACAGTGTGGGAACCCCATCGCAGCAAACTCGTCCACTGCGTCCTGCACATTTCCCAAAGTCACTACCCTTCGTAGCAGAAGTCTATTAATGGCCCTGCACACTTCCATCACAGCAGCTCCAACGGTGGATTTACTGACTCTGAATTGATTCGCAACTGTCCGGTAGCAGTTTGGGGTTGCCAGTTTCCACAGAGTGATGGCCACTCACTTTTCCACTGTCAGAGCCGGTCTCAAGCGGGTATTCACGCGTTCCTGAGCTGGGTACAGCTCCACGCAAAGCTCAAAGTAAGTAGCCTTTCGCATATGAAAGTTCTGCAGCCACTGTTCATCATCCCACACCTTCATACTGATGCGATCCCACCAGTCTGTGCTTGTTTCCCAGGACCAGAACTGGCGCTCCACGGACTGAAGATGATGCATGACAGCCTGCAGTAAACAGGAATTGTTTCTCTCTGTCGCTTGTAGCAGGTCGGCCTCACTAACATCGCTATTTGCCATGCTGCGGCTCCTGTCTTGCTTTTGAAAATACTGAAGGATAAGCCGTGATGTATTTGTGATGCTCACAATGATAGTGCAGAGCTGAGCGGGCTCCATGCCTCTCCAGCAACGGCATGCACACGGCATAGAAAAACGGCACAAAAAAGCATTTGCAGTGTGTTTGGGACAAGAAGGGAGGGGGAGGGCGCACGTTGCATCATGGGAGGTTGACAAGCTTCCCGAAGGCCTTTGCAGCTAGTTGCACTATGGGATAGCTACCCACGGTGCACTTCTTTGAATGTCGACCCAAGCGTGGCGAATGGGGACGCAAGACCCTGGCGCAAAAAGTGTGGCGTGATCCCACTCCTCCAACTTCTAAAATTTGGCGGGTGAAAGTTGATTGAAAATACATTGACTTCACTCTGCCGTGCAGACATACCCTCAGGTTAGTTAATAAGAACTGGCTGCAACCATGTGTTTGGGTATAAGGTCAAATATTTATTGACCTGGTGGGTAATGTGTCCCATCTTTTGGGACTGGTAGAACTTTCTATCTGGTGATTAATATTTTAGGTAATCCTCACCATATTTGACTTGGCTGTCTGTTTGGGAGCCCAGGACTGAATTGCTTTAGGAGAGCTGTATTTTAGCTCCTGGATAACCAGTAAGGTATTGTAGAAGCTGTTTTGTTGCTGGCTTGGTGACTCTAATTATTAGAATAGCCACAATTTTGGGGGATCCTCTGCCCAATTCTTTGCAGTTTGCCCTGACTGAGCAATCTCAGTGTGGCCCCCTCCAGGCACCACAGTCACTGACCTGTTTGGGGGGAAGGCATATTCTACAGGGGGCCTTCAGTTCCGCACAGCAAACCAGCAAGCCTTGCTGGGTTATGGCTTTAATATGTGGGAGTCTATGACAGATTTCAAGGACCTCCTCACCCAGACTCCAGACGGGCATTTTCCTCCCTAACCAAGGAAGAGCAGACTGTAGCTCGTGCATCCCCGCGGGCGTGGACGCCGCCAATTCCGCAGCCAGATCAATGGCTACTGCGGTAACAGTGTGCCGGAACTCCTGGTTGCTTTCCTCAGGGTTCCCTCATGAGGGGCAACCAACGATTCAGGACCTCCCGTCTGAGGGGTCATCGCTCTTCTCAGAGCAAACAGAGGCTAGGCTGCACGGCCACAAGACTCCAAGGCAACCTTGAAATCCCTGGGATTTTACATACCAGCAGGGTCAAGGAAGCAGTACAAGCCGCAGCAGATGGGGCGCTACTTCCCTCCGACAGCCAGACAGGACCAACAGGGGAGAAAGAGCAGGGGGTTTAGGCACACACCCCCGCAGCCATCATTCTCGGCAGGTCGTGCTCAGTCCATAACCAGACATTTGGGATCTTCAAAACACTCATTTTGATGAGACACTCAAGGTCAGCATTGTAGTTCCCTCTGCATTGGCTCCAGCTACCCCCTTGTTCTCCAGCTGCCTTTCCTACTTCCTGGATGCCCGGACTCAGATGGCTACAGACGGTGAGGTTCTCAGCACAATAGAACTGAGCGAAGCCATCCAATACTCCACCTTCCCACTCCCTGCCCCATCCCTCTTTAGGGACCCTTCTCATGAGAATCTATTGGAGCAAGAAGTCCAATCTCTTCAAGTGGGAGTTATGGAAGAGTTTCTGTTTCACGTGAGAGGAAAGGGGTTCTATTCCCGCTAATTCCAAAAGCCAAAGGTGTTCTTTGATGTTCCCCTCTGCAATCTGGACTTGTGTATCATTATGTCACCCCAATCCCCCACTCCTGGAACGTGTCTCACTCTGCTTTGCTGTGTGAACCCCCCATTCCTGGGCAGCTCACACACAGCCACCAGCCAGCAAGTTGCCCCGCCGACTTGGTGAGTGAGTGCCTCTAGCCTCAGCCTATATCCCCAGTCCCAGATGCAACCCTAGGAACTGCCATCTTACAATGTTCAGTGCTACCCACTGAACACTGCAAGCTCATTGGTTCATCAGTTTACCAAAGAAATTGATATGCACCAGCCTTGTCACTTCAAATGGAGTTTTAACACACCTTAAACCGCATGCACTGCTTTAGCTAAACAAACAAATACATTTATTAAGTACAGAAAGATGTTAAGTGATTATAAATCAGAAGAAAGCAGGTCAGATTTGATCAAAGGTAAATAAAAGGTAAATCACATTCTAAACTAAGCTTCAGAGGGGTAGCCACGTTAGTCTGTTTTCAGCAAAGCAAAGAAAGTTCTGTGGCACCTTAAAACCTAACAAATTTATTTGGGCATAAGCTTTCGTGGGCAGAAACCCACTTCATCGGAGAACTTTACATCAGTGCTCAATTCGAATATAACTCTATGTTTATTTGATGCCTATTCTTACTTACTATGTGCCTTAGTGCAAAACAAAAGAAGTGAATTCTTTTCATTCTTTGCAACTCTCCTAGAGATATTTTACCTTGTATTTTAGAAATGTCTTCTTTTCTGTTTTATAATGTGTAGGAGGCTCCAAACTCAAAAATACCACGTGTCACATAACTGCACACTCAAATCAATCATATACAAATAACAACACTTAGCTGTTATGTAATAACACTTTTCATTTGTAGATCTCAAAGCACTTCTCATCCGACGAAGTGAATTTCTGCCCATTCAGTTACATCCCTGATAAGGTCCCTCCAAATTCATCCAGTCACAACCATACGAAGTCTCCTGGGCCACATGCAGTGATGATATCCCAAATTTCCAATGACCAGTTCTATAAAGGCAGGTGAAATTTAAGAACCTATTTTGAACTTCAGACTACTCTCCACCATAAAATTGACTCTGCCTTGTCAATTTCGCCGGCGGAGGGGGAGACTTGGCATCGCAGCGGAGAATCTCTGCTGTGAAACTCGCTCTCCCCTGTCAAATTCGAAACCCCACCAGCGCCCCGCAGAGCGCGACAGGGGAGGGCGCTTACTACCGGTTCGCTACATTTTTTTAATTTTAAGAACCGGTTGGATATCATCACTGGCCACATGGCACATACGTAGTGCAACATGAGAGGCTGTCCCAGCCCTCTCCAACCCTAACTAGCCATGGTTTACTCCCCCACTTGCCATCACCTACACTCGGTGCGCATGCCTGCAACCCAGGTCCTCAACTCACTGACATGGTGGCTGGACAGCTACTCAGTATGCCTGGTGCTGCCTTTCTCAAGACCTCAACCATCACAGTCAACAGTATCCAACACATCACCCCTCCGTTGGGGAACCCACCTATAGTCCCTCAGAACACAAAGTCTCCGGTCCCAAGAAGAGCTCTCCCTTCACATCAATGGCAGGGGGCTCAGGGCTGTGCATCTAACCTGCCAGGCATTTCTACCTCATATGATGGGCAAATTCATTTTGGTCCTCACAGACAATACAATGGCTGCATTCTACATAAATAGACAGGGTGGGGCGTATTTTTCCCTCATGTCAGGAAGCTATCCATCCGTGGGAATTCTGCATCATTCATTCCATCAGTCTAGAAGTATTGAACCTTTTGCAGACACAGAACCAGCTAGCAATGAGGGGTTCCATCAACCATCACAGGAGGTAATAAGGAACTGAAGAGGAGTGGGGTGAGCAGGGCCCTTTATACCGGCGCTATGAGCGTGTGACACCAGAGAGTGCGGGAGCCGACCCACGGATGCCACTAAGGGAAAAATTCCAGTAACTGTGCTCAGGTCATGTGCACGCCTATGTTGGAATGGACATATGCAAGCATTTGAAGAATGCGTTGTTATTCAGTGGGAATTTGCCCTGCAATACAGGAAACCTTTTGCAGGCTAGAGTATTTTATATGTAGTTTAATAGGACTATAGGTGTGCATGCCCATGGTTTTGAGGTTTGTTAATATATTTAATTAATGGAGATATAAATATTTTTCACATTTCTTTTCTAAAAGTTGGCTGGTCTTTGTGTTGTGAGATTACTGATGAAATAACAGCATTAGTTTTGGCTCAGGGCTAAAGATGTGTTGTGATGATGTATGCTCAATAGAGAAGGAGAAGAGATTGACCAGAGTGCAGGAAGGACTGAAAGCTGGGCGTAGCCAGAGGGCAGGCAAAAGTGTTGAAGACAAAACATCCTCAGCAAGGAAAGGCTGTGCCCAGCTTCAGGTTGGAGTAGAAGTCTTAAGTGTGTGTGTGTGTGTGTGTGTGTGTGTGTGTGTGTGTGTGTGTGTG
>ML675616.1:3567680-3591009 GCA_007922155.1 Mesoclemmys tuberculata | reverse complement strand
TGTGTGTGTGTGTGTGTGTGTGTGTGTGTGTGTGTGTGTGTGTGTGTTTGGACACTGCTACTTGGAAAGGGTGGACTCTTTTTGCCTTAGCTGGAGGACCCTGTCACTGAACTGTGGTGGAAGGCTGAGAAAACAAACCTGTGGGAGGGGAAACTGAGGCAGCAGCTCAGATAGATGGCACTGCTACCCTGTGCAATCCTGCCACTGAAATCTGCCTACCACAGATACTTCTATAAGTGGTTCATAACCTCTTCATCCCTGTGAGATGGCAAGTACTATTACATCCCCATTTTACAGATGGGGCCCTGAGTCACAGAAAGTTCTGCTGTAGCTGGAAACACACAGGTCTTCTGCTGCCAAGCTACATTCCTGAGTTAGTGACAGCTCTGTGAGACTGCTATAGACCTAAACGATAACGAGCTGGTGCGAATCAACTGGGTTGCCGACGTGTGTGCTGCTCTCAGTGGGGTTGGGCTTACATATCTGGGAGTGGAAAGTGGCCTGAGGTTCTAGGCACCACGTGGAAAGCTGGGGCACAATCAGAAATGCCAGGTGGGACAGAAAGGGGTCTAGACCTATATTCAGTGTGTTTTCAGAGATTTACTTTAGTACCGTAACCTACACATTTGTTTGGTGTCTATGACCATGTTAGCAGGTCTGGTTCAGACAACTAATCCCCACCGCCGTCCGTGGAAGCAGTGCCATGAAAGCAGACTATAAAACTGCCAGTTTCTCATTGCCTTTTCCAGAGAACCATTGGGTTCAAAAGGGCTGCAAGGGTCCATCTAGTCTAAGCCCCATGTAGCGCTGAAGGGAGTTGGGAGGCCAGGAATCTGAGCCCTTTGCTGTTGTCTGTTGCCTCATTTTAAAACAGAGACGCAGCTTAGTGTGGGGTTTTCCATTTCTTTTTTCCTTGGTCTAGT
This sequence comes from Mesoclemmys tuberculata, assembly GCA_007922155.1. Taxonomy (NCBI): domain Eukaryota; kingdom Metazoa; phylum Chordata; order Testudines; family Chelidae; genus Mesoclemmys; species Mesoclemmys tuberculata. The sequence goes on along the minus strand of ML675616.1, from coordinate 3,590,086 downwards.
GCCCGATGAGGAGGCAGGGCTTGAATTTTTGTAACCGCTGTCTAGCACAAGTACTTGGCAGGTTAGTAGAAAAACTGACTCACATGGAAACACAGGCTACAATGGGTCAGCAGCACATCAGCATTACAGATGACTTTATACCATAGAATTTCACCATTTGATAGCACAGGGAGAACTGGGGATTTTTAAAGCTTGTCAGAATGTAATGACCTCAACGGTAGTTACCAAGACACTGGATTAATTACCTCACTTTTATGAAAACACAATATTCTGTTGGAGCGTTTGCTATCATCTCTGTTTTTTCATCCTTTTACAGTGTTTCTGCCAGAAACCACTATCGTCAGATGCCACAGGAAGCAGACTTAAATATTCAGATAAACAAGGTATTTTTTTCCCAGCATCAGCTTCCATTTCTTTCCATCACAGTTTCCTATTCTTTCAAAACACTTAGAATAAGTTCTATGCAAGATGGTAATCACTTTGAGTCTGATACAATGCCACTGACGTCACTGAAAAGACTTTCTAATCACAAAAAAGAGCAATTCACTGACAAGCAAAAACAAATCTTGGGCCCTAGACATAATGCTAATGTTACCAATTGGAAGCAGCCCATTATTTTGCCAGTGTGATGCTGTAGACTAAGAGAACTGAGCTCACATTTAAATCCACGGAAAAGCAGCAACCCTCAAAGATATAAAGTAAGTTCTATTACTTTTTTTTATAACATGGCTTACCTATCTTAAAATACCCGGAAAAATAGTTAAATTACTGTTTAACTGTAAAGGAACTTCTTTTTAAATATGGAAATTAGTATTTTGAAAGGCCTTCCTTGCCTGCCCACATGTTTAAATAGGAGTTAAATTCACTCAATGCCACTCCACAGCACCCCTCTGCACACCGGCAGCTTCCACTGAGATTATTCTGTAGCAAGTGAGCATTTTTGAAGGGGACTTGATGGCCCAGGAGATGATAGCACGCTTCCCCTCTAAATCAGCCGCATGCGTCATGCTTGTAAAGCAGTGACCAAACGTTTGTATTGTCAAAGTGAACACAGTGGTTAACAGGATTTCTCATCGGCTGCACTCCTTTCTAAATAACTCGCAACAACGCCACTGGCCTCTCTGTCATCCACATTTGTATCCTCAGCGTCCACGTTTAAGCCGCTCTGTGGCATGTAGAAGGGCGCAAACCTCCCTGTCCAGGTAGACAGACGCCCTCGTTCTGTTTGAGCAAGTGTGCTAAAAATAGTAGTGTGGACGTTGTGGGTCAGGCTAGACATCCAGATACAAGCCCATCTGACCCTGTGGGTCTGAGCATGGGTGGCTAGCCCCTGTCCTTGCCCACACTTCAACAGGCCCACTGCTGTTTTTAGCATGCTGTGTGTCTCTCTACCCAGGCTGGGAGGCAACTGTTCGAGCTGCACTGTAGACTTCCCTTCTCTTTGACTCCTTCCACTTTTCCTGCACTCTGTCTCTCAAGTCCCAGCCACACAGGACAACTTGCATGTGAGAATGCAGACTATGCAGCCAGTAGAAGATGTGCATAATCTGGCACTGAGCATACCAGCATTAATCAGTGTGAACTCCTAAAAAAGCTTTCCGTTTCACCCTAGAATGCCCAATGCCCTGTTTTCTGTATGGGCTGTCATAGATGTTTCCAGATCCCCAGGGAGGTATCTGATTAGTTTGTGGAAAGTAAACAAGAGCACAAACAAAAACACTAGCCATGTTCTGCTTTCAAAACTTGTAGCAAAAAGGCTAACTTGGGACATCCTCAGCTTGATATGGATTTGTTATTCTTTCATCACTAGGTTTGAATCCAGCTAAGGTTAGCAGAGGCTGAAAGCTTTTACCATATGATGGCTCTTATGTGAAATGATATTGGTGTTTCTCACTCCTGTTCCTGCTGGAACAAGAGTTCCTGGTGTAAGGACAGCTACTTCAAATGCTTTCACTAGTCCCCCTGTAGGCAGGTTCTGTGGAGCAGCAGTGTGGATTGATTTAAATCAAAGCCATTTTAATCATGATTTAAATCAGCCAGCAGGAACCTGTGATTTAAATCATGGATTTTAATCTTGTTTTGCATTTGTACTTTTTAGGTTTTTTCCCCAAAGAAAGATTGCAGGTTTTTTTCTCACTGGTTAATCACCACTAAATATATTGATTTGCAATTAAACATAGCCTTTATGCTAAATTTGGTGCTACCTTTTGCTAATCAGGATGATACACTGTATCTGTACACATTTATTTAAGCAACGATATGCCTTAGCATACCCTTTTTCAGATTCTGAAGCTTTATGTTTTTGTGTTATGTTAGAAAACAAGTGGCTTTTTTATTCATGATTTGTGATAAACTGCATTTGGATAAAAATTGGAATTCCATTAACATGCACAAAGCCAGCAATTTAAAGTTGTTTACTGCTTAAATAAAGCTATCTTAAATGTGCTGTATACATCAACCTTTTTCTTATCAGAACACCTTTAAATGAAAAATGTATTTATTAAATAAAGGAAGTTTTATCTGTAGTTAGTGAATTGAACTGATTGTGTCCCGCCACCATGTCCTTCCAAATTCTAGAATTTGTAGATCTCATCCTCTCATGTCTAATTCTTATTCATAGATTGAAAGAGGAAAGCAGGCGTCTTGCTTTTCCAACTCCCAATCGGTTCCTCAGCTTTGAATGAACTAGTTGAATAATCTGAAATGAACAAAATGTTTTTCTGTCTTTGCAGAAGAGACATACTTAGATTGTAACCTCCTTGGAGGCAGGTGCTGTCATTTTTGTTTTGTGTTTGTGCAGCACCTAGCACAGTGGGGTCCTAGTCCATGACTGGAGCTCCTATGGGCTACACTAATACAAATAATTAATACTGCTGCCAAAAGCTGATCTAGGACTCCAGCCAACTTTTGTTTCAGATGCTCGGCTAGTGACTTCCACCAGTTCATCAGCGTGACTTTCTTTAAAACGTCAACAGCAAAAATGTAACGCTTCAGTATTTTCAATTTAAATTATTTTAATAAATTATCACAAGTTTAGACTTTAATATAGGTTCTCATAATTCCAAATTAAATCTTTTTTATAAAGTTCTTAAATATAACCATCTATCAATCTATTTTTTTATCCACCTTGCTGAGAGGGCAAGGGTTGAGCGTGCCATGGTGTCTAAACTAACCTCATTTGTGACTGTAGTCACTGGAGAACAGTATAAGGCACGTTGGCGAGGTAGCGTGTAGAACATTGTACTGCTGCTGTGTATTCGGTATGTCTTATCCTGTGTTTCGCTTGGCAGGACTATCAACCTATATCCAGCTTCTTGTCCACTGTAACCCCCAGATTCTTTTCTGCAGAACTGCTGCCTAGCTCGTCGGCCCCCAGTCTGTAGCTGTGCATGGGATTCTTCCATCCTAAGTGCAGGACTCTGCACTTGTCCGTGTTGAACCTCATCAGATTTCTTTTGGCCCAATCCTCCAATTTGTTTAAGTCCTTCTGTATCCTATCCCTCCTTTCTTGGGTATCTACCGCTCCCCCTAGCTTAGTGTCATCTGCAAACTTGATGAGGGTGCAATCTACCCCATCCTCCAGATCATTAATGAAGATGTTGAACAAAACCGGCCCCAGGACCAACCCCTGGGGCACTGCACTTGTGACCGGCTGCCAGCTAGACATGGAGCCATTGATCACTACTCGTTGAGCCCTTGCTCTAGCCAATTCTCTATCCATTTTGTAGTCCATTCATTCATCCCATACTTTTTTAACTTGCTGATAAGAATACTGTGGGTGACCATATCAAAAGCTTTTGCTAAAGTCAAGGTATATCACGTCCACCACTTTCCCCTCATCCACAGAACCAGTCGCCTCTTCATAGAAACCAACCAGGTTGGTCAGGCACGACTTTCCCTTGGTGAATCCATGTTGACTGCTCCTGATCACCTGCCTCTCTTTTAAGTGCCTTAAAATGGATTCCTTGAGGACCTGCTCCATGATTTTTCCAGGGATTGAGGTGAGGCTGACCAGCCTATAGTTCCCTGGATCCTCCTTCTTCTCTTTCTTGAAGATGGGCACTATATTTGCCTTTTTCCAGTCATCTGGGACCTCCCCCTGTTGCCACGAGCTTTCAAACATAATAGCCAATGGCTCTGAAATCACATCAGCTAACTCCCTCAGCACCCTCGGGTGCATTGCATCTGGCTCTATGGACTTGTGTGTGTCCAATCTTTCTAGATAGTCCTGGACCTGTTCCTTCAGCACTGTGGGATGTTCACCTCCTCCCCATTCTGTGCCGCCCAGTGCAGTAGTCTGGGAGCTGACCTTGTCTGTGAAGACAGCGGCAAAAAAGACAGAACTTGTCACTGAAGAACTTGAAAGGACGGCAGGGAAGAGCTGTGACCAATGGGGTGGTGCTCACGCCATTTGCGTAGAGCTAAAAATACAATTTTGCAATGAATCAAATTGGTCATGTGATGTTGTTTGTGTTGTGTTCCAAATAAATTCCAGTTGCCGAAAGCATAATGGGAAACAGAAAATATGCTGCAAGATGCATGAATGCATGCAGAAGAGAGAATATTCATTACCAAGCGCAGATTCCAGAGACCACTGCCTCCAGATTGTTCCCCACCCACCTTCCAGCACATGTTCCATCGCCCCTAAGTCCGGGGGGACATTGCAAAAAGAAAATATTTTTGCTAACACTACAGTTCGCAAAGCATTCATGAAGAATGAAAGAAATGAAATGCATCGGCCTGCATCAATTCTTGGTGGAGCTAAACCAGTGAGAAGAAATAAAGACAGAGCTGAATTTATAATTTTAGATGACAGGAAAACTGTGCCAACATGGCCAGCTGAGTTCTGCGGTGCCACGACCCATCACTGGGACTTGGGAAGTGTCATCATGACCCACTCGGCCTGAGTTTGTCAGCTGAAATTGCCAACAAAAGTGCAAATTATGGACACCTGTGGTGGCGGTGTTCATTCTATAAGGCCTTATACCCCAGTGCCCATCAAATCTATTCCATGTATGTCACCAAACAGCCTGCAAATGAGCAAAGCTTTCAGTGACAGCTGTCCTATTGAAGTCACACTGTTGACCTGAAGGGCAAAACTAGTCATGTTTTGGAAGTAGGACTTGCTAATGATATTAGCAGCACCAGTCCCTGAAGAACAGATGACAGCAGGGAGTAACTTGAACATCAGCTAGGTGAGGAAAATCCTGAGGCAGTAAAAGAATTAATATCCTAAAATTTCCATTTGAAACGAATGTCTGTAGCTTGGGTTGATTAGGTGAGCCTTGTGTTTCTAGTGTTACTCACTTGCTCACTTGAAGCCAGGGTATAGTTTGCCACAGAGGACCCCATTGCACAGCCTATACTAAAAATAACGCACTTGACGCATTAGAAGACAAATCCCAGATCTTGGGGAAACATTTTTAAGCAGCAAAGGCTATCGCTGTGCTAATCGGGACCAGTAGACTTCCTCAAGAGCTATAACAACTGCGTGAGAAGTCCTGACACCGGAGGCATTGGATGGACCATTCTTCTGTTGCATAATAAGCGGATTGTTCCTGCCCTGGGAAAATTCATTTAAATAGCTTGCATTGTTTATTCCTGTTTAAATCTATTCATTATTCACTTCACGTCATTCCCTTGTTCTGTTTACCCACAGGAGAGGGACAGCACAGGTAGTGGGGATTGTGCTTTAGGGAGGGACCTGCTGGGGCTGAGAAAAACCCAATGACCATTCTGTCCTTGGCAACACTACTGAAACTGCCAGTTTGGTGGTGTTTTCTGGCAACTGGTTACCTGACTGCTAGGAATGGGCTGAAGACAGTTTCCCATAATTACTTATTCTTACAGATTTTGGTCTGCTTTTCTCATTAGAGACTGACTGCTTGGAATAGCAGTGGGAGATCTGGAATGCTGTCTTTGGCATGACTTCTTCCTGTTGAGGTCCTCAGCCAAGTCAACTGTCTTGACTATTACTGGATCTGCCTTTACCTCCCTCCCAGCCTCCATCTCTCCCAATTCCAGTCTGTAAAGATAGGAAATGAATTTGCAAAGTGTCTCAGTGGAGAAAAGATAATTTACTGTGAATAATCATGCTTTGCTCTTCTATGGCTCTCCCCCCCCCAGTGATCTCAAAGACTACTAAATTAAGCGTTACACATCAGTGCTGTGAAGCAGGTAAACATTTTCGTTCCCTTGTTACAGACTGAGAAAATGAGGTGTAGAGAGGTCAAGTGATTTAAGGAAGCCTGAGGCAGAACTTAAATATCTGGATTTGTTCTTTAATAACCAAGCCATCACTGCTTTTCTAAAAGCAAGTCATTGTACCAGATTAATGCTAGACTGTTCCATGTGCTGGAAAGGGAACGTGGCTTCTGGGGACATAAAGTCTGTTGATTCAGAACATCCACAGCCTCTCCTGGCTCAGCTCCTGGGCTGGAATTTAAAGCTAGCTTCCATCAGGATGAACACATCAGTTATCTGAATCGCTCAGAAATTGACCTTCCAGCATTAGGAGAGGCCTAAATCTGACCTGTTTTTATCTTAACCTAAACACAACATTAGGGTGCTGTTTGTCCATCTGGAACCATCGATATCAAGGCCAGTGCAGCTGCTAACTTCAGGAAACACAAAAGCAGCTGAGTTTGTTTTGCAATGGCTATGAGTAACTGATATTTGATCCCCCGAACAGAGGCTGGCACTGTGCTTGTTTTCACAGTGTTCTTCTTCTTTTGTATCCAGAAACTATTTGTAGGAGCTTTTTCAGAGATGCCATTGACTTCGAATAGAGTTGTGGGTGCTCAGCACCTCTGGAAATTGGAGCCCCAGGTATCTACAATGAGGCACCCCAAAAGCCAGACACCCAAAATTAGAGGTCTCTTAGGAAAATCTGGGTCTTGACCATGCTAAGCACTGTCCATTTCGTCATCCCAGAGAAACTCAGTTAGCTATTTCAGTGGATCATGAAGGGTGAGAAGGTCTCCCAAAGGGAAACACGTGCAGTTGTGTTTCTCCACCCATGTAAATTCACAGTTTATAGGGCAGGCAGGTCAGAATTTTGGGCGCACGGAGGCATTCCTTAAGGTGTGTAAGTAATACTCGATCAAATCCAAAGTGCACATATGTAAGGACATGAACCCGAAAAATAGCTCTAAGAACTATTTCATAAGAGTTCCACTGATAACTTATCAGGTCCAAGGACTCTGCATAATCTTTAGTGTGCTGTGTCACTGCGCAATGATGGCCACTTTCTAATTGTTTTCCTTTCCTTCTTGCGAGACCAAGGGCCTGTTCCAATACCCGTAAACTTCAGTGGGCCTTGGATTAGACCCAGATAGAGAAGGAGGAGTGAGAAAGGAAAGAGGATTTAGGTTGGTTCAGCTGGAAAAGGAAATAACCTCAAACCTGATTCCCAGCCCCTGTTTTGAATCCAGCCAAAGCCTTGAAGGTTTGATGCTAAAGCAGTGAGATGCACCAGAGCTGTGGTGGATTCGGTGGGACTGCTGGACACATATCTGATGTGCAGTGTAATTTAAAGTGTCTCTTAAGGAGAAGCCCCACAAAATAGGAACGGAGAGGCATGGAGGCCAAGCACACTGTCTTGTCATGTGTCTGGAGTCCTGCAGCTTTATTAGCAAATAGGGGAACACTGGATGCCTGTATATTCCTAGTGCTGAAAAGGCCTCTGAGGGGGAATTGTAGAGGAGGGAACTAACAAGCTATAGCAGCCATTGGAGCTAGCCACAACTGAGAAGCAGTGCCAGGGGCTGCTAGATCCTGCGGGGTGGGATGGAGGGGTTGCATGAAGGGAGGGTCATGAGTTGCGGTGGGTTGCTGGAAGGGAGGGGTATGGTGAGCTAGGACTTTGTCTGGGGATGAAAGCAATGCCAGGGAGGTATCAGAATGATTGCACATAGGGAGGGGACATGAAAAATACACATCGGAAGTTGTGGATGCATAACTGAACTGGTGCACTTTGTGAGGTCAAGTTGGTCTTTGGGAGACAATATAAAGCGTATTTCAAGCAACTTTGTGAACCTCACATTCATGATCATGTATATTTCAACTTGCATTGTACATTCTTTCTCATTGTTAGCTAGCACCATAAACTTCCTTGGCTCTCCAATGTAATTCATTTACAAAAGACCGGATTGTTAACTGAATCAAAAATCTCTTGCAAAAGTTTAAGGCCTTAGTCTTAACACATATTTGTCACACATTCCTTCTGCAGGATGAGACCTCACTTGCACTTGGAGCTACAACCAAAATAGTTTTACCTGCAGTTCAACAAATACTGTAGAAAAGCACAAAGGAAAAAATCCCATTTTCCCTCTCCAAGTATAATGGGGGGAGGGAATCACAATGTCTAAAACGTGCCACTTTGTCTTCAGCAGAGCCTTTCATCCAAGGATCTCAAACCAATTTATAAAGTTTAATGAATTAAGCTTTAACAGTCCTACAGGATAACATTATTACTTCTGTTTTACAGCTAGGTAAATTGAGGCACTGAGTGGGAAAAGCTCAAATTTTCAAGTGGCCTCTAATTTTGGGTCTCTGTGTTTTTGAATGCCCAACTTTAGACACCTACAGGTGTCAGATTTTCAGAGGAGATCAACACCTATAACTCCACTGGGAACTGCAGATGCAACTCAGGCCACAGGGACTCAATTCTCCACTGTCATGCACCTTGTGAATTATTTTATATCTATGCAAAATAGGTTCAAAACACTCCCACTTGTGTCAGCGAGGGGAGAATTCTGAATTGGTAGTATTTTATATCTGCTTTGCATGGGTTTGAAGGATTATGCGAAGTCCCAAACAGGGAAGAATCAGTTCTGAGGGATGAGATTCACAAAGCAACCCTAGAGAGTTAAGTGACTTTTCCTGAGTGTTGGGTACCTAACTTCATTAGGCTCCTTTGAAAATCCAAGCCTCCGTGTCCAAAGTTGGATACCCAAACTTACGAATCACTTTTGAAAAGCTGACTCTTGGTGATTGGCCCAAGATTATTTTGTAAGTTACTGGGAGAAGAAGGACTGGCTACTTTGGCTCTTTGAAATGTTCTGTCCATTAGATCCCTCTCATGGTGTGCAAATGCCCTATGCACTTGATTCGGATGGTTTCGCCAGGAGTATCTCTTGGGGACCACACATGTGTCTTGCCTATCCTTGCGCCTTCCAAGGGCATGAAGGGAAAAGTGACCCAAAGCGTCAATCAGTTGCTTTGCTGCCCAGAACCCAGATGACAAGACTCCAAGCTGTGGGTTATGAACATGAAGACATAGGTTCATGTGTGGATTCATCAGTGTTGACAGCACTACACTGAAATCCCATGATGGAGAAATTTTCCTTATAGGTAGACAGACTTGAGACAATCTCTTTAAACCATCCCATGAAAAAACACTGAAATTTCTTCAACTGGTTGATGAAAAGCCAATATTCCACCAAATGGAACTTTAATCAAACTAATGGATAAACCTCATTGTTTCAAAGATAAAAAGTAGTCCACAATCGTCGAAACAAAAGCTTGTAATGGAGGACAGCCATGCATAGATAACCCTAAGGAAAAATGTTTCCCATTACTGCTGTATGTTTGCCTCGTAGAAGGTTCCCTGCTCTGCTGTAAAATATTTTGAACATCAAATGGGCAATTTCTGGCTACTTAACATCCATGCTGTCAGGTAGAGAGATTCTAGGTCTGGGTGAAGGATTAGACCACAAGCTTAAATAATTATGTCCATTTGAGTCAGGAGTGTCATTAATTGACAGTTAGAAAGATGCAGAAGGTCTAAATACCCCATCACACACCCCCATCCTTGAGTATCACTTCTAATCATTCCTTTACCTGCGCTGCGTCTTCTCCACTCACCTTCTCCGCAGGTGACTCCCGCGAGCTGTGGCCACCTTCCTCCATGGGGCGGACAACGTGAGGCTGTCACACTTGTCAGGCTGCCTCACAATCACTTGGGTTTTGGGTTCTGGAGTATCCATCGACATCTGGACCAAAAGGGTCCCCCTCCGCTGCTCCTTCCTCCTCCTCAGCACTATCGCTGATGTGGTGTTTTCTCCACAGGCAGTTAAAGGCCCCCGGCACTAAAACAAATTCTGAAATTCTCACGGGGTTGGTGAAGAAGTCCATGTTTTCCTCTCAGCGTTTCCATGATTTCTGAAACGTGTTATTGAAACGAGACGGGCCCTTCCGCTCAGCGCTGAGACTTCTGGGGGAGGTGCTGCCGGCTGGCCAACTGTCAAGCCCCACAGATGGGGCGGGGATTCCGGCCTAGACCCCCACACTACACCTATTCCGAGTGATACCCGCTTCCCTTCTGGGATGGCCTAAGTGGGTGAAACCCACTCTGGTTAATAGAGGTTGGAGGGAGGAGTTCTCAGAGGGTCACACGACCCACTTCCAGTTGGGTATCCATCTTGATCCAGAAGTAATACCCCAGGGGTGGACCGTAAGGTGACAGGTGGGTGGGGCTTGAGGGCTCAGGGGGCAGGGCCAAAGTTTGATTGATGGTAGGGCCTTTGTACTACTTCTGCCACATCTAGTGCTGCCTGCAGAGATCTTTTGGAAACTAACTGCCCCTCTGAAACTGCTCTTTATGTTGTCTGGGAAGCTTCTCCATATATTCCACAGCTTTATCCCAGGTAGTCATATTTGGCTAACACAGCCTGTTAATTTGTTAGCCTGACTTGTAGATTGGCTGAGAAGTAGATCTTTTTGGTTCCTTGTCCCTCAGGGCACTGTGCCAGGGTCAGACGAGATGGCTACCGGACAGCGCTAGAAGGCCAATATATCAGCCCCCACCTCAGCAAGTCCCTTTCCCCTGGTAGCTGAGCAGGGGTTACGCCAGGTTAATTAACACACCTGGAGCCAATCAAGGCCCCACTCAGGACTTGTTAAAAGCCTCCCCTCCAGAGAAAGGGTGTGGCTGGAGTTGTGGGAGTGAGGTGAGCTACCAGAGTGTGTGAGCAGGCAAGATGCTGTCAAGAACCAGGAAGGTTTAGGAGAAGGAGCAGAACACTGGCAGAGGAGAACCCTGCAGGTACAAAGACCTGGGAAGGGAAAAACCCTGCCCGAAGAGGGCAGAGGACCTTTCCCAGGTCTGGAGGCCTGAGGGAAAAGACCCTGGCTGAAGGGGAAGATAAAACTGGACATTTGGTTCAGCACTACCGTGCCCAGTGCCGCTGTCAGGTGTCAAGAGCGTCCCCTGGCAAAGAGGCCAGGAAGGGCCTCTGTCCGGGCAGGATCCAGACATTAAGTCCAGGGGCATGAGGAAGTTACTCAGGGAAGCTAGCAGCTTTCCTGAAGCCACAGTGCGAGGCTGCTACTTATAGGGTCCCTGGTTTGGCCTGGAGTTGAGGGTGGCACCAGGTACTCCTCTGCCCCCTACCAGCCATTCACTGGAGGGGCAAGAGCCCCAGTGCAGAAGCAAGGGCCTGTGAGAACCAGAGACAGGACCGGGACCCAGCAGGGCGTGGCCATCTTAGAGCCACTGTATTACCCACCCCCACCACTAGAGGGTGGAAGAACACTGAGAGACGAAGCAGTTCCCTGACCTACCACTAGAGGGAAGTGCTGGACCCGCCAAGGGAGAGGAAGAGCTTTGTCACCGTACAGATTATCCAGACTGCCTATATCTGTTGGTAGCTGTCACCACCAAAAAAATGGTGCAGGTCCAGTATAAAAATACTCAAATCCCTTAGACTGGACCTGATATCTATGATCCACATAGATGGATGGAGGCTAGAGTAGCCCATGCATCCTTGGCTGGGTCCAAAATTTCCTCGTTATGGACATGGCAATACAACTCTGAGACTGGCTGTAAGATATCAGATAGTTTACATACTTTCCGAAGAAGAATTTCAAGGCTTCTGCCATTTTTATGGGGACATCTTGAAATGCTTTACAGCCATCAGTGATAGCAGGGACAGATTAAACCACTTCTTCATTCAGAGAAGATGATGAAAAATGTAAAGGCACTGATGGGCCCTCCTGTTGACCCATGTCATCTCCTTCATTCTGCAGTTGCTGCTCCTCTGGAATGGCATCCTCTCTGAAGCTCTTGGAGGAGGAACCTGGAAGTATCCCATATAGTGAGGTGGTTGTGCCCATGAAAACTTGCATGGCTAAGTCTGGAAGCCATAAAGATATGGCATATTGGCTCAATGAGGTGGCATCTAAGAAGAATAGGCGCTTCAAGTACATGACCTCTGTGGAAAGGATTGTGAGGAGATTCTCTTCTATGATAGCCCCTTCTCTGGGCAACCAGGAGAAAAGGTTCCTGCTAGAAGTGGCTGAGGAAGGAACCCCTCAATCGGAGGATTCATTCATTCATAGATTGTAAAGCCAAAAGGGAACCGTTGTGATCATCGAGTCTGATCTCGTGCATAACTCAGGCCAGAGAACCTCCCCAAAATAATTCCTAGAGCAGATCTTTTAGAAAAAACATCCAGCCTTGATTTAAAAATTGTCAGTTATGGAGAATCCACTACAACACTTGGTAAATTGTTGCAATGGTTAATTACTCTCACTGTTGAAAATTTGTGTCTTATTTCTGGTCTCGGGTTGTCTAGCTTCAACTGCCAGCCATTGGATCATGTTATATCTTTCTCTGCTAGATTGAAGAGCCTGTTGTTAAATGTTTGTTCGCCATGTAGGTACTTACAGCCTATAATCAAGTCATTCTTTAACCCCTTCTCTGTTAAGCTAAATAGGAGGAGCTTTGGATGCTCTTTGGTGGGCTCCAAGATGTTCTCTGTGTCTCAGATGGACAAAGAGAGCCTTGCATGACCAGTACCCAAGATGGATCTTGAGATTGTCAACAGTGGAAAGTAGACTCCAGTTCAGGATGTCTCTGATTTCCCCAGGCACAGTGCAGGAGGCCCTCATGGAAACTCTCAGTACCAGAAGCCTGTGTGCTGTGGGAAGTGGGACCAAATGAATCAGTACCAGGTGAGTCCATGCCAGGGTGCTGCCTGGTGCCGTAGAATTACTCAATTATCGATACCTCAGATGATGCGGTAACAAACAACTCCCATGATCCTCAGTACCAATAGATGTTCCAAGGGAACCATTTTTGTTTGGTGAGGATTGGTGCTGAGTTTGATGACATACATGGTACCGGCTTCCCTGATTCAGAGCTAGTTGTGTCTCGATAGTGATAACGCTCCAGCTTTTTCTTGCTCAGTACCAGAGGTTGTGAACTGGTGCTGAGACGCAGCTGTGCTCTTTTCATCCACAAACAACAGTGGTGCCTCACTGCTCCAAGGCTTCTGAGATACAGTCTCTGAGCTCTTGGATGAAGAATGAACTCTCTTCAACCCCCAAGAGCCCTGAGTGATGTCTCTTGTAGATGGAGATCTGGAAACATGAGATTTTAAGGAAGGGGCAGGAACCTCTTCGCTCTGGATCACTCCCAAATCAGACTCCCCTTACAGACTTCTCTATCATGAAAAGTCACAGATGTGACTCCCTTGATTTGTGGGCATGTTTTGCAAATAACTGATCAGTCGCACACTTTGTGGGGATAGGACTGTCCCTGAAACAAGAGAGACACTGAATGTGTCTGTCAATCAAGGGAATTGCCCTGGGGCATATTGGGTAGATTTTAAAACCCAGCGACCTAGGTTCAATCAGGAGGCTGATCACGCCGATACCAGAACTATTCTAACCTAACTCTATCAAAACCACATAGAATTTTTACCACCACCCTAAATAAACTATAACAAGTGACCATAAAATAAGCTCGGTAACAATGGTAAACACTATGTGGCAAGTTCACTTCTAGCAGCTGTGGGGACAACCAAGGCCGTTCTGACTTGCTGCCAGGGGTGGAAAGAAGGGACTGAGGCAAAATAGGGGCTGCTCCTCTCTTCATGCCCTTGGGAGGACGTGCACACAGCCCCTACCGGACAATGCTGGTGAAAACATTCTCAACTCCTGCCCCTAGAGTGCCTGGCCACCCTGGGTGGGATCTACCTGGCCAGGTACTTGAAGAAGCACCTAGGAATCGTGACTCCCAGTCCCTGCTTTAAACTCTCAGTTCATAGACTTTAAGGCCAGAAGGGAGCTGTGATGGGACATATGCCCTACACTGGCAAACGAGGGAGGCGGGGCAGCAGCGGTGGGGGTCAGGCTCTATTCAGTATCAGGCCCGGTTGAGTAGGAGGCAAGGGCTCCATGAAGGCATGCCTGAATCAAGCGAGGGGGAAGACTGTGGAGTCAGGGGGCCGTGAGAGAGTCTGTGAGAGGCTTTCTGGAAGCCCCTCAGTATTGGGCAAGAGAAGAAGCCGCACGTGGCGTTCACTCCAGCGTGGGAGTAGAGGAAGCTGCAGCTCCGTGAGAGACGCTGCTAAACCGAGGCGAATGCCTGCAATGCCGCGGCCCGGTTTGATGGAGGAGTCCCGGGAATGAGTTCTTCCCATTACAGGCCCGTTATGACCATTCAGTCTGAGCTCCTGCATGTCACACAGACGCCATTGACTCCCAGCCAGGTGTCCCTGCACTGAGTCTAATAACTTGTGCTCGAAGGCTCCCGGCCAGCATGCAGTGTAAAAAGTTGGCTACTTAGAACAAGGGTGAACATCCAGCCCAGCAGCTGGGGTTGACTCAAATGCTTTGTCATGCATCTAAATTGCAGGATGGAAAGCCATCTGCTTTAGTCCACACCCCGTCCCGCTGGGTTTCCAGCAGGTACTACTGCATCATAAATCATTACCCATCCTGCCCCTCCAACCCTCTGACACGAAACCTATTGGTGTCCACAGCGCTTAGTCTTGTGTCTGTAGTAAATTATAGGTGCCTGAGGGCAGAGATTGTGTTTGTAGGTATTTGTGAAATGCTCAGCATTCTGCTTCTCGCTCAATAAATTACACTAATTAAGCCCTAATGTCTTTTCAAAGCAAAAAATACAACCTCGGGCTCTGAGCCATCTGTTCAATATTTGATCAGTTGAGTGAAACACATACCCTGCCACGACTAAAACCTGGTGAACACTGACTCCCTGGAAGGCTTTCCTCTATCTGACAAGGACGGGCATCCCAGGGCATGAAGCTGATGTCACTTGTGCTTTCCTGCTCAACGTGCCCTGGCATGCCATGAGCATTACTGAAGGGTTCCCCAGGCGCATGCTGCAGCGGAACCATTTCTGACAGGTTAAATCTACTTCTCAGCCCGTGTTTTAACTGACAAAAATAACGTTATTGTTATTAGGAGACCATGCGTGTAAAACCATAGGGAACACAAAGCACTGTAGTTTTACAGTGAGGTCAATCACAGGGCCAGGGGCACGTGCTGATCTTACCTAGCTGCTGCATGGTAAACATTGTAAGGGCCTGGTCTGCGCTTAGGATTTAACGGAAAGCAATTAGCATGCATTTGTTTTCTCCCATGTAAAAAATACAGCACCTTAGGTGTCCGTGAGGACAAAGCCTCTCTCTCTTACTTTCCATGGGTAATGCTTAGGCACAGAGCAATGGGTACAAACAAGTTTAATGGCTGGTTTTCAGGTGGGGACAGCTGGAGGCTGCCAGTTTTTAGGAGCTTACAAGTACAGCTGCAGTTGAGACCAGCCTGAACTTTGGGATGGTTTCCAGCAGCTTTTCCAGAGCAAATCTCACCATGCCGTACCGTTCTCCCTCTGCTGCTGGAAACATTCACTGGTCCCCAGCCTGTGCTCCCTCCTCCTTTCCCCCCTACCAGTGCATTCCCATACTCATAATGATAAATCACGTGGAGGGGCTTGTGGAAATTTCTGCACAGTCATTTTATAAAGAGGCAGAAGATCCATTTCACGGTTGCCTTAAATCACTAATTCCACGGCTTCGCTATAAGCATTAGGTTATATAGACATCCCTGGAGATGCTATGAACATGAACATTGGCCTTCGGGCATTAGTAGCGCAGTGCGACTGGCCCAAACAGCAGTTCAATGCCTGTGGGCTTGTCTACACTCAAAATGCTACAGCAGCAACCACTGTAACACTTCAGCATAGACGCTACCTACATTGACCGGGGGGATCTTCCATTGATGTAGGTAATCTACCTTCATGAGAGGTGGTGTCTAGGTACATAGAAGAATTCTTCCATCAACCTCGCACTGTGTACAGCAGGGATCGGGTCGATTTAATTACATTCCCCAATAGTGTGGAATTTTCCCACCTCTGACCAACGTCACTGGGTGACCTAACTTTTTAGCGTAGACCAGGCTTCAGCTCAAGTTTTCCCTCTGCCATCGATTCCTTTTGTCATTTAATCTCTCTAGCCTGATCAGGAAAACACTTCAAGAATATACTGAATTTTAATGGGATTTAAGCATAGGCTTAAAGGTAAACCCAGGCTTAAATACTTTCCTGAAGAAGGGCCTTAATTCACTATCTGTAAAGAAGGGATAATAATTCTGTTTTGTCTACTTAGATTGCAATTGCTTCGGGGCAGAGACTTTTACATGCAACTCAAGGCAGAACAGGGTCCTGATCTTGGTGAAGTTTCTAGCCTCTACTGTAGGCTCCAGAATCAAAATACTGCGACCTATATAGTCATATTTATTTAAATTGGAATTAACAGTCAAATATGCATATTTTTGACCAATGGGATGTACAGGCCTTTGAGCACATTCCAAGAGAGTATTAAGTAGGCATGTCTATGATGCCATAACCACAACCTCTCCTGTGTGTTATTGCCTGGTACATCTCAGTGGTTCAATAATAATGAACTAGAAACACAGATGCCTCATTGACAGTCACCTGAGATTTCCTATCAATCCGCTGCTGCGTTTAGCTTTCTCAGTGATAGGGGTCTTCAATCAGCTTGAAGATATTTATATACCACAATTGCAGATGTTTTCCTCACACACTGAGATTTTTAGGGTCCACCTATGTTTTGATTGTAGTCCTTGCTCACAGTGACATTTCAAGGACATCATAAAGTTGGATAGCAGGGTCAGGTGGGGACAAAAAAGAGGCAGTGGCTGACCCAGGTATCCGCCTTTTGTGTAGTGGGAGATTTCTTTGTATGCTGCATGACAAATGATTGAGTAAAGGTTCCACTGGGCTAGGGGGTCAGATTTCCGTTCTGTTACCATGAGAGGCTCTATGGGACTATAGCCCAGGTTTACAGAGACTAGAACAACTGACGTGCCCCTGTTGCCACCAGGAGACCACATCGAGTGCCAAGAACTGCTGGGGAAAAATAGAAACCACAGGTCATATCACTCAAACAGTCCAGAGCAACAGCGCCCTGTGGCCTTCTGCTTGGCCTACACTCACTATTTAACCCAGGACGTTGGCTAGGTAACCAGGCAGGCAGCTGACTTGCTGTGATTGCAGCCCTCACCGTGCCTTCTGACAGACAGTCTCTGACCCCAGCCTGACTTGCCTTCCGGTTCTAGCCCGGTTACTATCTCTGACCCGAACTCTTCCTACTGATCCCAGCTTGCTGACTACTCCCCCCTTGACTTGTGACCGCTAGGCCAGACTGCCTATGCGTCTGTCCCTTACAGGCCACGGGCAGGTCATTCCACCATCTCCGTGCTGCCGTTGCCCCACATGTAAAATGGCAATAATGAGACTGGCCTTCCTCTGTCATGAAAACTGCTAAGTACTGTTATTTATTGATTAATTATTTATAAATCAACTAGAATATCCCATTTGGAACATCTGAGTTGTGTCTGTCATGCTGAAAGTACAAGCCAACCTTATGTTGAAGGCCTAGTTTGACTGATTTGTTTAACCACTGGCGAGTTACTTAACCACTGTTTGAGGCCTGACAGCTTTTTACAACTGGCAGAGACCAATAGAGTGCTGAGTAAATTTGTGGTGACTCAGTTTCCACGCACCACAGCAAACAATGACTATTGTGGGTTTGGCACAACCCGGCAAATAGTTTTAGTTTGCAGCTGCACATAAAGAAAAATGAATAAGGACAAAAGTTTAAACATGTTGTGAGAAGGGGCGATTTTTCTGATCTCCTCTCCCACTGCCAGATGTTGACTCCAATTTATCACGGTAAAAAGAGAAATATAAGTTATTGCTAGCAATGAAGTATATAAAAGTAAAGGACTTAAAAACATCACCTAAAATAAGCGAATGAAAGAACGATGTGTACAAAAAGTACAAAAAGCCCCCACCCAGGCAAGGGGGCGCACTTCATTGGCACCTGATTTTTGCAGGAGATGCTGCTGGCTGGAGCACGTGGGAGCGCTCTTAAAAAAAGCCATTCCTGTATACAGCCTCTGAAGTAAACACATATCCTTGGGTCCAGTGAGATTTAATGTTTGTAGTTCATTTTTGGCTTTGTATTAACCTAGATCTAAAAAATCCTTGTGCGCGAAACCTTATTAATCTGCAAATCAGACGTCCCATGTCTCACTGGTAATGTCACACTAATCACGACGTGGCCTGGAGCACCTTACACCCACAAGCCTGTTTAGCACCTAAGTGTGCTTTATAAATATTGATTCCTGCTGGACTGAGAGGCAAGCAATAATCCCACCTAGCTATTGACCAGTGCTGCTCATCACTAGATCGCAAAGCATTTTACAAAGATCAGTATTAGACATTAGCCCCAATTTACAGATGGGGAAACTGAGGCACAGCGCAGTGACGTAACCTGCCCAAGGTCACCCAGCAGGCCAGTGGAAGAGTCATGACTAGCATCCAGGTCTCCTGAGTCCTAGTTTGATGCTGTAGCCAAATAACACTCACTCATTTCGGGCGAGTGAATTCTTCAACAGTACACCCCGCAGCTCAAACTGCCGTAAAGGTGTTTCAATACCATGCTCTTTAGAGAAATTCACCAGTCTCTGTTTAAATAACTGTGTTTCCAGCTGTGAAATCCCTGGGGCCTGATTCTGAGCTCACTGCCGTGTAAATCCACCAAAGCCAATGCAGTAACACTGGTGTAATAAGAGTTGCACACTGAGCTTAGAATCAGTTCCTAAATCTCACCACAGCGCTGCATTCTTGTGGGCAATATCAGCAGAGGGGACCAGTGGCTGACTGTACGTGGACCCTGAACTATTGCACCCCAGAACTGTTTCACTACAGTGAGGACAAAAGCATAGTTCTAGGCAATGCAGGAGAAGCGTGTGCTGCTGCTAAAGCGCTAGTTCTAGAGCCCTGCAAATCCGCAGCTACGCTGATTTACTTTGGAGAAGCAGCACCCTCCATTTCCAACTGACCTAATATAGCAATGAAGTCAGGAGAGGCTGGGTTCCTAAACTGCTTGGCTGCTTAAACTGTGGAGATAGCGGCATGGGGGATTTTGCTGCCTGTCTTTAATCTATTTAATTATTTAATTTAATTTATCACCTCTCCTTTCTCTGTAGATCTCAAATGCAGGGCTGGGAAGCAGCCTCATAGGCTATGAACTGCAGACAGCTGCTTCCTGCCTTTGGATCCGCTATCCAGTATACACGCATGTACACAAATGCTCCTCCTGTGAGATGGTGTGCTACTGCGGGTGGGGTGTGGATGCAGAGACAGAGAAAAGACAGAGTCTGGATTGCAGATGGGATAGACGACGATTCTTGTGGGTGCAGATTCATATTTTTGTAGCCACGCAGTGCTCTCTCTCATTAGTCAGTCACAGAGACCATCATTTATTATTGTGTTTCCTTGCACAGCTTGTATTTATATGTTTAGCAAATTGCCAGTGATCTGCTTGAGGCAGCGAGGCCTAATAGTATCTGAGCTCTACCTCCTCCCCAGTGTAAAGTTGACCGTCAAAGGGGAAAATCTAGGGGTTTTGCTCCTCTTTGATGTATAAAGATGGCCTGAGCAATGTATGTGGCAGAGGAGAAGTAGGTGGGTAAGGCATTTTGCATTGTTTTTTCCCCCTTTTTTTTTTAATACTAGAAATTCAGAGCTGGTCTACTCTGGACAACTGAAGAACATGAAGGGAACAAATCTTTACAAGCCATTTTTATACATAACAAGCAAAATAGCACAAACCCAATTTTTAATCCTTTGCCGGTCACCTTAGAAAGAGACATAGAAAGACCTCTCCTCAACTGTAGAATTTGCTTTTCTTCTTGATCTGACATTTCCTAGTTATTCCGACCTCCAGGGCCTGCTAGAAAGGTTGATCTCGTTTTCCCCAGGATTTTCTGGGCAAGGTGGATTAAGAACTTTTATGCTGTCTGTTAGAAGCAGAGAACCACAGCGTTAGAAGGGACCACAAGGTTCATCTAGTCTCAACCCCTGCCAAGATGCAAGGTTTGTTGTGGGACATTTGTTTATTATGAGTGTTACGGTCTGTTGCACAGAGGACCCGGCAGTAAAGACAATCTGTTCTGAATATTTATCCTTTTTAAATCGTTGTTTAAGTGCCTAGAGTCCAAGTAGGTGTCTTTTATAAATGGAAACAAACAAATGAATAAATTGACGCCAACGGCCTTGCACAGGTGCAAGTGAGCGCAGCATTTGGGGCCCTTAAGTTTCCGAAGTATGTTTGAATTACGAAAGAGTAACAAAAGTATTTAAAATCACTTCCACCAGGGGATCTGTAAGAGGAATATATCAATGTTTCCCTTTGGCAAGTGGATCCAACTTGGTTTCAGGTTACTCAGGCTTCCCCCACCCCATGGTAACAGTGTGAAAAGTCCTTAACAGTCATTCATAGCCAGCTGTCTAGTTCTTTGAGCAAAACTCACTATTCGTTGCTCCCAGAAAGCATCACTTTTCCCGTCTCTCCCCGCTCCAGCAATTAAATATCAGCCTGAGGAAGCAGCACCCACTGTTCTTGGATCTATTCACTTCTGATCTATGGAGGTTCTTATCCTCCTCACCAGAAGATCTGGATTACCTTCCAATAGTGAGATTCACAAGGCTAGACTAGGTTCATCCCTAAAGGATGGCACGGTGCAACAACAATTCTGCCATCCTTTTGCCTGGTGCAGTATGAGCTCAGCTCTGCACCCACCTGTGGCAGGGGTAGAGGGAAGTGGGATGTCACATGCTTTCCTTCTCCCTCCACCTGGAGGATAGTAACTGCTTTAACTTCACGCAGTCCTGTGTGGCCCACTCCTACTATGGTTGGCTCTGTGTAGGGGCAGAAGGACATGGGGGAGATGAAGGTTTCTTGCATTCCTCTGCCATTTCTGCACTCACACAGGGCCGACCGTAGTGTGACTCCTCTTATTTAAATGTCCATCCAACTCGCCACCTTTGGGTGGAAAAGTGACTACAGTCTCCTAAATGTATTCCAGCAAGAGGGTTCTCTTCTCCCACAGAAGCCTAGAAAATCGGCAATGCGCTCAGTGGCTCTCATTTCAAAGCAGGTTCCATGTAGTGAGAGGCAGGTTCACCTAAGGACAGTAACAGCCCCTCACTTACAGGCCAACACAAAGCTAAGTGCACATGTAACCAGGTGAATCAGCTGCCAAATGAAAGATTCTCTACTGCATATAGCACAAAGGTTGCCACAGTTCACTGGATCAGCAGAAGCCAGGAGCGTGTCAGCAAGTGTGAAAGAAAGGAATGCCATTAAGAAGTTGTAAAGTTATATAAATGCATGTTTTATTGCCTATCCTGTGAAATGTGCTGTATTTGGTAATATATTCAAGCTCTCGATAATTTACCTTTATGCATTTTTTCTTTCTTTATGAACCTTTTTAAAACCAAAACCAAAACCCACAAATAAATAAATAAATAAAATGTCCCTACAGGTAATAGTAGCATATAGAGGTGTGCAAGCAGAAGCCAACTGATTGAGACGGGGTACAAACCCTGGTGCGAAATCTTTGGTTTAACAGAGCTACCCATGCACCAGCTGCCTCTGGAATGTTACTCTAGGCAAGTGTTATCGGAAACACGGAGCATTTTTCCAGCCACAAAGTCAACTACAGAAAAACAAATAATGTTATTCGAAGCAGCAAAGGCCTTAGATGGACATGAGGCTCCCTGCACACCGAGCAGAGCGTAGTTCAAAGGCTGCGAGTTGCACAGGGCATGCCCAAAGTCAGTGCCACCTCCGTGTGTCAGCCCGGGCACAAAGAGACCTTACAATCCGCTGGCCGCTGACTCAGGCTCACGCCCGCAGATGAATCCTCCAAGCCCCCCCGCACTCATCTCTGCCCGCGAGCTCGGGGAAACGCCAGGAAAGCCTGCGGCTTTCCAGTCCTGGAGGAAGCGCTTTCCTGGGTGCTCCTGAAAGGGGCGGAAAAGGGCTCCCCGGGATCCCTACGCCGGGCTCCTGCTCCCACCGGTGGCCCCCTTCTCCGCCCCTTTGAAGAGGCGGCCCCGGGACAGCGCTTCCCGGACGGACCGCGCCGTCCGTCCCGGCAGCAACTCCGGGGCCCGGAGCCCAGCGGCGGGCGAGGCCCCCCCGAGCTCCCTGGGGCGCAGGGCGATGTCCCCGGGCCCCTGGCACGGGCGCGCCGCGTGTGGACCCGCCGCGGCCCCG
>ML675616.1:3444953-3567280 GCA_007922155.1 Mesoclemmys tuberculata | reverse complement strand
CATCGGGGGGCGCGGGCTGGGCGCGGCCCCGGGGCGGCCCCGCGAGCCGGCGGCGAGGGGCAGGGGCCGGCGCGAAGTGCGGGCTCGGCGCTGCTGATCCGCCCCGCGCGCCGGGGAAAGCCCGCGGGGCGCTGCGGGGAGCGGGACATTCTCCGGGATGCGGCGCCTTCGCTTTCGCTTTCGCTTCCAGGCCAGCGCCGCGGGGGGGCGGGGGGCTGTGGCCGCCCGCAGGGAGCCGGGCTTCGGCTCCCCGCAGCGCCGGTGACAGGGCCAGCCGGGGCCAGCCCGCAGGGCACGGGGCGCCTCGGGCCAGCCCGCCGCACTTTCCAGCGCCCCGGGGGGAAGGCGAGGCGAAGCCAACCAGCTGGTGCCCACAGGGATGGCACTGGGCCACCCACCGGGCTCCAGCCTCCTAGCACCCAGGGAGGAAGCTGGCGCCTGGCTCCCACCCAGCCCTGGTGTCCCGGATGGGTGGGTCTGTTCAAACAAAGAGAGAGGGCAACAAAAACTCCTGCTTAAAGCAGTCCTAGAAAAATCAGATCACGCCTGAGGGTGCCTGTTAACCCAGGACTTTTATTCTGCTCATGCTGTCACTTTCGGTATTGTTATGAGCTGGGTGAAACCTTGTTCCGGGGGGAGTTAAAATCTCCTTCCGATGCGCATGTGAAGGACTTCCCCCCCCTTTAAAAAACTTGTAAGAAACAGTTAAGGAGACACACCTAAAACAAAGCATAATAGGGCATAAAGAACCCATGTTTGGCTGCTGGGGCCTGGGTCACACTCGGGCTGAAAAATTACTGGGATGAAGTTCAGGCTTGGGCTAGAACCAGAGATCTAGGGCCCTCCACCCTCGCAGGGACCCAGACCTCGACCTCCAGCCCTAGCCTGAACATCTACACACTGCATTTCCAGCCTGGTGCCTGAGCCCTGGGAACTTAAATCAAGTGGCCCATGTAGAGTTCCCCTAGAGTCTGCCCAGAAACGAGTACTGGAGGGTTCAGCTGGGTCATTTGATGGGGTGTCGGAGGGTCTGAGAACAACACACAGAAACTGGGGAGGACAGTGGGACCCTGGAAAAAGCTAGTGAGAAAACGTTTAGGTCTGCTACCTAAAGAGACATGGGTGGTAAGCTAAGAAACTGCTCCTTTTGCTCTTGGTTTCTTCTGCACATGGAGACACAGGATTTTGTCCTTTCTTTTTAAGTAAACAAAGGTACATCAAAGAAATTTTATCACCAGTTTAAATTCCCAACTGGAACATCCCTAGGGACTCAAAATGTGACTAGCTGCTTGGGTCAAAAAAGGACAAAAGCATTGTGCTCCATATTCTTTCTTGCCCACCAGTAACGCTCAGCCACAGTAAACTGAAAAGTGATCCAAACTTTTGCCTAGCATGTGAATCAAAGGGATCGCTAATGCTTTGTCAGTTTATTTTTATGTGCATTTTCCTCTTACTTTCCTGTTCTCAGGAGCAGAAGTGAAAGCAATGATATATTGCAAAATAAGCAGTTCATTTCCATTTCTGACGCTGACGGTCAGGATGTGGTTAAAGCCCATGTCTCTTCAATTCCCATATCTAGTTCATAGTTGCATCCTTTGTAGTTGTTAAATGTCCTGTATATTTAAAAGGGATGGTGTTTATTGGGTATGTAAAATGTTAAGAAGTTTTGTCCGTGGAATAAAGTTGTTAGAACAAGTGAATTTTTAAGGCTGAGCAAAATCTGCAGAGCACTGTTTAAAATTAGGCAGACTACTTCAAAGCGAAGGGTTTGGGACAAGTTACGTTCTTGGTTCCACAGCCATGCATTAATCCCCTTACACCGGGTTTTGGTTTGTATACCACATAGTGTAACAGGTCCCTGCCTTGGTTGGGGCACTCAAGGTATGTTTACACTGCAGTTAGACACCCATGGCTGGACCGAGCCAACTGAATAAGGTTCGGGGGCTATTTAGCTTTCTGGCTTGGGCTACTTACCCGCTACATCGCCTTAATAATTCCACCTCCATGACAGGAATAGAGGCAATGTCGTTAGGTTGACACAGTGTCAGTGTAGACGCTTTCCGAAGCCATCCCACAGGGTCCCACACTGACAGTTCAATCAGTGCAAGCGCTTGCGCACCACGGACACCAGGAGCAAAGCGTAGACATGCACAGGCGATGTAATTACGGTGGTAGCTGTTTGCCAGTGTAAGTTAGGGCAACTTAATTTTGTAGCGTAGACATGCCCTGAGTCTGCGTGTAACCAAAAGAGAACTTTTATTATAGGGGAAAGGGAACCAAGCATTAATTTGGGGGAATTGCACAACCATATTCAAAAGCATGTGACCATAAGCCAAGCCAACCCCGTAGTACGTTGTGCAGCATCCTTTGCCTCAGGCTCCTACCTTAGGGTGAGGAAGTCCAACAAACCAATGTCCCTTTTACACTTCACTCCCCTCTCCCTCTGCTGCACCCCACTCCCAGTTGGCTCTCTTCGGTTAGCATGGACCCAGAGTTCCCAGGTCCATTGGTGGAGCTCACCTCCTACCCGGGGATGGAGTTGGGGAGGAGGGTTGAGAGTCCATCAAGCAATGCCTATGCTACTGCCTCTGCAACTGGCTCCGGGCTTCCTCTGGTCACTGTCTATGATAGTTGCTGCACCCACAACATCCCCTTCTGAGGTTCCACTACTTATCCGAGCTCCTAGTGATTTCAGTGGGTAATGGAGAACCTCACAGCCACTGCAGCCTCTGTGTTGCCTTTCCCTGTCACCACACAAGGGCTACAGCTTAGTTCCTGGAGCTGCTCAGCGACAAGGTCGGCTCTGAGAAATGCCAACTAAAAGCAAGGGCTTTCCATTGAATCAACGTTGGAGAGGAGCAGACCAAAGAGTATCCAGGCCTCTGGGGACAATAACCACACTGTCACATAGGAAGTTCTAGCCCCACCTACTCATTTGTTATCCCTACCTCTTGCTTAGCGAGTGAGGTCAGCTTAGGGTGACCCCGTGAATCAGTCATGCTAAGCACAGCTCTGCTGCCCTTTACTCACACAATAAAGATAACAACATTTCTTTACCACTGCGTACAAATACCTGAGTGATTTGTGACCCCAAACCAGCAGGAATTGACCATTTTGGCAAAGCAGATCCATCACCTTGCGCACCTTGGCAGAGTAGGCGTGTCTATGCAAACACAGCCTGCTCCTGAAGTCTTCCCCTCCCCCCTCTGTAGGACACTAGAAGTCAGGGGAGAGTTCATTCAGACCCTGCTTACATCAGCCTTGATTCTTCCTCTGATGGAAGCTCGGCGTCTCGAAGTAAAATATTTCCGTTGTCGGTAAAACCCCACCAGAAAATTTGAAAGATTCGAATCCTTTAGACCAACTGTCCACTTTGCTGCATAAATCCACAGGCAAGGCGAGCTCTTCCTTCAGTTTCACCAGCGCATGGATTGTAGCAGTTCCCTCGGTCTAGTCTCTAGTGGTTGGCAGAAATCAGGAGCAGCAGCGAAGCCAGTCTCCAGGTGATCTAATGAGCACAGCTGGCCAGTAGTAAGATACTTGATTCGCTGCACTACCTGATGGGTGTGAAGAGTCAGCAGACCAGCTTTTAAGCCTCACAGCAGCAGCTGTTTAGCGGCTGCTCAAAGCATTCCTCCATGGCTATAATAGCTCCCACGCTTGCTTGTTGGCAATCTTACCAAGCTGCTTTGTTCCAGCTCTGCTTCTGCTTGGGACCCAGCCCTACCTCTGCTTTGCCTCACTCCAGGTAACCTGGCTCAGACCCTCAGTTCTGTTTCCTGATTTCTGGGTCTGTCTCAGATCTTTGGCTGCTGACTCCTTCTCTGACCCCTAGGCACAAACTGCCCACATCCTGATCTCTGACTGTTTTCACTGCTTCATTTCTTGCACTTCACCAACTCTGAGACATATTCTGCAATGAAACAATTGCAGCTTCCTGTTGTTTTCTCTCAGCAAGACAGGAACTGAACAAGTCCACTGATGGACTGCTCAGGGAGATAAAGGAAAGGTACAAACCCCTCTATTTCTGTTGAGATATAACCCCTGCCCCCCACACACACGCACACACTCTAATCTTACTCCCTGTGTGGGAGTGATTCATACTTAGAACAGTAGCCCATCCTCTTAATAAAGCTCAATGAGTTTCATTTCAAGGTCTCAGGAGCAAATAACAGCTCATGCTCTTCAAGGACTGTGACCGACTTGCATGCAAGCTGTGCACACAATGACACAGCAGGCCCTCTCGCATTTATGTGGAGCCCATCACAGCATTATAAGCATTTCCCCCATTCTCTGGTTTTTGAGCACATGCATATTCAGAGGCTTTGGGGCACCATTTAAAGTGGGGGGCTATAGTGCTACCCCCCTGCAGTCATACCACTGGCATCCCTACACTTCACCCTTCTTTTTCTTCTCTCAGGCACCCCGCCCACTTGCTGCAAAAGCCTGGCCCCCCCAGCTCATGAGCACCCTGTGTTACCCGGGGTCTGCCAACCCAAAGCTCGTGGCAATTTTACTTTGTGTGAGGTGGTGTCAGGAAATAAGTCAAATGGAGACATGGTCGTCCCTTCCCTGCAATGCAGCTCTCTTCTTTACCTTACCTCATGGGCCTCTCACTTCCCTGAACTATATCCAGACTTTCCATTGCTCATGGAGCTGCAGAAAGCCTGTGGAGCCAATGATGGCTCCAGGCTTGCAGGGTCCGTTATCCCCATGCTTCTGTACACAATCAGTCAAGCTCTTTCCCCAACATCATTTCCAACTGTCCTACCTTTCCAGATGTTTCCTTTCTTTTGGACACAACTCCTCAATTGAGCAGGCATGCAGCTTGAGTTCTGCGTCCCAGTAAATTGACTCGTGAACTGCAACATGGGCACTGTAGGGAGTGATCCCTCCCTACGTTATTTACCACCTATTGAAATGGACAAACCACAAACTGTTAATTGTTTGTACCCTCCGTCTCCTTCCTGTACACCGCTCCTCGCTGGGGCCTCCAATTTTGTTACCTGGGGTTCTGCCAACCCAAAGCTCATGGTAACCTTACTTTGTGTGAGGTGGTGTCAGGAAATAAGTCAAAAGGAGACACGGCTGGCCAGCCGATAGATGGACTGGTAGAAACAGTACAACACAACAGCAATCTTACTACAAAGCTATGCTTTACTTAGGCTCAAGAACCATCCGAGCGTGCTCTTACTTTGAAGGTATACTTTTACTTAGGCTCAGCACTGACACACGTCCACAACAGGTTAATAAAACACCACAACCCTCAACCCTTAATAATTACCGAAGTCTGGGACAGCTTTTGAGTGGAAACACCGACGACTCATAGACTCATAGACTCATAGGTCAGAAGGGACCATTATGATCATCTAGTCTGACCTCCTGCACAAGGCAGGCCACAAAACCCTACCCATACACATTTATAACAACCCCAAACCCATGACTGAGTTATTGAAATCCTCAAAAGTGAGATTTGAAGACCTCAAGCTGCAGGGAATCCATCAGCAAGCGACCCATGCCCCACGCTGCGGAGGAAGGCGAAAAACCTCCAGGGCCTCTGCCAATCCGCCCCGGAGGAAAATTCCTTCCCGACCCCAAATATGGCGATCAGCTAAACCCCGAGCTTTCCGATTGGCCACATCTTCCAGCTGTCATTGGAGGATCCAAAAAACACACTCATCACTCATCACTACTGTGTTCAAACAGAGATCCCCCCACATTTATCCTTGTTAATAGACAATCACACATCAAGGAACAAGGAAAAAAAACCTTCCAAAGCTAGACCTAAGATTACCAGAGTACTTAATTAGCAAGGTATGTTCTGACAGAATTTGCATATCGTGCGGCTGGGGCAAACATCTCCCACAGGGCATGCATAAATAAGCTGATTGGTCTTTTTCTGAAACACAGACCCCAGCACGTCCACCAGAGCAACGGGGTGAGAAAGCAAGGCCAGGCAGAGATTGATAAAGGAGCTCCACTCCCCTCCTGGCTTAGTCATGCCAAGGCTGCACAGGCCTGCTGAAAGGCTTATCAATTTTGGCTGTTGTTAGCAACAAGTATGAGACACGATCACGTGGTCTTTGGCTCTTTTAGTGGTCTACTCAGAATCTCCCTATACACCTACACCCACTCCTCTCAGGAAGCCCACCCCTCCCTGGAGCCTTTGCCTCTCCCCACCCCACTCCTTTCTTTACCCCTCCCTGCATGACAGCCCTGCCCACGGGTGATGGGTCCATGCCCAGAAGTGACAGGAATCCCTATGGTTTTGGCAGCCAGCAGTTGAGGGCTCAGCCCAGGGCGTACTGCACACAGGGGTGCTCTAGCTATAGTCCTGTGTGCCCCCCCTCCCATGCGCAAGGTCACGGTGACACTCACTCACATCTAGCCATGTCAAAAAGTGGTCAGCCATGTCCCAGGTGTCCCCCCCAGACTATAATATGTGTTTTTGGGCCATGTACAGTAAACATGTTTCATCCAATAAACATTGTTCCATGGATTTTGGGGCCTCTCCAACAGGGGGCTTGGAGCAAACTCTCCCACCCTCAGTCAGCCCCGACACCAATTTTATACTGGTCTGAGAATTTACCCTAAGGCAGGAGTATTCGATGAGAGCCATTTAAGCCCCCTTTATGCCACATGGTATAAAGAGGCCACAACCCAAGAATGAATTTGGATCACTGGATGCCTTTTTTATGCACAGGGAGGATCATCAGATTAATACAAGCCTGAAAGACTTGTGGTATTGTTTGATAATGACAAAAAGTGTGATCTCTTGCTCCATGGAACGGCATTCTAGCCTGGAGGCTTTGTTTTCCCAGGCTATGTAACAGCATTCTTTCTCTGCCCTTGGCATGGAAGTGAGAAAGAAATAAGTAGATCTGATCAGAGGGAAAGCTGGGAGAATGGTCAAGAATTTCTCTCATTTCTTATCATTTTCAATTTCAGGACTTCATGCAAGACCAGACGGTTGTTGTGTTTGGAGAGAAAACACTGAAGGAATGTTAAAATAAAAATGTTTTAACTGACATCATCATTTTTAAAGACCTACATGGAGTTAAAAACAAGGTAGGAATCACCTATGGATCCCGTAACAAGGAAGAAGAAGTAGATGAGGCTTTTTTAAAAACAACTAACAAAATTATGGGAAGCCCAGGCCTGAGTGGTGATGAGGGACTTCAACTACTCAGACATTTGATGGAGGAAAATACAGCAGGGCACAGATTATCCCACAAATTCCTGGAATGCATCAGAGACAGCTTCTTATTGCAGAAGGTAGAGGAAGTGACTAGGGGAGAGGTTGTTCAATATTTGAATCTGGCAACCAAGGAGAAGCTGGTTGAGAATTTGAAGGTGGAAGGCAGCTTGGGTGAAAGTGATCATGCAATGATATAGTTCAACACTCTAAGGAATGACAGAAGGAAAAACAGCAGAATAAAGACAATGGACTTCAGGAAGGCAGACTTTAGCACACTCAGAGAATTGGTAGGTAAGATTCTGGGGGAAACAAGTCTAAGGGAAAAAAGAGTTCAGGAAAGTTGGCAGTTTAAAAAAAAAGACATTATTAAGGGCATACCAGCAAACTATCCCAATGTGTAGGAAAAATAGGAAGTGTGGTAGGAGACCATCTAGCTTAACCAGGCAATCTTCAATGACTGGAAACTCAAAGAGTCATACAAAATGTGAGAACAAGGTCAAATTACGAAGCATGACTATTTAAAAGGATAAAGCATGCAGGGACAAATATAGAAAAGCCAAGACAAAAAACAAGATTCAACTAGCTGGGGAAATAAAGGGTAACAAGAAAACATTTTACAAATACATTAGATGCAAGAGGAAGACCAAAGACAGAAAAGGCTCATTACTCAATGAGGAGGGAAAGACAGACAATAAGAAAATGCAGCAATGGCTGAAGTGTCAAATGCCTGTATTATTTCAGTTTTCACCAGAAAGGTTAGCGGTGATCAGATGACTAACATAGTAACATCAGTGTAAAGGGGGAGGATCTAAGGAAAAGAACAAGTTAAAAAATATTTTGACAGGTTAGATGTCTTCAAGTCAGTAGGGCCTGATGAAATACATCCTAGAATACTTAAGGAACTGGCTGAAGAGGTCTCTGAGCCATTACAAATTATCACTGAGAACTCCTGGAGCATGGGAGACAACCTAGAGGACTAGAAAAGGGCAAATAGAGTACCTATCTATAAAAAGGGGAATAAGAACAACCCAGGAAACTACAGACCACTGAGTTTATTTCAGTAGCTAGAAAGGTAATGGATCAAATAATCAAGAATCATGTTATAGACCCTAGAAGATAAGGTGATAAGTTACAGTCAGCATGGATTTTTCCAAGAACAAGTCATGTCAAACTAACCTAATGTCCTTCTTTGATGGCTTAACACGCCTTGTGGATGTTCGTGGGAGTACGGGAGAGCAGTAGATGTCATATATCTTGACTTTAGTAAGGCTTTTTATACTGTCTCATATGACCTTCTCATAAACAAACTAGAGAAATATAGCCTAGACAAAACTACAATAAGTTGGGTGACAACTAGTTGGAAAACTGTACTCAGATAGTTGTCAATGGCTGAAAGGGCTTATTGAGCTGTTTTGTGCAGGGATCTATCCCAGATTTGGTTCTATTCAATATGTCTATGACATTATCCAAATCATTTATGAAGAGTGCATTTATCAAGTTTACAGACGATACCAAGCTGGGAGGGATAGCAAGTGTTTTGGAGGACAGTATTAGAATTCAAAATGATCTTGACAACCTGGAGAAGTGGTCTGAAATAAACAGGATAAAATTCAATAAGGACAAATGCCAAGTACGACACTCAAGAAGAAAAAAAATCAATTGCACCAATACAAAATGAGAAATGACTGCCTAGGAAGGAGACTCTGAAGAAAAGAATCTGGGGGTTACCCCAGATTACAAACTAAATATGAGTCAGCAATGTAACACTGTTGCAAAAAAAAAAAAAAAAACAACAACCCACAAACATCATTCTGTGATGTATTAGCAAGAGTGTTGTAAGCAAAACATGAGAAATAATTCTTCCGCTCTACTGAGCACTGATAAGGCCTCAGCTGGTACCGCGTCCAGTTTTGGGCACCAAACTTCAGAAAAGCTGTGGATTGTCACGGGGACCTCTGCTCACTGCTGGAGTGTCGCCTTCTTGGCACATCTGGGGATTAGCTCCATCACAGTTCCCCAGCCTGTCGTTATGCTCTCTCACTCTTCAGCCCTTCTCTTGCTCCTCAGGAGCCGTTGTGCCTCTTCTTCCTGGCTTAGTCTGTTATTGTTATTGGGTATTATTGTGCAATAGCAATAATATCGTAACAACAATTGTTATTGTTTATTATTGTTATTATCGTTGTTGTTAGTCGGTTTTTGTTTTATTGTCTTTCCTGGCTTCCTTTGGAAGTGTGGCTTGCCTGGCAGTGTTTTTCCCCCCTCACTGAGTAACAGGCCAACCCTGTCTTTGGTCATCCTCTTGCTTCTAATGCATTTGTAGAAAGTTTTCTTGTTACCCTTTATGTCCCTAGCTAGTTTAACCTTGTTTTGTGCCTTGGCTTTTCTAATTTTGTCCCTGCATGCTTATGTTATTTGTTTATACTCATCCTTTGTAATTTGACCTAGTTTCTGTAAGGGCTGAGATTTCTCCCACCCTTCGGGCTGAGGTAATGCCAATGTGGAAAGCAGTTTTCATAGTCAGGTGTAGAAATTAGCATATTGCCATTGGCTCAAAAGGGGGTTTCATTAATGATTGTAGGACTAGGGTAGGATCCCAGATAAGAGTGGGAGCTCATATATGTGGGTAGAGATTCTGAATGCCTTTTAGAAAGCATTTAATGAACAGATGGGTGAATACGGAACATCCGTCAATAGGATGGTGGAAGGCGATAATGGCTGCCAAGTGTACTTTGTTAGATAGTCCACTCTGCTTGAGTTGGAGAAGGTAGTCTAGATTGAGGGACAATGAGGCCTTAGCTGCTTGCATATGTTTTGGGATGCACCAGTGTTGGAATCTCTTCCATTTCTGGGTATATGCGCATCTGGTGGTGTCTCATCTGCTATGTAGTAAAACAAATTTTACTTGATCAGAGAAGTCTATTTGTGGACCGTGGAACCAAGAAGGAACCATGCCTTCAGGTGGATTGGGGTGATGGACATGCTATTGCCCTGGAAAGGATCTGTGATGCTGGAGGAAAGTTGATGGGTTGGCATAAGGACATCCGTAGAAAGTAAGTGTATCCCCTTGTCGGGACCAAGTTGGGGCTATTAATATGATGTGAAATTGGTCCTCTTGTATTTTGCATAAGACTTGGAAGAGTAAGGGGAATGGGGGGAATGCATAGAGCAACATTCTGCTCCAAATCATGAGGGAACGCATCCCCCATTGATCCTCATCTCAGTCCTGCTCTGGAGCAAAACTGGGGGCAGCAAGAATTCAGTAAAGTGGCAAATAAGTCTATTGTAGGATGGCCTCATTGGTGGAATATGGGACATAATGCTCTCATGTCCAGTTCCCATTTGTGTTCTTGGGAAAACATACTGCTTAGCGTGTCTGCAATGGTGTTGTTCTGTTTGGGGAGGTATGGGGCTGAAATGGAGATGGTGTTGCAGATACGAAAATTCCATAGCTTGATTGCTTCCAAACATAGAGAATGAGATCTTGCTTCTCCCTGTCTGTTGATTTAATACATGCAGGTGAGATTTTCCATCATTACCCTTCCTATTTGGTGTTTGAGCAGTGGTAGGAAATGTTGGCAGGCATTGTGAATAGCTCTCAGCTCTAAAAGGTTGATATGTAGAGTGGATTCAGTGGGTGTCCATCTGCCTTGAATCTTGTGTTCCAGTAGATGTGCTCAACAACCGACAAGGGAAGTGCTGGTGGTTAAAATCATGGTTGGCGAGGGTTGAAGGAAGGGAAATCCTGTGTGAATGTTGTTGGAATGCATCCACCAGAGTAAGGAATCTTTAACTTGTCTCGGCACGAACAATAGTTTCTGGATGTTGTGTTTGTGAGGGAGGTATACCGTGTCGGAGAAAGCCTTGGAGACAGCACGTATGTAGCCTCGCATGTCTTACCATGAACGTGGTTGCTGCCATATGTCCCAGGAACTGAAGACATGTGTGCTGATATCCAAGGGCACATGAGGACATTCAAAATTAGATCTGTTATAGCTATGAGACCGTGAGGTGGTAGAAAGGCTCTTGTGCGTACAGAATCAAGTTGAGCACCAATGAATTCCAGTGTTTGAATGGGACGTAGGGTGGATTTTTCTAGGTTGACAAGAAGGCCTAAGTTGTTGAAAGCATTCATGGTTGTGTGAACCATTCAGAGCGCTTTGGCCTCAGATAGAGCTTTGAGAAGGCAGTTGTCTAAATACAGGAAGATGGTAATTTCCATCTTTCTTAGATGGACCATTGAACCAAGAAGTAGAGGGACCTCTGTGTTGTGCGGGCACTGGATCTCTGGCTCCCAGTTGCAAAAGGTGATTTCATTTCTCCATGAGAACTGTCTCATGAGAAGAGGGATGCGGGGGAGGACAATGGGATGGTATAGTTACAAAGGGGATAGAATATCCTTCCTCGATTATTTCCAGGACCCATCAGTCCAAAATGATAAGCTTCCAAGATGTTAGGAATGGAGCTAGCTGGCTGCCAAACTGATGGTTTGTTTGTGGTGGGAACTGGTGGAAGAGAGGGGTGTTCTCGGACCCTTGACCACACCTTCAAAACCATTTATTAGAAAGTACACAAGATGTAGCCCCTTGTGTGGTGGACTGTCTATGGTTGTTGTGGTTGTTAGAAGGGCATTGACAGCAGCACTGGTTCTCAGATTGCCTGTGTGGATAGTATGGTTGAGGTCTGGATCTTGGAGAAAGCTACTATTTTCCTGATCTTCTCTTCAGTTGTGGGGTGTGTATACTCAAAGATCTTTATGAGACTCTGGAATCCTTCAGAAAATGTAGAGTTATCCGTGTGCTCCAAAAACAGTTTTTGCCCTTCAAATGGTAGATCCTCAACCATTGTTTGTTCCTCACTTGGGAATCCTGAGAGGTGTAACCAGAATGTGTGTGTCATAACTACAGCAGTAGCAATGGATCTAGCTGCCTTATTGTCTGAATCCAGGGAGGCCTGTAGAGCTGTGTGGATTATAAGATGGCCTTCTCATATCAGAGGCAATTTTTTTTCTTTTTTTGGCCTGTGGGAGGTCCTGGCATAATTCCTCCAGTTTTGAGTAATTCTTATAGTTATGTTTGGCCTTGAGGGCCTCATAGCTGGAGATCCTAAACTGGAGTGTTGCAGAAGAGTAGGGTTTTTTCCGAATAGGTCAAGTCACTTCCAGTTTCAATCAGAATGAGAAGATCAGGGTTGGTATGGGTGATTCTTCTGATGCACAGCATTCACCACCAGGGAGTTTGGAGTAGGGTGGGGAAACAAAAACTCCACATTTTTTGCTGGCACATAATATTTTCTGTCTGCACATTTGCATGTGGGTGGGATAGAAGCTGGGGGTCTGCCATAGGCAGTTGACTGGTTCCAGGAGTGTTCCATTGATGGGTAGTGCAATTTTGATGTAGAAGAAGTGTGGAGGATGCCAATAAATTTGTGTTGTTGTTCTTTGACCTCTAGTTGTGTATGTAGGTCATCAGCAACCCTGTGGAATAATTCCTGGAAGTGTTTAAAGTTGTTGGCAGCCATGGTGGGGGGTGGCATGATGGCCTCATCCAGCAAGGATGATGAAAAGTATAGTGTAGGTGACACTTCTTGATTTTGTTCACCATCCTCTTCCTCCAGCTGTTCTTCATCCTATTACGTTTGTGGAATTTGTACATGTGGAGGTCTGGAGAGAGATGAGGATGGGGTGGACGGCGGGCGCTGTATCTGCTGGGAGGTTGCTGAATTGATCTCTCTACATAACCTATGGGTCCTAACAGGGCCAGTTTAATGGGAGGGGAATGTAGGGCTGCATCCAAGAAGGACCCTGCCAAGATTGGGGTCCCTGAGATGTTGAAGGGTAGGCAGGTGAGGCAGGTGGTAATTGGTCTAAAACTGATGGCATGATGGATTCAGCATATTCCTCTTCTTCCTCCTCACATCACTAGGGAATGGAGGAGCAGTCCCCGCAGGTGAGAATGAAACGTGGCTGGACTCGGGAGATGGTGAGACTTGTGGTAAGGTATGTATCAAGAGTGGAGATTCTGGGTAGCAAATACACTTCAGACTTAAGAGTATCTGAATTCTTGGGACTCAGAGGGCATCCATGGTGCAAAAGAATATACTGTGCGGTACCAAAAGTCTGTTTGCAACTGCTACTGTGGCTGGTGCCAGCGCCGATGTCTTTCATACCGAGGTTTTCAGTCGAAGAGTTTCGTTGATGCCGACGTCTTTGCGGTCAACAATTTTGTTGGTGTCGAAGATTTTGATGGTGCTGATGGTTTTTGGGGGGCTAGGAATGGGGCTGGTCCCACAGATGAACTAGAGTGCTTCACTTGGTCACAGATAGAGGGTGGTGCTGGTGTATGGTGGTCTGCGCTAGTGTGTTCCCCAGATCCTCCATCAGAGACTGAAGGAGCAGGTCTCTTCATGTGGCCACGACGCTTATCAGAAGCCGTTGATACCACGGAACTAGCTGGGGATGGCAGCCTCAGAAGCTAGGTGGAGGTGGCTCTCTGCATGCCCTCAGCCCAGTCGAAGGATGCCTTTCTCTTGGTTGGGTGTGAAACGAGGAGGTCAGTAGATGATCTTGCTGACTATGAGGATCTTTCCGGGGAGGACTGAGATTTTTTTTTTTTTTTTAGGAAAGAAAAATAAAGAGAGAAGAAAAGAAAACAAAGAACTAGCTATGTAAGGTAAAGATAAGTATTAGAGTATCTGAAGAGAAGGAGAAAGAAATGGGCTCTGCTAAAGGTTCCATTCCAGACTGCAGATGGTAAAGAAGGAACTGAGGGCAGCCAGACCGCACAGTGCTATTTATACTTCCCCCGTGATGCGCGAGGCAGGGGTGGTGCACATGTGCAGCCCAGCAGGCGCTGCTGTTGAAGATCTCAAACTCCAGATGCAAAGATGCTGCCACAGTGGAGCACCCATGGGGACATCACTTGAAGAACTTTCTACTCTCTTACTGTATCTGTCTGCACAGCACCTAGTGTAACAAGCTCAATGGAGGGTGTTCTGAATCAGAGCTATAAAGAGAGGCAGAGACAATCTGAAGGCCAAATTATGTTTTATCTCAATCAATCAGCTGGGGTGAAGTAGAAATCAATAGAGTGGAGAATAATCACAAGTAAATCAGAGTTAATTGTTTTAGCAGGAATTACAATTTAGGCTTCCATACTAAATTACTGTAAACTCTTACTGTTATAACTGCTGTTATCTTAATTCAATTCACTTTATAAGTAACAATTTATATTTATGAAATAAGTTTTGAATTAGAAAATATCATGAACTACACCATAAACCCCGCCATTATAAATTCTCCGTTTTCAGCCTCTGTAAGCCCAGAGTTTGATGGAAAAATTCTTAGGATTCCTAATTATATCTTGAGCAATCGTCTTGAGCAATCTTTATTTACCATTTTGAGTTCCAGCTTGAATAAATCTTGATTAGTCCTTATTTCCTTCACGTTGCATTCTTTACTTTCTTCAGTTTTCTGACAATTTCTTAGATCACTTAGAGACTCTCGTTATTTTTCCTTTTCTTTAATTGTACTTTTCTTCCTTTAACTTTTCCTCTTATGCCACTGTCTCTCTTCTTTCTAGGTACCGTCCCTTTTGTGGTTATCTCTATTGTTCCTACTCTCTCTGTCTTTCCTGAACTGGACTTTCTCCTTTTCAGCTCCATTCCTGGCATCCCTCCAACATGCAAGTCTGCTTTCAGATTCCCCATCCACTGGCTCCCCACTTACTACGGCCCTTCTTTTCTGGTGCCTCACTCACCACTGGCCTCTCTCTCTCCCGCCCAACATTGAGCAGATTCTCTCCAGACTTCACCAGTCTCTTCTTCCACTGCCACTTTGCTTGCAGCAGCCCTCCCAATGGAAGCTGACACCTGCTCTCCCCTCGCTGTTTTTCTTCCCTCCTCCCCACCTCCGCTCCCCCCCCCAAAAAAACCAAAAAAACATCTTAGGCTCAAGCTCAACCTGCTTCAACAGCCCCAGAATCCTTGGAGCTCTCCAGACCCTACCATGCCCACCCCACCCCAACCCAGCAGCTATTTCAGGGTCCCTTTAAAAGCACACAAAACACAGTCTAAACATCATGAGGCTGCTTCTTGCACTGTTCCTACTTCTCTTTTGACCTGAAAGCCTCCAATACAGGCAGGGTGTTACACTAGCGCAGTGATACTCAGACAGGAGCCAAATCAGTGATCAACATTACCCTAGACTCAAAGAGCTTGGCTTGTTTAGCCTGGCCAAAAGAAGGCTCCGGGGGGATATGCTTGCTCTATATAAATATATCAGGGGGATTAACGTTAGGGAGGGAGAGGAATTATTTAAGTTTAGTACTAATATAGGCACGAGGACGAATGGGTACAAACTGGATATTAGGAAATTCAGACTTGAAATTAGACGAAGGTTTCTAACCATTAGGGGAGTGAAGTTCTGGAACAGCGTTCCGAGGGAAGTAGTGGGGGCAAATGACTTATCTGGCTTTAAGACTAAGCTTGATAAGTATATGGAGGGGATGTTATGATGGGATAGTTTAATTTGAGCAATTGATTTTGGATTATCGGCAGATAAGTCTGCTCAATGGTCTGTGGGAATGTTGGATGGGATGGGAACTGAGTTACTGCAGAGAATTCTCTTTTGGGTGCTGGCTGGTGAGTCTTGCCCACATGCTCAGGGTTTAGCTGATCGCCATATTTGGGGTCGGGAAGGAATTTTCCTCCGGGGCAGATTGGCAGGGGCCCCGGAGGTTTTTCGCCTTCCTCTGCAGCATGGGGCATGCGTCGCTTGCTGGTGGATTCCCTGCAGCTTGAGGTCTTCAAATCTCACTTTTGAGGATTTCAATAACTCAGTCATGGGTTCGGGGTTGTTATAAATGTGTATGGGTAGGGTTTTGTGACCTGCCTTGTGCAGGAGGTCAGACTAGATGATCATGTTGGTCCCTTCTGACCTATGAGTCTATGTTTCTATGTTTCGATATATAGTGAGACAAAGCTCTTCCTCTCCCTCGGCGGGTCCAGCGTGCCTTCTAGCGGTAGGTCAGGGAACTGCTTCACCCCGAGTGTTCTTCCACCCTCTAGCAGCGGGTGAGAGTAATGCTCTAAGAAGGCCACGCCCTGCTGGGTCCTGGTCCTGTCTCTGGTTCTCACAGGTCCTTGCCTCTGCACGGGGGCTCTTGACCCTCCAGTGAATGGCTGGTAGCAGGGGGCCCAGTCCCACCCTCAACTCCAGGTCCCAACCCAGGGACCCGAAAAGTATCAGCCTCGCACTGTGGCTTCAGGAAAGCTGCTAGCTTCCCTGGGTAACTTTCCTGTGTCCTTTGGCTTAATGTCCACACCCTGCTTGGACAGGGGCCCTTCCTGGCCTCTTTGCCAGAGGAGGCTCTTGACCCCTGACAGCCCCGCTGGGCGTGGTAGTACTGAACCAAATGTCCAGTTCTATCTTCCCCTTCTGGCAGGGTCTCTTCCCTCAGGCCTCCAGACCTGGGAAAGATCCTTTGCCCTCTTCAGGCAGGGTTCTTCCCTCCCCCAGTCTTTGTACCTGCAGCGTTCTCCTCTGCCAGCGTTCTGCTCCAGTCCTTCTCCTAAACCCTCCTGGTTTCTGACAGTGTCTTGCTGGCTCACACAGTCTCTGATATCTCACCTCATTCTCACAACTCCAGCCACACTTTTTCTCTGGAGGGGAAGCTTTTAACAAGTCCTGGGCAGGGCTTCAGGTGTGTTAATTAACCGCTGGCTCCCTAGACAGCTTTGAGGAGCAGTGGGTGCTGTCCAGGGTTCTCTGTTTGGTGTCCCCTTCCGGCTCCCTCCTTTTGACCCTCACACCCTTTCCTGTTTTCTCATCAGTTGTCCCCGAAAATCGATTGACTCCCAGGTCTAGTGGCTCCTCCCCTTAGGCTGAGGGAGGGGCCTTTAGCACAAGCCCGCCCACTTTCCCAGAATTCGTATAGTGGCAAGCACTCTCGTGTAGGGGTCAACCCCCTCCCTTCCCCGCATCCCTTGCTGCCACTGTTGGGTGGCCCTGTTGACCTGCATCCCACTAGGGAGCAAGTGGCCCCATCATTCTTGCTACCACCTATGTAGGGCCTTTCCTGGCTGGCTGGTCTCTGCTGCTGCCGCTGCCCTGGAGCCTGCTGCTGCTGTTGCTGTCTGTGAGGAGGAGGAAGACCACCGCTGCTGGGGGAGCGCTCGGGACCGCTCCAGGACGCTGTGGAGGGGGTTTGTTCATTGCTGGACTGAGTGACTGTGCCATCTCTGCTCCTGTGGTGGTGGGGGCAGTTCCTGTGGTTGCTGTGGGGAGTGGGGGGAGCAACGTGGAACCCTCCCCCGATCCATCTACACCCCACCCCACAACCGCTGTCACCCCCTCCACCAGCCCCCGCCACCTTCCGCCACCTGCATTGCCTCCTCACCCCTCAACTCAGCTGCTCGCCTCCTGCACCACCTGGGACTGTTGCAGCAGCAATGGCTTTTTTACCTCCACCCAAGTGCACGTGGGCACACGTGATTTCTTCCGTTCCCCCCCGGTTGGACTCGCCCTCCCTTCCCCAGCTACGTGTGGCCAGAGGGCCCTCCACCCTCTACCCTTTGGCTTCTCTGAGGCAGTTTACCCTCCCGTTCCCCCTCGCAGCCTACCCTGCCCGCCCCTTGCTGTCCACTGTGTCCCCCCAACTCCTATTTTTCCCTTAGAATCTGTTTGCTTTCCTGCCTGGCCCCAGCCCTTCAGCTTCTGTTGGTTTCCTGCCCCGTCCTAGTCCCTGTGATTCCCTTGGCCTTTCCTACCCCATCCCTGGCTTGTGGTAAACCTGCCCCCTGGCCTTTTTGCTGCCTGTCCTTCCACCACCACACCCTACCTGCTCTGTGTGCCCAAGCACCCATGAGCCCCCGCCACCCCCTGGGTTTTTTTGTTGTGCCCCCTGATGCCTTTGTAACCCCCCACCCAGTGCAGCCAGAGGAGCTGGCACCCCCCACCCCACTCCAAACAAAGCCCCTGTGACCCTTCCTTATCGGCGCCCTCCTTGCCTGCCTGCAACCTAGTAGGGAGGGGAGGTCAGCCATCATGCCCCTTTCCCTCCTCCCTGCCCAGCCTTTTCCCCTGTAAGTTCCCTCCTCCCCTGCCTGCATCCTATGGGGGAGGAACAGTCAGCCCTTTCCCACCCCTTTGCCTTCACCCACCCCCTTCGGTGCTTGCTCCATCATCTTTCATTGAATGCTGTCTACATAAAATCCCTTACAGGTCTCCATCACTCTGTCCCTTGTGAGATG
This sequence comes from Mesoclemmys tuberculata, assembly GCA_007922155.1. NCBI lineage: Eukaryota > Metazoa > Chordata > Testudines > Chelidae > Mesoclemmys > Mesoclemmys tuberculata. Next base: position 3,548,835 of record ML675616.1, on the reverse strand, counting down.
TTTTCTTGTCAGAGTCAATAGGCCATATTTCTTTCTACATCAAGCACATTGACTTGGCAGTCAGTCTGAGCAGCATTGCAGTTGTTACTTGGATCTTCTATGGTCAAAGATACAGCTCCCTCCTAAGAGGCTTTCAACTAATCAGAAACTATGTATACATTAAATCACACTTTTAAAAAATAGGCCAGGTTCTGTTTAGCCAGGGCACCCAACAGGATGTTCGGTCATTACTAAGCCAGTGAGAATATACTTTTCCAATAACACTTCAGGGAGAGAATATGCATCACTCCATTATAGCAATGCCTCATCATCAGTGTAATAGAGGAAAAACAGTCACTGGAATCCGAAGGTCCTCACTAGACACCGTTCTCCCACGTCTATAACTATCTGGATTTGTCTTTATGTTTTATCCCCCAGCCAGGCTTGGCTTTGGCATTCACATAGCAAAGGATGACCATTAGGCCATGACAACAGTTGATTCCACTGACAGTTGAGTGGGCCACAATTCTTTTGTGAAATTCAGAGTTGATTGAGTTGGGTCTGGAAGCTGTGGCCACATTAGTCCATACTGGAAGAGGGGAGAAATGCAAACCAAGATCTTACAAGTACAGTCTGGGGTAAATAGCGCTATAGTCTTTCATCCAAAACCAAGGTGGGAGAACAATGCTATGGAAGGCGTCATGCCAGCTGAGCAGGCGGGTAAATAATGCCATATCATAATGGACATGGCAAGAATCCACACTAAGATCCCAAGGCTGTGAGCCATGTGCACGGGGAGGTGGGATCTACAAAGATATCAGGGGCGCAGGTGGGGATAAATAGGGCTACATCATGACCTATTAGGATGGAGTAAATAATGTTGCATTGTGAGATGCATCCAAAGGCCTTGAAACTGTGGATGGAAGTATAAAAAACCCAAACAAAGCCTCTGTCTCATCATATGTTTTGCAATCACCAAAAGACACAGGAAAACAAACTGGAAGACGAAGAGAGAGAATAGGTCATGCCTGGGGGAGAGAAGTGATTGAACATGGAGAGACAAGGAAGAGGCAATGGTGCTCCCACAGTGTGTAGTGGGGGGAAGGTTGGGGGTTTCCATGTTTTCCCCTTTGAGCAGGACAGCAGAGAATTCCCTCCTCCCTGCTTCGCTCCCCATGTGCTTCTGGGGGGCTGCCCCGGTGGGTTGAGGTAGCAGGGATTTCCCCAGCTCCCCTGGCTGAGAGGAGCTCCCCATCCCAGCAGCCCCCCACCTCTCTTACTGTCTATGCTCTCCCAGTCACCGATATACTGTAGGTTGCATCCCATGTCCTTGCAGCTCAGCTTGGGCTCAGGGCAGTAGGACCCAGCCAGGATTGATCAGTCCTGGGCAGCTTGAGGCAGGAGGAGACGTAGCAGGAAGTAGTGATCCTCATCTTCCTTTGCCATCTAACCCCAGACACCTAGCCAGATGTGGGAGGATGCAGGGGACGCCCAGCCCCAGCAGTGGTGAGAAGCCATGGGCAGCAGCGAAGAGAACAAGAAGCAGGAGAAGAAGAGGTGTTGACTGCTGCTGCTCCCTCCAGCTGTACTCACCGGTTGGTCCCTCCACCAGCTCATCCAAGAACCTTGCCCCAAGCATGGCCAGCCGAGTAGAGGGCGCAACAGCTAAATCATCTCGCCCTCGCATCATAAGATTTTTCCCAGGGGCCCCTGGGGTTTGGGCTCCATAGGCCTCTGTGTTAATCCACCACTGCTCTTCTGGGATGTGATTTATTTACACAAAACAAGAAACTGAGTCAAAGTCAAGATCTCTCAGCCTTCTTCTCCAGTTCCCTCCAGGGCTCAGTAGTCTTTTTATCATCAACCCACCCCGTCCGTTACCAGGGTCTAGCCCTCCCTCCAGAGCTTCCCAGTCCTTTACAGCTTTCTCAGCTGAGGCCTCTCCCCCTCAGCCTTTTCTCAGGCCATCTTCCTGGACACGCAGAAGAGCTATCTCTGACCCCCTCTCCTCTCCAGCCCCCATTCTAACTGGAACGTGCTGCCCTTCGCTCGCTCAGTAGGCCTCTGCAGTCACATGCGTCCTCATCACATGATCGTCCTGTTCCCTTAGCCCAGTGTTTCTTAACAAGTGGGCCACAACCCCCAGGGGTGTCACGAAAGGCAATCAGGAAGTGGGGAGGGGTAATGAGGTGTTGAAAGTTTCGTTACACTCTAAAGAAGAGAAAATCTGGCTTCTTTACTTTCTGCATGCTCTTCACCCTTCAAAGTCAATGTTCTGTTAGCTCTTGAAACACACGCAATAAACAACATTGGCATATCATTGTAGCACTGACACATCTTTTATAGCAAGTATGAGGGGACTGTGGAAATTTCTGAGTTCAAATATCAGTTTGCCAATGTGAGAGGGTTGCGAAACATTGACTTAGAGCCATTACTGGGAAGCTACTCCTCTCACGGAATGTCTACACTGCAGTTAGACACCCGCGGCTGGCTCGTACCAGCTGACTCGGGCTCACGGGGGTCTTTAGTTGCTGTGTAGATGTTCAGGCTTGGGCTACGGCCTGAGCTCTGGGACCCTCCCATCTCACAAAGTCCTAGATCCTGGGCTCCAGTCCAAACCTGGACGTCTACACTGTAGGTAAATAGCCCCTTAGCCCAAGCCCCGTGAGCCCAAGATGTCTGGCACAGGCCACTAACAGGTTTTTAACTGCAGTGTAGACATACCCGAAGGGGCCACACTTGTGTTCTTGGGCCAATACCCTGTTACAGAGGCACAGATACTTTAGGTCGGTCACTCAGTTGCCAGCTCAACTAGGATATTTCAGGAGCATATGCCTTGATAGTCACTGTAAAATCATAACAATAAGCAAGCTCTAGGAAAGGCTGGACTAAAGTCTGTCTAGTAAGTGGGCAAGAGGAGAGGAAGTCACTATGTAATCCACGTGGCTAATAGGGAGATATCTCTTTTAAGAGATCTATGGGGGGGCTGGGTAGGAGTGAGTTGAGGCTGGGTCATTGTTCCTTGGCAGATTTTGCAATCCACATCCAGAATTTCCTGGAATTGGGTGTGGTGGTTGTGAGTATTCTCCACTAGGCTCCCTGTTGCTGCGATCAGAGTCCATGAAGGCAAGCAGTCAGGGCAGTTGCTTTACAAAAAGATCATGTGCCCTCGGTGGGTAGGGAGAAGATAAGCCCACAGAGCAATTCTTCAGGACCTGGACGTAATTCAAAAGCTTGTCTCTCTCCTCAACAGACGTTGGTCCAATAAAAGATATCCTGTCACCCACCTTGTCTCTCTCAGCACTAGTCTGTAAAATGCATGAAATATGAGCGCTCTCCGGTGGCCAAAACATAATTTCGCCCTTAAATTCCCCCAGAGATTAAGCAAATCTTCCTTCCTTCTTATCCCATGACTGCTTACTTTTCTTAAGAGCCTTCAGTGAGGGAACTTGTCAGGGTTTCTGAAAATCTAAGTACACTATATCCACTGGATCGCCCTTGTCCACATGCTTGTTGACCCCCTCAAAGAATTCTAGTAGATTGGTGAGGCGTGATTTCCCTTTTATAAAAACCATGTTGACTCTTCCCCAACAAATTGCACTCATCTACGTGTCTGATAATTCTGTTCTTCACTATGGTTTCAACCAGTTTGCCTGGTCCTGAAGTTAGACTTACTGGTCTGTAATTGCTGGGGTCGCCTCTGGAGCCTTTTTTAAAAATTGGCGTCACATTAGCTACCCTCCAGTCATCTGGTGCAGAAGCTGATTTAAATGATAGATTAAATACCACAGTTAGTAGTCCTGCAATTTCACATCTGAGTTCCTTCAGCATTCTTGGGTAGGTACCATCTCGTCCTGATGACTTATTGTTGTTTAATTGGTCAATTTGTTCCAAAACCTCCTCCAATGACGCCTCAATCTGGAACAGTTCCTCAGATTTGTCACCTAAAAAGAATGGCTCAGGTTTGGGACTCTCCCTCACATCCTCAGTCATGAAGACGGATGCAAATAATTCATTTAGTTTCTCCACAGTAGCCTAATTCAGACCTGTCTGAGTTAGCAGCCAAAGAAAGAATAAAGTAACACTGTAGAGAACAAGTATATGAATGCATACGGTTAAATAAAAACCATTGAGATAGCTCAAATAATGCCAGACCTCCATTGCACTTAACCCCTCTGCTTTTTCTTTCCCTCTGCCCTCTAATTACCTCCTTCCCTCTTCTATCTATTCATGCATGTACTCTCCTATTTTACGACTGTTTCCCCCACCTAACATGTTACATCTGTGCAGCGTTGTCTGGTTTTGTAGTCTGGGCTTGCAATTTTGACGAGTTGTAAAAGCTCTTATTCTACTGGACATCCTGTAACTAGAATTGCCAGGTGCCTGGGGCACCGGGTCATCAACCAGTGCCAGCCATGAGCATAGCTTGGGGGGGCATTATCCCCCATCTCTGATTTCTGCAAGCGCTGAGCAAGGCAGCTCTGGGACCATGCCTCCTGGGTTCTAGCGCCCGCCGTCATCCTGTGTGCGAGTCCTGCACAACATTTGTGGTGCTGAGTTTGTGTGCTCCGAGTTTGTGTACTGAGTTTCTGCACGACGGGGAGGCAGTGGCCAGAGTGGGACATCAGTGAGCAGATCTTGGCCTGGAAGCCAGCGCGAAATAAACTGCTCACAACTATTCCTATAGTCGGAGGTAATGCTGCCCTTTCACAGTGCGCGGGCGCTAGGCAGACCCTGTCGGAGCAAGCGTGGCTCAGGATCGCTTCCTGCAGGTGGGGCTTGCTCAACTGTCACTTCCAACTGCCACAGAACCTTCGGGGCCCAACATTTTGCCTCAGAGTAAACAAGGGAGAGAATCAAAACAGCCCTGGGCTCTGAAACACGCATGCCAAAGGGGAAGGGGGAATGATATAGTGCCAGAGATTAGCGGTAAGGAGAGCTTCCTTCTCTGGTAGATTAGAGACACCGTCTTCTTCTTTCCCCCATCAGAATGGAAACTGGTGTTTCCAAACGTCTTAGTGTCAGCGTGAATGGCAGCAGCCACCAAAGCCGTGGCGAGAAATCACACGTGTGTTTTTCTATAATACTTTTTAAAATATAAGGACCATTTTTTAAAAAAGCTTGGGTTAGTGCAAATAGCTTGTTGGATGCCCATTTATGTAGCTACACGGAGCGCCCCCAGTTTCAGTGTGCTTTGCAAATTCCGTTTTCTGGGTGCCCAAATCCTATGTTAATTCAGCTGTATGCATTTAATATCTCCCTGTTTGCCCCCTTTCTTATGGTCTCATCCTGTATTTACAAGATCTTTCTGGTCTCTGCATCTTGAATTCTCTGTCACCTTCACTCAGGTTTTATTTCCTCTTCCTCAGTAATGGATCGCAGCCTAAAATAATCTGGTTTGTTAAGTGCAAGGCAACGTGCTTTGTGTATCATGATGAGTGAAACTCGAGAAAGAAGATCAGGTTTCTAGAGGGACAGGTATTGATGTGAGACTAGCAGTTCAGCAAGGGTTGTTGCTGGTAGTAGCTTAAAAACAAGCAGAACATCAGCTTTTATTGCTCGTCTCACTGTGTTTAATAAAGCCCTGTTTCCTACAACTCTGCCTGCATGCTGTGTGACATTGCTAATGAAACATTTGCTGCTCTGTAAAAAGCAAATAAATACAGTCTTTGCCACAAGGCACCATGATCTAGAAGATTACAGACTGAGCCACATTGAAGACCTGACATAGAATGATAATTTCTCTCCATTTTTCTTTTCTCTTCTTACCACCCACCTCCCCACCTGGAATGCTGAGATGCAGAAGATACCTGATTGATAGGCAGTAGTGTTTGTGGGATTCACAGAAGAAGTGAGCCTCTAAATAGAGAGAAGCCTGCTGCCCGGGGATTTGGAGGTTGTTCCCCATAGCAGGGGCAGCATGGGAGAAGGCACAGAGATACAGAGGAGGAAATACTTTTCGTGTGACAAGGGAGTACATGCTCAGAAACCAGATCCAAGATGCAGGCTGGGGCAGGGCTTTGAAAGTGACAATGAGCTGCTCAGATATGACACAATGAGCAAGAGGGAGCCGGGGAAGGATTTGAAGAGAGGAGTGAGGGGTTTTGAATAATGAGCGACGGAAATCATTTTAGCTGCTATGTCTTGAATAGACTGGAGATGGGTGACTGGGAACCAGGAGAACAGAGAGAAGAAGCAGTAAGCAATGCAGAAGATGACCTGCATGTGCATGAGGATTTTAGTCATCGGTACAGAGAGGAAAGGTTTCCAGTATGTGGTGGAGAATGAAGAAGCAGGACTCCATATTTCTCTTCCTGCTCCTTTCAGCCCCTGCGTCTTTGCTTTCCCTCTTTCCCTGTCCTTCCCCCTCTCCCATTACTCTTCCCTCTTTCTGTTTTCCTTCCACCCCGCTAGCATTCCCTCTCCCTCGGCTCAGCTTCTTTCTCCTGCGAACTGCCCAACTGCCACTGAACCCTCAGGCCCCAAAAGTCCAGCTGCATCTTTTAACGGGACAAGCACCTGAGACATTTTCTCTTTAGGTGCTGTTTCACCACAGAGGAAAGAGAAATCTGTTAGCCACATAATGCCACACTGTGCTTGCCCTTTACAGAAACCATAACTGTCCCCCAAACGCAGTGCAAATTCTCAAACCAATCCCTATCTCTCCTGTATAAAGCCCAGAAGATACAGGGATGGGAGTACTAAAAATATCTAGCTAGATGGGCCCTCCTGTATAATATACTAGCTTCATCTGCAACAAAAATCCACCACATCCTCCACACTCTTGTGAAACCACTAGTGTATGGCCAGATCCTCAACTAATGTAAACTGGTGTAGCTACACCAATTTACTCCATCTCAGGATCCGGCCCTTGTTATGTACAACTAGCACCCACACAGTGTAAAATGAACTACTCCCCTCCCATATAACACTACAGCCCTTTGTGCACATTAAATAAACATTATGGTAATACAAATAAATACAGAGCAAGAAATTTATATCTGTCCATCGAAAATTCTAAGTTACAGGAAAGGGCATGGATTTGGAAGGAATATCAATCTAGTTCTTGCAGACAGGTCTGTGCATTACAAAGCTAACTCTACACACCCACGTTTCACGCTAGACAAATATTCCTCCCAAATAAACCACACACCCCTGTGTAAATTAAATAAGAACAAACTGGTCTCTGCCTTTTTATAATAAGATGCTCCTGAATGAAGTACCAGAACCAGGGATTGAACCTGTGACTGTTGGATCCAAAAGATTCTTTCCTCTGTCAGCTTAAAGCCAAACAATTTCATAAATTATGATGTGCTCCAGCTGCTATTGGAAATCAGAGCCCACAAGTGACTACATTTGTGTTAAACCGTCATTACATAAAAACTGATTAAACGCATTGAAGGATTTCAATTCAGTTGCCTTCTGGCATATGTCCATATCCCCAGCACAATGGCAAATAGCAGCAACACAGCCCTATCCTTAGCTTTCCTATGATAGAGTCCCAGGGCTATCCTGAAATATTTCCTCTTCCTTAAAGTTTGGTTGAGGATAGCAGAGAGAAGCTTACACTGCTACTTCTTGTGCCTGCCCGTACTCCATGGACAAATAAATATAAGACTTCAGAGCTGGCAATCTGGTACACTTTACTAGTGTTCATTTCTTTGTTTTTAAATACAGAGATATGGGAGATTTTTAAAAAAAGAAAAGAAAGAAAAAGAAAAGAAAAAGCAAAGTTATTTAAATGTGCCAGGAAAAATGAAGTCAGAGTCAGTATAACCTAATTCTGCTGTCAATTACCCTCATGTAACCCTGTTAACTTAATTGGGGTGTAAACTAAAGACAGAATTTGGCCCTCAACAGACATTTTCTTTCTCTGTGTCCCCCCTTTTCCCTTGGTCTCCCACTATATTTTCAAATATCTCTGGGCTGTACACCTTTCAGCATCCAATTAGTTTTTCAGCAGCTGAGTTCTCCCTTTAACTTATTTCTTCTCTTCACATTTTTCCCATGAGCCCCTGTTTCTCTTTTTCTGGGTTTTAGAGTCCATTCTCAATCCTATGCTCCCCTTCTGCTCCTCTCTAATCTGAACTCCCAGCTGCTATTTCAAACTGCCATGGAATGAACTTTCAGACCCCAACGGTCCAGCTGCTTCTTTTTAAAGGAGCAACACCTGAACTACACCCTTGTTCAAGGCCCATTCAGTGTTGTCTGACCAGCAGGTGAGGAGGAACACGTTACTGTTAGAGAGAGGTGTATGGCCCTGCCTAACTTGGCAACTGTGTGAACCCCCAAGCTGGATTCACCCTGAGGGACAGTAGGTGGTGTTGCTGCTGTCTTCCCTCATGGTTCAGCTTTAGTTTGTAGTCTGGACTCCCTAAGTGTCTTGCTGGTGGATTCTGCTGAGGCGATGCCTTGAACCGGAATGTTCTCCGCTCTTACCCTAGCCAATGCCGTCACTTTCTGGGTGTTGCTGGCCTACTATTGATGAGAAAGTTGCAGCTTCTTCCCACCAGGGAAACCTCCTCCCATGTTCACTCTGGCAGAATCTGGCCCGTCTGCACACACTTTAAACTTGCTTGAGGCCAGACTGCGTAATACCAACAGATGGCTGGCTGGTCTAAACAAGGCCAAAGGCTGTTAGACCAGCCATATTGCCCCTTGGTTGGAGCACCTATATGAGAACCTAATGTGACTACAATTCTCTTGCTTTGCTATGGCGTGGTACTAGAGACTTTGCAGTAGACAGTAAATGCAAAGAGGCTAGCCCCTGCGGTCCTTACTCAGGCAAAACTTCCAGTGTCTTCAGTGGGTGTGAGGAACAATCACTCTACAAGTCGTGACTGTCTTCCCTTAGAGCAGTGTAAAGTAATGCTACTGCCATGAGCTAGAGTAACTCCTTGTCTATTCTCCTCATTGTATGTGGCTCTCATCACTGTAGTATCTGAGCACTTCACAATGTTAAATGGAATTAACCTGAAGCCATCTGTCAGGTAGGGCAGTCCGATTCTCCCCATTTTACAACTCAGGACTTCTTGGTTATAACCAGCAGCAGATGTTATCTCACCTCTGTCCTCAAGGTCCAAAGAAAAGAGGGTAAAGGGTTGTTATAAGCTCTGATTTCAAAATAGCACAGTAGGGTAACTGATGTTCCAAGTAACTCCCTGGCATCCAATCAGCACCAGAAGGTTAGCCATAAACATTTTCAAAATGGAAAAGCCACCAGCCATAAGATCTTTCCATTCCCTCCAGAACTACGACATCTCCTAGATGTCCTCACAGGTACAGTATGCCAATGTCTTTTGGCATTCTCAAAGACAGTTGTGTTTTGATTGGAACTTGTATAATATATGGAGAATTGTTATATTGTGGGAGATAAAAGAAGTTTAATAAAATCCCAGTGGACTGGATAGCTCAAGAGATTTGCGATCGATTATTGAATCTTTCACTTCTAGCACCTGATCCATGTAAATCAATGAAAGTTTGTAATTGACTTCCGTAGGGGTAAAATCTAGCCTATAGATCACAAGTTTGAATGCACCAGAAGTCAATAGTGACTGATAATTGTTGCCATTTAGTAGCCCTGGTAAAAATTTTAAACATCTTCTTCTACCTTGGCAAAACAACTACAAAACAACATCCGTTACACTGACTTTCAATGGGACTTAGGTTCCTAACTCACTGAGCCTTTTTTGAAAATGTTAACCTTTATGTGAAAGCACATAATTGATTCTCAGCTATGTTTCTTTCATCACACCCTAAAGCGTGCTATGTGCTTTTCAGACTTACAATTAGACAGCTTTCTGCCCTGAAGATCTTTAAATTTAATCAATCAAAAAGGGCAAAGTAGGGGAGAGGAGATGGAAATATATGAGCAAGTCATTGAGAAGATATTGGACACAACCCTTGTTAGATTCACAATGTTTTTCTCCTTCCTATACAGTCTGCTTCCAGTTTCTTCATATAGGGGGTTAATTAATTCATCCACCACTACATACCTTACTTAGGTGGGGTAAACCATCGCAACTATTTAAACGTGCACAGCAGTTACGATATATATTTTTTAACCAATTATTTTGTTTGGATTTACTCTGTTGGCCTTTTTGCAAGAGCATGAACCTTGATGCTGGTCTCCTGGCCAAATTCCAATTTGGGTAGTTACATTTAGTCTTCAGAATTCCCATTGCATCCTTCTACCCTTATTGTCATAAACTGCCGTGTGCTATTAAACAGCTACCACCTTACACCACAGAGGTGGGCCATATCACCATAGTGAGTGAAGGAATTGTGGCATATACAGTTTGTGTAGTGCTTTGAAATCCTTTGAGTTGAAAGGTGCTGTATAAATGTAAGATGATAGTATGATAGGCAGCAGTAGATGAAATGCAAAGAAACAAAGATCCATTTCCACATTTCCACATAAATATGGTTAGTAAAAAAAAATTTTGAGAAAAATATTAACTTTAGACAGAAAGTTTAGACACACTTTATATCAAGTTTCCATTTCTAAACAGTTTATAAAGGGTTAATAACTTATTAATGGACATTTTGAGTTTGGCACCGACATGAGTAGTGTGTGTGTGTGTGTGTTTGATGGCTTTATGCATATCAGTCACAATGTTATAGAGGATAACACCAAAGGATATCACAGGCAAAGAGCTTAGAAGAGAGAAATAATTTAAACACCTAGGATCAATGGCTGCTGACAATGGTGCCTTCCTTAGAGATACCCTGCATCGTACTAAAGCTGCTTGGTGCAAATGACAGGAGCCGACCCGATTTTTCTGTGATTAAAAGACGTCAATCAAGTTAAAAGGTTGAATGTATAAAACTATAGTTCAACCCCTCTTAGTGTATGGAACAGAGCCTTGGTCAGCCACAGAAGCAATCAATATGCTCTCCTCCATGGAAATGAAAACCATTGAGAATGGTGGTCAAATGGTTAGACACTCTGTGATAGGAAATAAAATGAGGTTGTAAGGGGCCTAATGCCAGTTGCTCCAACTGAAGACAATTTGAGGGAAGCTAGGCTACACTGGTATTGGCCTGTCCAGTGGCAACCTGACAGCTATATCGGTAAGCTGACTCTTGCTATGATTATGGATGGAATACAACTCGGGGGGGACCAGTGACTTAGTACATGGACCAGGTATCAGTGGACCTCAGGGACACCGATTAGCACACTAGCTTGACGTACAACCATGAGTTTTGAAAGAAGGCTATAAAAGTCATGGACTCCAGACAGGGAAGTGACAAGAAGAAAAAGGAGCCACAGGTTCTACAGATGGTTGTAAGGAACAGTTATAAGCAACCTATTGACATGTTGGCCTCACTATCAATTTATAACAATTGATTAATCATTTATTTAAATATCTACTGCTTATTTATGAACCACGTATAACCTACTTATAGATGTAATTATAATATAAAGCATAATCAAAGGTTTTCTGAAATAGATGAAAATTTTCTTTACCGTTTGCAGCAAGTTGGGTGGTCATGTTTACATTGCTAGCCTGGTCTGCTGAACACGTAGCCACAGAGGCTAGTGCAGCCTGCTAGCGAGTGTGTGTTACAGGTGTCCCACAGTGCCTGATCCACAGATGATGTGAGTCATTACAGCCACCACCCATATGATGTTGATTCTGTAGCTCAAGGGGTTGCAGCTTATCAGGTCAGTTTTGAAGGTCCCTAGTTCAAGCCACAGTGTGTTGGCTAACATGGTAGCTATCAAAACTCTGCTTGCTGGAAGGAGGGCTTTTGAGACACAGATAATGAATGATATTATTTTAATTTCAGTTTGATTTAGAAGAACATGAGCAAGTTTTCTCTACAAAATGAGGAGCAGTATCGTTACCATCCCAAACTGGTAAGTGAAATGGGCATCACGCTTCGTATCCAAGACTACTTTCTACTGGAGCATTCTTATTCTTCATCTGCCATATGGCTGGTGTAGAGCAGCAACCACAATTCCACCTGAAGTTGATCAAGCCAGATGGCTACAGCAGGAGTGGGAGAATTTATTGTAGTGATGCCACCTTCATATTTATAAATTGGGCAGTAGGTGGTAATATGTTAGATGGTCTATTGTGGGGAGCCACACTCGTTTGCTGGGAAGTCCTCAATTTTCTATTTATGCGTTAAATGTCCGCATCTACCATGATTGGTTTGGAGCATTAAAATCCTAGCACTACAAGCCTACTGCTGTGAGTCTGATTCCCCCTGGGCAAGTGTTGACATCATGGACATCATCATCACTGTTCATACTAAGTGGCCTGTAGGGTGCAGAAGAACATTGTAACGCGAGGACACCTTAGCATGGCAAGACTAGGCCCTAGAAATCTAAATTAGGCTTTGTGAGCGATAGTAGGCCCCTGCTGGGAAATAACCAAATGGAAAGCCCCGGGAGCGAAGGAGGAAGCTTGGAAATACCCTGATATAAGAATTTGGCAGAACAATGGCAGATGACTAACTGCAGGACCGGGAGATGATTAATCGCAGGACCAGTTTAGAACATTAAAAGGTCAGCTTCCTGATTCCAAATGCTGATTTAGCTGCCTTGAGCTAACAGCCAATAGACTAACAAAAAACAAGTTTTAAGGCCCAATCCCTGATGTGGATTGAGAATTATGTAGCATACTGCTAGGTAAAACCCATGGTTAAGCTTTGGGAAAAGGGGTATATTAGGTACCCCTTGGCCATCACGCAGGAATGCTCTCCATGGATGCGTCAAGGCCTTATCAGATGCCTCGGGCAGGTCAGTTCCTTGGCTGTGACTCACTTGCAGGGTGGAAGATGGGTCTCCCCATCCTTTTATTGGTAAGCGCTTTCTTCCTATACTTTGGGATTGCAATAGTATGTGGCTGCTATTACTATTGCTTTTAATACCATCACCATATTGCCTTTGGTTAGCATGTGCTTTATTCATATACTGGGCAGTTATATGGACTATTAGTATAATTCCATATGGCTTGTAAACAAGAAACCAGTGTGTTTGAGCACTTCCTTGTCCGGCTGCTCTCTTCCTCGCCACCAAGATCATACTAAAAAGGAACCCTCCGCCACTGAGTAGTACAGTGGCCCCTTTAGCATGGACTTCAAGGACTAAATTTTCTTGAAGGCTTATTTCACTTCTACTTCAGAGGTGTTACCTCTAGCTCTAGGGCAGGGTTGGGGCAATAGAAGTAGCTCACACTGCCACTGCCCGTGCAATTCCCCTTCTGTGGATATAACACATCAATCCCCAGGGCTATTGATCTAGTGCCTTTCAACCAGGACTAAATTCACTCAAAAATAAGACATGAGGTGAAGGAGATACCAGATTTCCAAAATGGCTGACACGAGTCTGCTCCATAGCACTGAAGTTGCTGTTGCTTTACAGTCCATATAAAAAGAACAAAAGGGATGAAGATGCCTTAAAATGTGAGGTCTCTTGCATATGGATTGGTACTTGAGATACAATGTGCAGTCCTGGAGGACAGACCATTGGACTGCTCTCTTCTGGGGCCGTCTCATGTACCTCTTCATGTTATGCCAATGGATGAGGGTGCCTGATTGAACTCCTGCCTGAGTTCTGTACTGGAGATGGAAAGCACCTTTCAGTGTCTTGCAGCAAATACAGCTGTGTACAAGAAGCTTGATATATTCACAGCCCTCCTGAGGCAACTGGATGTTACCTTTGTCTCACACATAGTATTGAAAGTCATGATCTGCTCCCTGATCTAGAATCTCCCTCTATTAATTGGTTCACTGGTAGATAATATTATTACTGGGCTCAGCTGAGGGAGTTTCTCCCTTAACTCAAGTGGTCTATGCTATAGTACTGAAGGTCTGAGGTTCAAACACTGCTAATCCCTCAACTGATGTGGGGGGTCATTGCACACCGATAAGGAAGCTTCTAATGTGTGGTGTTTGTATGTATTTCTACAGGTTTATTCTGTCCAGCAGTGGGGAGCAGCCACTATAGCCCATTACACAATTTCTTCTGAAATATGGTTTTCACTGATTTTAACAGCAATTATATCCCAGGATACATGGAGGTGGCATTTCTAATCCAGACGTCCCACTTTGCCCCTGTACAGGAGAAGTACTTTGTGCCGCTGACTGACGCTAAATTTCAAGACTATCTCGATGGCCGCAAGAGAGACACAGAAATTATGTCCAGATCATCAGAGTTCAATCAAGACAAGACAACATTGATTGTGACTAATAATCCCCTTCCTGACCAGAATCCCAGTGACAGAAAGGACACCCCCATGAAGTTTTTCTGCAAAGAGCACTTAGAAAGGGTAAAATATTTCACTGCTAATCTTTAAACCAAGAAAGAATCTGGCTCTTGTAAAGCTGAGACTTACTGTGGTCCAGGTTCACAGCTTTATGAGGAGGAAGTAATATCCAATTATTAGAGCAGAGGATGGGTAACCAGGGCTCTTGGGATCTAATCCTATCAGTGCCACTAATTCCTGATGTGACTTTGCGCAAGTCACTTAATCTAATGTGCCTCATTTTCTTCATCTGTAAAACAGAGATAATATTGATATCTATCGAAACATAGATATGCAGGTACCTATGTGGCTCCTATCATCATAGTATCTGAGTGCTTCCCAAAAATGTATATATAGAGACTCTGTGTGTGTGTGAACTAATTGTGGGAAAACTAGTTGAACAGATTAGTTTTGCATTAAGTTCAGAACATTGTGAAGTTAATTATCATTCCATATTGATTATATTTTAATATAGAAAGATCTCAGATATGATATAAATATTAAAGTTGAGGGGATACTGCAAAACTGTGCTTGCAAACACTCAGATTCCAAACATTTTTTTCTTTTTCACCATATCTCTGCTTGCTTTTACTTGCTATTCATAAACATTAGAATGACCAGGGCTTTTGTGTGTGTGTGTGTACATGTCCTGCCTATTTATTTGCATATAATCTTCCAATCAAGGAGCAGAAACAACATCATGTGATGTAGGTGACCAGTCACACACCACGATAGCAGACAGTCTAAGTGACCAGTTTGTGGACAACACCCAGGTTCAAATGTGTTTGCATGAACTGTTCATCGAGAAAGAGCGAGTGAATAAAACTGGTGATTTGGCTGGAGAGCACCGAGGCCCAGATCCTCAAAGGTATATAGGTGCCTAACTCCCTTGGATTTCAATAGGAGTTTAAATACCTTTGATGACTGGGCCTGAGATTCTTGTTTGACAGGTACCACAAAGGTGCCAGACATTATTATTACTAGAGCATGTGGAATTGGACTGCAATGTGAACAAGGAGTTGGAAGGAAATATCCTCAGTTTTGTCACAAATCTCACAATGTTTGGTGTTTTTCTTAAAGCCCCAGCTCCTGGATTCATACAATTACATGAGAATCTCAACTTTCGTTTGTCAGAAAGTTAAGTTTCAAGCCCTCATGGTTGCAAATGAAAACCTTGGAATCATGAAGCAAATGTATCCCAAAGGCTCTGAAACCAGAAGACAGATTAAAGAAAACTCAATGTTTATTTTTTTTAAAATCTCATGATTTCAAGTCAATCTCAAGGTATTTTGCAGCCTGGCTCATTATTTTTGAGGTTGGCAAAACACTATCTTTGTCTTTACAACAATTCAGCCTCTTTTGCTGTCTGCCTTTGAGCATTCCCTGTGTTTGCTTTTACTTTGTCTGAGAGACTCCTGATTAACCACACTTTCTCTTCCCTGGGACATGACCTTCTTACATTTTTCCAGGCTGACTGCAGGGCATTTGCCTTTCCTGCTAAGCAGCAATTTTTAGGACACCCCTTGCAACCTACACGTAGGCAGGTTTCTTTTCCATTTTTTCCAAAGGTAATCGATGCCAGGAGTCACTTTCATTTACCCGCACTAAAGACACAAGAGAACGAGCTGACTGGACCAGGCACACGCTTTGCAGAGGGAAAGGTTGGGAAATCACTGAAGTTCAGGTGACGTCAAAGTCCCCTTTCTTTGCTTGATGGTCTTCATCAGTCCAGTGAGAAGTTGTGTCACCACCTGCCCTTGACCTCGAGGTGCTTTACAATGATCTGAATTGTAGCTCCCTTGTCTGGACGCACTTAGCATAGAAGCATGTGCTTAGTGTCTGTGTGATAAGCAGCCCTGGTTCATTAACTCTGATTCTGTCAGCCTGCTTGTTACACTCCAGTCACATTCTGGTCTCTGTTTACTACTGGTGAAACCAGCACATGCCCAAGTAATAAATTTCCCCAAAACCATCTGCCCTGAAGTGTCCAGACCTCTCCTCAATCACTCAGAGAAATAATAAGCTTTGTTTGCTCCTTTAAAGAGACGATACCCAGCAGCTTGCCACATTAACTGGCATTAAGAATTACTTCAATTCAAACGCAGCACTGGGATGGTTTAGATTAAAATAAAACAAGTTTATAAACAAGAGGACATAGGTTGAATGATGCCAAATAAAAGAAACAAAAGTGAAAACCTGCATCTAGTAGTCTAAAACAATCTAGCAGAGCATGGTCTTTGTTTAAAATGGTTTTGCACATCAGTTACTCTTGATCCACCATGGCTGCCTGTCCTTCAGTCAGGATGCATGAGATGTACGAGATGCTGGTTTCCCTTGTCTTCTTAGGTGAAAGAAAACTTAGGGCTTCACTGCCTCTCTCTTTATAGTCTAGTAAACTTTTGAAAAGCATATCTTTTAAAGTTTGTGAGACCCTGCTTCAAGAAGCAGGAAGGCTTTCTGGGAATACAGTCTCCATCTCTCAGTGATAGCTAAATCATCACCTCCTCCCCTTGTTAGCTTGATGGCTTTGTTTACCTTTTATATAATTGTGCCTTCATAGTCTCCACCTGATGACCAGGCTGGTTAGACAAGCAAATACACAATTCTTTATGATGTAGGCATGCTGACTCTTCAACCACCTTGTGAGCTTTGGTGGTTCTGTCTATTGCCTACGTAATCTGCAATTCTATTGTCACAGGTCCATGTGGCATCATTTGTATTCAAGACCTGGGCAGTCCTATTCATTCTTTGTTCAAATACAGACTTTGAAATATAATATCAGAGGACATCCATTACTCCACATGGTGCATTGTTACATATATCCCATGATGCTATTATTGACCAGTGTGGTGTTAGTTTTCAAATGATACCTCACAAGGTACAGTTTGTACAAATATCATTGCTGTAGAGTGTCGGGTATGAATACAGAGGTGCTTGTGTCAAAACATGGATCTTAGACTGAACAGTTACAGTATATTCTTTATCCTAGCAACTCAGAGGTTAGAGGTGAGCCTGGCACAAGTACCAAGGCTATGAGCTGCCATGGGGTAAAGAGGAAAAGCGTTTTGAAGTTGAAATGTGTATGTTAAATTTAATCACCAGCAAAAAATTATTTGCATGTCTCAAAGTGGCCCAAAAAAACCCCCAATTCTGCACATATGCTTTGGCCCTATTTGCATGGTTTGTCATTACATCCAAGATCTGCATTCTTAGATCATTGGGACCTATTGGATAACATCCAGTCCTTCGCACCCTGGGCTAGTGCATTCTTTTCTACAGCACATTTTCTGGTTCTTACAATTTTCTGTAATGCTCAGTCCTTCCCCCAATGGGTTGTCAACAGGGTTTCCACGGGGGACCTTCATCACTGCAAGCACTTGAGCTAAAGGAATAACTCCATTGGCAGGCTGCAGTAGTAGGTTGTTCCCCCATAATGCACTAGACATTAGAGAAGAATGTTGCATTGGCTTACGCTTCATCTTTGAGCAATAGAGTTTACTGAGCCATGCAGAGTTTGTTCTTGCTATTGAGATCTTCAAGTTTAAATAGGTGCAGCTCTGCTGAGTACGTTTTTCCTTCTAAACAGCAGATTTTCCACGAACAATGATTTCAAGACTGAAGGAGAGTTTTCCAAAAGCTATGCTGAGAAGCGATTGCTAAAGCTATACCCCCATCTCCACTTTCAAGCTTTTCCTAGATTAGGTAAGGAGTTACCATTTCCTAAGGGGTGGGAGGAGAGGAAGTAGGACAGATACCCCCACCACCCAACCTACCTCCGTTAAAAAGAAGGAAGATAGTGCTGAATCACTGCAGAAGGCTGATGCCCTTCACTGCCACAGAAACCCAACCAGAGCTGAGTAGCTTTGGACAGGTTTGCTCTTGGTGTTTCCTTTTTTCACTGGAGCAATTTATGGAGCTGAAATATCTAAGAGCTGCTCTTGTTCTGGATTTGGCCACAGTCCAGATAGTGAACTACCATGAAAAGAGCAACCCTTCTGCTATCTCATCCCCCTAAATAGTTCCTCAGATATTTAAAAAGCCAATTACAAATGTCAGCACCAGTACTAATGCCAGTGCATATGCCAACCCACTAGTAAGCATGTAACACAGGCTCATTTTCCCTCTTCTACTTCTTAAATGTACAGTGTTTGATAAGCCACATCTCTTTTTAGCCATGCTAGAAATAGCCCAGCAAATTATGTACCACAATAGTGTCAAGTTACTTGCTAACATCAAGTTGATATGACCAATTCCTTTTGAAGATACCATTTCCCTCTCAGACCAATTGCCAATCCTCCAACCTTCAAACATTGCTGCTCAAGCCTGATGCCTACCACTGCACCCCCTGTTCATATCAAATTACTGTCCAAATCAGCTGAGGGCTCATTTTGACCTTGTGGCCTCCCTTGGGAAGTAAATCCTGTAATCCCCTTGTATCTGTCCCACAGCCACCTCTTACTGGTCCCCCCCCACTTAAATCCCCGACATCCTATCTCCGAGCACCCCCTAATACCATTTGATTTCCCCAAGGTCAGATCCCAACCTAAGTTCCTCAGAAGCCCAGACCCACACACCTAATAACCACCTTCTGAAGATAACTGGCCAGCAAGAATCCCCCTGATGACCAGGGTTTCTCTAGGGAGATCAGCTTAATGGGGTTCTCCTCTCCCATGCCACGACGGCAAGTTTTCAGAGGTCAGCAACTCAGTAGAACTCTCCTCTATGTAGCAGTAGGTGCTTGGAAAGGAAAGTCACTAACAGGGTCCCATGAACTAGAGCGGTGTTTCTCAATGACCAGTCTGTGGACTGGCATCGGTCCCGGAGATCTCCCTAACTCAATTTAGGAAGGCAACAAACTGGTCCCTGGTATCAAAAAGGTTGAGAAACTCTACACTAAAGCACTTTGCTGTCTATTCCATCAGAGAAGGAAGGAGCAGCCATCAGTTCTTTGGGATTGTTCCCCAGCCTGAGAGGAGGTGACAATCACTAAAGGATTGAGTTACTCAAAGGGAGAAGACAGAGGGGGTGATGATTAGGGGATCTGTCTGTACAGCTTGCGACTTCTGGATGATATTATGAAGTTGTTACTCTGAAAATTGCTGTGTCACCGAATGCCTCTTGGTAAATGTAGAATCCATCTAGCTGGGCTGGCAGGGTGTGTCATGTTTCTGCCAGACCAGGAATGATGGTAGAATTCAAGACTGCCTTATGAGGGTGTGGCGCCATGGGACAATGGGCTAGCTGGGGGGTTGGAGAGCAGAAAATAATAAAGAGCAGAGGTGACAAAGCAGTTTATAAAAAGACTCCCAGGGCGAAGACTCATGGAGGGACATACAGGAAGTTTTGGACAGGAAGAAGGAAGGGGAGTGACTGGCCAACGTCAGAGATCATGAGATCTCTCTGCAGAGAGAACTGTGTCTCAGAAAAAAGACATGCACAGGAGCAAAAGGACCCTGGGTGGCCACCCGACAGCTCTGACCCCCCATCCCAAAGAATGCTTTGGAGTGGTGAGGAAACTCAGACAGGGAAAGGCATGCAGGGTTTATTACTTTTGTATAGATCTCTGTGTTTCTCATGCTATTAAAGAGCAATAGGGTTTTAGAATCCTGTGCAAAGCATCTGTGTGTGTTAAGTGTTAAACCTATCCCATGTCTCCTTGAAGAAGTAACCCAGAGGGCTCATATCTTTGGGCGGAGGTTTGTAAAAGGGTGCCAGAAAGAATATCTGTGCCCTGAGAAGGTGCCCAGAGCTCTGAAACACTGGCAGTGCATGGGCTCCACTTAGACTCTATGGGCTTAAAATACGTGCCAATTGAGCAAATGGCTTAGTTGCTCTGTGCCTCAGTTCCCCATGGGTTGTGAGGATGAATAGACTGAGAGACACTCATAGTTGTTTAATGGGGGTCACATAAGCACCTCCGATAGATGGGGAGGTAGAAGAGAGACTTAGCACTCACTAGGATCATGGGAACATGGCCAAAAATTAGCTGTATGATGCTTCCATGCTAGCTTGGTGTGTTACCCAGCCTTGCCAACTTCTACTCACCCAGTCTGGATTTGTTTCTTTTAACTGAGGAAAGAACACCTTTGTGCCCACCACCATGCGCAGGCAGCACAGTAGAAAGTGGGAAGTAGAGTTTGCACGTGGGCTGGTAAACGTTGATTCGAATTTTGTACAGTTAGTATAAATGTATGTTCCCAGCCAAAGCATTAGGGGTTGGTATATTTAAGCAACTCTGGTTACTCCGTTTACAGCAAACTCTTAACTCTAGTTGTAATCGACTCCCTCTGAGGGGATTTGGGTTTTTTGGATGGGGAGGGAGAGGGGTGAAAAAGGTATTTACCTCTGAATGATTTGGGGAAGAAGGTAGCCACCTTGTATATCAGCCTTTTCTGTGCTTTTTTGTAGAGCCAAAGGAAGTGCAAATCTTCCCAAGAAAGGGCAGGAAGTCCACAAGAGAAACCAGCTGTCAATGGGAACCATTAACTCTTTCCTCCCTTTTCGAAGCAAAGCCCATTGTCAATGCACCAGGGGAAAACTGCTTCAAGTATGGGAAAACCTCTCAGTGGGTAATAAGCAGCTCTTTTGTAGTTGGTTCCAAATAAAGCCTTCCCTTGAGTCACTGCTACTTGGAATGAATGCATGCAGCCATCAGACCACTAACCATTCTGGAGTCCAAAAAGCTCAGCTGGCCCCCTTTGGTGTTTCCTGTGGAGAATAATGCTACAATGACCATGTTTGGGGGACCAAGAACAAGGAGCATTATAAAATATTAGTTGTTGGGCTATGAGCATTGCCCTGGAAGGGGCCACTGTCAGCTCCACCTTTAATGTCATGGCTAAAGCCAGCCTTTAGGATTATACTGAGTTCTTTAGCCAAGTGAACTCCCATGAATGACAGGGCTCTCAATAGCATCTCACAATCTTATAAGAAAGAGTATCTATTCCCAGTGTACTTGTTCTGGTTCCAGTTTCATATAATAGCCCTAGTCCTCCAGCCCTCCAAGCCTTTGTTTGTGGGTGGGAAGAAGAGTGTGTTTCTGTACATCAAGAAGTAGCAACACGGAAAGTCAACACATTTCCCCCTCATTTACAGAAGATCTGTTGCAAAAGAGACCCTAACATAAATACCTGCATGGAGAACAAAAGTTTGAGTAGAGGACAATCTAGCAGCCAAAGATATAATATCAAATGGATGGATTTTGAAGCTAGATAAATTCAACCTAGGACGAAAATGTTTCTTAAATTACCCTGACTGTTTAACTATTGGAATAACTGACATAGGGGTGTTGTGGATTCTCCATTGGTGAAAACTTAAATCAAGACTGGAGGTTTTTCTAAATTATATGGTCTAGTTCAATAGGAATTAGTTCAAGAACATCCTGTGGCATATGTTGTACAGGAGGTCAGAGCAGATGATCACAATGGTGCCTTCTGGCCTTGGAATCTATGAATGTGAAAGTTTGAATAATGCCCCTCACTTCCTCTCCTTCGCCCCACCCCCCATTAAAAACACAGTATGGAAATACTACATTTGGTTCAAGAATTTTGAAAACATTGTATCCCTTCCATTGACAAATTGCAAGAAGATACAAGGCTTAAAAAGTCTTACTGACTGCATGCTAACTTTTGTCAAAACACAGGGAAGGCCTGCTGTACATTAGAGGTTTGACGAGGTGTTAGTCTCTTAACTGACTATACCAAGAGCATGCTGCGGGGAAGATGGGATGGGATTTTGGGTATAGAAACAAGAGGACAAACAAGGAACAAAGCAGGAGGGGGAAGCTGTGTTAAACAGACACTCTTAGTATGTCATATCCTCCTGTGTATGCACAGTAGTTGTAGCTATGTCAGAGCCAGGATAATAGAGAGACAAGGTGGTTATTGAGCCAACTTCTGTTGGTGAGAGAGACAAGCTTTCGAGCCACACAGAGCTCTTGTTCAGGTCTGGGAAATGTACTCTGAGCATCACAGCTCAATGCAAGCTGGAACAGATGCTGGAAATATCAGATGCTGAAGAAGAGCTGCATGTTAGCTAGGTCTCCCTTAGTTACCAGAGTGGGGGGTTGGTAGTTGGTGCCCACCTTAAACCCGTTTGGGCATCAGTCCACAAACTGGATGGACCTCCTGGTTTTGATGGTTGCTATAGCTGCATTCACATCTTTGGGCACCACATCCCCCTGGTACAGCAGGCAGCAAGCCATGTATTTGCCTCAGCGAAGGTCACATTTCACCAACTGGTTGGAGAACTCAAAACAAGCATTGGTGATTTCAGGCACCAAGAGCTCCTTGTGGTAGACTTTTTCTGCCAAAATTACAGGCACATAGGTAGTGAGGGGGAAATGTATCCAGGGATAGGGCAGGAAGTTAGTGTGGAATTCTATGAGATCCACATTCAAAGCACCATCAGATCTCGGGCAAGCAGTTATGGAGGACACTATCTGTGCTATCAACCTGTTCAAGTTGGGGTAGGAGGGATGCTCGATATTGCGGTAATGGTTGAAGATGTCATAAATGGCCTCCTGTCCACCATGAAAGAACAATCTGAGTGCTCCAAAATGGTGTGGGTGGTGAGGATGAAACTGTAGGGTTCCACCACCACAGTGGAGGCCTGTGGTCAGGATACACCAAGAACTCCAGCATGGATTTCTTACCAAAGTCTGCTGACAGTTGTTCCATCAGGAGAGATATACACCCAGAGCCTGTGCCACCTCCAAGCTGTGGAAGACGAGGAACCCTTGAATGCTTCTAGGTTTCCATGTGGCTATAGCAGAAGTACTGGAAAAAGAGAAGTCCTCTTTATGGACAGCAGTGAAAGTGCTTAGTCTGTCATTTAAGGCTTCTTAAATTTCTCATTTCCTTTCTCATCCATAGTTATTAGATGTATAGGAAATGCCTAGAAGCATTTCCTGCTCTCAAATCACAGGCCTTGCAAGTGACAGTTCATAGAATCAGAGAAGATTAGAGTTGGAAGGGACCTCAGGAGGTCATCTAATTCAACCTCTTGCTCAAAGCAGGACCAACTCCAACTAAATCATCCCAGCCAGGGCTTTGTCAAGCCGGGCCTTAAAAACCTCTAAGAATGGAGATTCCACCACCTCCCTAAGTAACCCATTCCACTGCTTCACCATCCTCCTAGTTAAAAACATTTTCCTAATATGCAACATAGACCTCCCCCACTGCAACTTGAGACCATTGTGCCTTGTTCTATCATCTACTACCACTGAGAACAGCCTAACTCCATCCTTCTTAGAACCCCCTTTTAGGTAGTTAAAGGCTACTATCAAATCCCCCTCACCCTTTCCTTCTGCACACTAAACAAGCCTAGTTTCCTCAGCCTCTCCTCATGAGTCACATGCTCCAGCCCCCTAATAATTTTTGTTGCCCTCTGCTGGACTCTCTCCAATTTGTCCACATCCTTTTTCTAGTGGGGGGCTCAAAAACTGGATACGATACTCCAAATGTGGCCTCACCAGTGCTGAATAGAGGGGAATAATCACTTCCCTTGCTCTGCTCCTTGCAATGCTCCTACTAATGCAGCCCAATATGCTGTTAGCTTCCTTGGCAATGAGGGCACATTGTTGACTCATATCCAGCTTCTTCTCCACTGTAACCCCCAGATCCTTTTCTGCGGAACTGCTGCCTAGCTCATCGGTCCCCAGTCTGTAGCTGTGCATGGGATTCTTTCATCCTAAGTGAAGGACTCTGCACTTGTCCTTGTTGAACCTCATCAGATTTCTTTTGGCCCAGGCCTCTAATTTGTCTAGGTCACTCTGTATCCTATCTCTACCCTCCAGTGTATCTACCACTCCATCCAGTTTAGAGTCATCTGCAAACTTGCTGAGAGTACAATCCACCCTATCTTCCAGATCATTAATGAAGATGAGAGATCATGGGAGAAGACTCCTCAATCTATGCTCTTTTGATAGAAGATTTATTGTGATTGTAAAATTTAAGATGTGTTCATGAATGTCACCTCACTCACTCTAATGTTTTCAGTTGGCATAAATTAAACCTCAGCTTCTTGAGTCAACAATTGTTAGTTAATAACTGGTTTGTGCCAACATGCAACTATGTGTAAGCAATTGCAGGACGGGGGGTCATAGTTAAGGGGAAGTCTTTAAGAATGCACACGAGGAAAAGAAAAGGTGAATCACCACGTTAGCTAACACATCAGAAAATCCTAGTGTGAACAAAACTGTAGCATCTTAACACATGGCAGGTGAACATAAACATTAACTTGCTGGTAGGTTAAGGCAAACACCCTAGTGTTAACCTCAGCCTGCTAATACATGTTAAAACTAAAATTGTTTTGCCTGCACTAGGTTTTGACCACAAGCTAATCACCAATCCATGTGATAGTCAACGTGTGGTAAAATACCACACTTTTTTCCTAGTGAAGACAAGGTCCAAAATTAGTCAGACATCAAGTAGGTCTTCTTATTAATACGCCATGCCAGTACCTCTCTTGATTGCACTGAGTCCCAAATCCATAAAGGTATTTAGGCTTCTAACTGCCATTGAAAAAAATCTTTGTGAATCTGGGCCCGAGTAACTAGCATGCTGAATGCCAAGAGCTTATTTAATGATGCATTAGTAATTTGACAGGTATTAAGTAGTTTATTCATTCAGTGATCAGCTTAATACAAATTTGAGTTTTAAGAGCCAGAGCATAACTAATTTAATACAAAATTTTTTTTAAAAACCCACTTTGTATTTATGCATGCGACAAAGGTATTTCACTTGAGGTTGCTCAGTCTTTAAACTTTTAATTTTGAAGTCTCTGTATTGTTTTTCCATCAACACTCGTAATAAAGATAAGAGATCTATTCCAACGAGTTAAACAGGAAAGTTCTTTCCAACAAGAGAAGTTAGTATATGGGCAGAATTTATTTGGGGATCTTAGAACTTGTGTACAGCCAAATGAAGAGATTTTCCCCCTAAACTGCAGGAGGTAAAGTAACAGATGCTGCAAAAAAAATTAAGTTGAAGATACAGCAGTTATGTAGATGACTTCAAAGTCTACTTTGAGAATTCCTTAAAAAGCAAGTGTATTGCTATTTGCCTTTAATTCCGAAATAAGTCACTGAAGTGTACACATCTGCAAGAATCTACACGTATCTGATTATGTTAAGCAAGGTTTAAAAGCTACAGATTCAGAGTTGGTGGGGAGGGGGCAGCGTAAGGATCTTTTCAGCAGGGGAAAAAAGCCAGCTAGGTCTCATCTACAGGAAAGGGTTGCACCAGTTTAGTTTATGGTACAATTTAAAGCCTATTTAACTAAACTGGTACAGAGAGTAGTGTGGACACAAGTTTGAGCCAGGCTCAGTTTGACCAAAGAGTTATTTAGGCAAGGAATAGGATAGGTTTAAACTAAACCTAAAGAGCATACACATAGTTACACTAATGTAAACTTTTAAGTCAGTTTTAGAAAAAAAGGTCAAACACGAGCAACATCTGTATTTAAATAAAGCTCAAGAGATGAGACTTACAAATATTCATGTAATCCCATTATGTTTGATATGTCTATACACAAGAACAACTTTCTCTTATATACAGTAGGTACAAACTTTAAAGACAGATTTGAGTTGATAATATTTCTTTAACATCTTAACACTATACTTAACTACAGTAAAAACTAATTTCATTTAACATAACGCTTATTAAACAGTCTGTATTTCCCATTACTGAAGATTAAGTACAACAAACAGCACCATATCACCATGAACTACTGTGCTTCATTTTATACCATCTACCATTACAGCTGGTGAAAGAAAGTAGCTGTTTCTTAAAGGGAAAGTGATTTTGTTTCCCCTATGAGCAGGATGGTTTAGTAATACTTTAATAAACTGTCTAGCGTGCATGTGCATTCTTCATAGAATCATAGAAGATTAGAGTTGGAAAGGACCTCAGGAGGTCACCTAGTCTAACCCCCTGCTCTCTACCCAATAGAATCAAAACATCTCACCTATGTACTGTAAATCCTATTTGCTAACATTTGTTGGTGATTCTCCTTTAGCTCAAGTAAGTGACAGGGTCTGTGCCTTGGAAACAGGAAGATCTAAGTTCTGAGTTACCATGAGTTGACCTAAAAAATATTGCTGTAACAAGAATACTCAAAATCAATATCTTTACACTTTTTTAAAGAATTCAGCACACGTTTTTGCATATTTCTCTGAATTAAATAAAGGGGAAAGGTGCTGAAATCAAGAAAAAGTCATTTTAGGATAGATGACAGGAAAAAATTCCAAATGAGATCTGTTGACTGTATAATAGTCTCCCAAAGAAAGTGGTACAAGCTTGGCTTTTTGGCTAGTTGTCTCAGCCTTCTCAGGGCTGTATCCTGTAGAGCAATGATACTATAAGGCCTGGTCTATGCTGCGAACGTAGGTCAACAGAATGTGGCTTCCGTTGAACACATAATATATGCATCTCCACTGGCAGGTCTGTTCCGCCAACCTAAATCACAGGAAAGTTCAACTTAATAAAGCCACCTCTGCAAGAGGGGAGCGCTGAATTCAAATTGCATGGGTCAAATGAGCAGAAGTGTAGGCGGAGCATTGCGTAAATCTATGTAATTGGCCTCTGGGAGTTATCCCACAATACTCTGCTGTGACTGCTCTGTACATTCGCACTCTGCTGCACTGCAGCCACGTGCACAGGAAATAGTCCCTCCTCTGAAACCCTGGGAAATTTTGAATTCCCATTTCCTGTTTGGTCAGCATGGAGAGAGCTTTGTAACTGAACTGCTCATGGGGACTGCATGCCCCAAATGCACTCCAGCATGGAGTCAACCTGAGGTCTTAGATCTCATCAGCCTGTGGGGTGAAGAGTCTGTTCTGGCTCAGCTCTGAGCCAGCAAAAGAAATTTGGATATCTACAAGAAGATATTGCGTGATATGGTGGAGAAGGGCCACAATAGAGACTCTGTAAACGAGGAGAGAAGTAGGAGGAGAACAGGGGGCAGGTGAGCGGGGTATCCATTCTCCCTGGGAGCCAGGACCTGTTTGTTACCCCAGAGCAAGCCAGCCAAGGACAAGACAGTGTGACTCACCGAGATGCCAGGGAAGGCACATCTGGTAAGTGTGTATAGCAAATCGCATTTC
The DNA here is from genome assembly GCA_007922155.1 of Mesoclemmys tuberculata. Taxonomy (NCBI): domain Eukaryota; kingdom Metazoa; phylum Chordata; order Testudines; family Chelidae; genus Mesoclemmys; species Mesoclemmys tuberculata. Next base: position 3,521,493 of record ML675616.1, on the reverse strand, counting down.
TGTGGTTTCAGCCCCAGTCCAGCTTCTTATTTCTGTGAAAAAAGGCATTTGAGGGGATGGGTTTCTTGGGTGTTGGTCCATTTGAACAGAGGGTTACCCTGGAACAGACTATTTATGTGCACAGGGATGGTCGGAGAATCCTTGGTGGATATCTTTCATATAGGTACTCTGCAATCCTTTGCAGAAGGTTTCTGGGGAGGGCAGCCTTATTTCTTCTGCCACTGTAGGACACTTTTCCCCACCACTCTGCTATTAAATGAGCAGGTATCATTGCAGAACAGAGTATAGCAGCATAAGGCCCAGGCCTGTACCCTGATGTTACCCTCAGGAGACTGATATCACACATGAACACTGTGGCAAATGGCCAGCTTATCCCTATTGGGTCTCGCACTTTTGCCTCTCATAGTGGACCAGGGCATCACCAGTTACCCCGTCTTCCCAGGGAGGGGGGTAGGGACCCAGGCCCGCCTGCTCCTCTGGGTCCAAGCCCAGGTGCCCTCTGAGTAGCAGCTATGTGCTGCTGTCACCATACTTGTAGCTGCAGACTTTTCCTCTGGGCTATTCTCCCCCCTCTATTCTTCTGGCTTCTTGAGCCCAGTACCTTCTTCAGGACTCCACCTCTCTTCCACACACCACTGTACTTCGTTCTGTTCTCCTTCACGACTCCACACACCACTGTACTCTGTTCTGCTCCTCTTCACAACTCCACACACCACTGCTCATCACACACCTACTCCTTCAACTCCCACCCTGCCTCTCAGGAGTAGAGGGTTTTTATAGGCATCTGAGTGGGCCCTTAATTGGTGTCAGCTGACCCTAATTACCCTCTAATGACTCAGGCTAGTCTATAGGGAATAAAGCCTAGTCATTCTAGAACTTATATACCGCCCTTCCATCACTTTCCTACTGCTCTCTGCCCTTGCTATAGCACACCTAGAGAACATGGCGCAAGTTTACAGTACCTGACCAATTCCTCTGTGTTATTCCCCTGCCATGGACAGTGTCCTGGGCCACAACATGGAAAATTCCTAGACATGACATTGTTGTCATCAATGTTAGGGGTCCGACAGGTGCCCTTATGTTTTCTCCAACAACACTTCACCCACAACCTCCTCCAATCCCTTTGGACCACCTCTTCCCAAACCGGTCTTTGGGATGGTAAAAGGGAGCCCAATGATCCTGCTCCTTGGTTAATTGTGGATTGGGGAATTTAATACTATGGAGATTTTCCTATAATAGATGCAAGGGCCCCTTACTTACATGGCTGAACACCACTCCAACCCATGCAATAGCTACAGATTGGTATGTAGGTCTGGTGCTGCCTTGTGAATATTAAGGCGAGTTATTTTTACATTGTAACGTTGCTTTTCGTCCATGGGACCAGCTAACAATAGAAACCTTGTGCTTTGCTTGCATTACAGTGGACAACTTGGCCTTCACCCCAGCTTCTACTCTTGCAGAGCTCCTTTCCCAGATTAGAAAGCGAAAAAAGAAAATTTGGGATGACATATTCAACAAACTAATGAACACCTCCATGGCTTCTGACACAGAGCTCAGAGTCTAGAGGATGTCCTTGTCAGAAAAACTGAACATGGACATAGAAAACAGAAAATCAGCCCAGTAGCAGGAGCATGCAACACAAGAGGAGATGTGTGTCATGAGGGATCAGTCTGACATGCTGAAGTGTCTGGTAGAGCTCCAGGAAGAGCAATGGCAGGACAGACTCCCTCTGCAGCCCTTGCAAAACTCTCAGCTAACAAGCTGTTTCCCAGCCCCCACCCCCAAGTGCTCTAGGAAGAGGTCGAGAAGGGTGCAGTATGTGCTCCCCTCCACGCTGGTGGAGGGGAGCAGAAAGAAGCACCAGCCCCTTTAAGAACTGGGAATGTGCATGCTTTGCTGTTTGCACAGTCACGCTTTGCTCTGACTCCCCTAACAGCCTTATGATAATGTTAAATTATCTTCCTTTCCCCCACTGTTATGGATCACCAATAAAACTTTACTGCTTTAAAAAATATTACTCTTTATTCATTGAGAGCTCGGGAACTGTCAGCAGGGGAAGAGGAGAAGGAGAATGATGGTGAGACGATGGGGGATGGAAAGGGAAGGCAAAGCACTGATAGAGATGTACATTACTGCAGATCATTGCAAAAATGGGTTTTCAGTGCTTCCCTGAGGTGCAGCGCTCGGTGGTTGGCACTCAGTGTTGCACTGGTATCTGGCTGCTCAAAATTTTTGGCCAGCTTATCAGCTTCCACAACCCAACTCAAGGGGAACCTTTTCCCCTTTGTTTCTCACACATTATGGAGCACACAACAGGCAGAGATAACAGTTGGGGTGGTGCATTCATTGTCTTATCTAGTGAGCAAACTGCGCCATTGTGCCTTTAAGCAGCCAAAAGCACATTCCACCACCATTCTGCACTTGCTGAGCTTGTTATTGAACCTCTCCTTCTCGCTGTCCAGGTCCCTGGTGTACGGCTTCATTAGGCAGAGGAGTAAGGGGTAGGCAGGGTCACCAAAGATCACTATTGGCATTTCAACATCACCAATACTTATTTTTTGGTCAGGAAAAAAAGAACCCGCTTGCATCCTTTTGAAGAGACCTGAGTTTCTAAAGATGTGCGCATCATGCACCTTGCCAGACCACCCCACATTGATGTCAGTGAAGCATCCTCTGTGATCCACAAGGGCCTGCAACACCATAGAGAAATATCCCTTTCAGTTTATGTACTCTTTGGCAAGATGGTCCGGTGCTAAAATAGGGATATGCGTGCCATCTATTGCCCTGCCAGTTTGGGAACCCCATTGTGGCAAACCCATCCACTATATCCTGCATGTTTCCCAAAGTCACTACCCTTCTTAATAGAAGTCTATTAATGGTCCTGTACACTTGTATCACAGCAGCTCCCACGGTGGATTTACCGACTCCAAATTGATTTGCAACTGACCAGTAGCAGTCTGGGTTTGCTAGTTTCCACAGAGCGATGGCCACTCACTTTTCCACTGTCACAGCAGGTCTCAAGCAAGTATTCATGCATTTCAGGGTTGGGGACAGCTCTGCACAAAGTTCAATGAAAGTGGCCTTTCAGATACGAAAGTTCTGCAGCCACTGTTAATCATCCCACACATTCATAATGATGTGATCCCTCCAGTCACTGATTGTTTCCTGGGACCAGAAGTAGTGGGTGCTCCACCTGCTGACGATGGTGCGTGACAGCATGCAGCAAACCGGAATTGTTTCATTCTATGGCTTGTAGCAGGGTGGTTTCAGTAACATCACAATTTTCTGCACTGCTGCTCTTGTCTTGGCCTTGAAAATACTGCAGGATAGGTCATGAGGTGTTTGTGACGCTCACAGTGATAAAGTACAGCTCAGCGGGCTCCATGTCTCTCCAGCAATGGTGTGCACATGGCAGAGATGGGTTTGGGAAAATGGCGCAAAAAAATGTTTGTCTGTTTGTTTGGAACAAGGGGGGAGAGGTGGGAGAATGTTACAACATGGGAGGACGACAACCTTCCCACAAGGCACTGTAGGTAGTTGAACTGTGGAATAGCTACCCACAACGCACTACTTTGATTATCGATGCAAGCGCAGCTGGTGGGGATGCAAACCCCCAAAGCAATGCACATGGTGTGATCACGCGCCTCCAACTTCATGAGATGAAAGTTGACTGCAATTAAATCGACTTCACTCCTCAGTGCAGACATACCCTCAGACTGAGGCTCTCAAGCTGCAATGGTTCTTTAAAATGTCTCCTGTGGCGCTTTGCAGCACATGATATTAAAACACTGTGCGATTTAATTATTAACCAATCTCAGTGATTAACCAATCAGGATGCTTTTATTGTGTTATTAAGCTATTGTAGTTGATAACATAGTAATATTTGTTCAGTCACTTTGCTGTGAGAACAGTATTATATTATATCTAACATGCCAAGGATATGTTACAATAGTTTGACCATAAAACTCTTGCTATAAAAAGAATACTCAAAATCAAAATCATTACATTTTTTAAAAGAATTCAGCACACATTTTCACATATTTCTCTGAACTGAATAAAGGAGCAAGGAGCTGAAATCAAGAAACAGTCAGTTTTGGATGGATGACAGGAAAAGGATATATTAAAATATAGTAAATGAAACAATAAATTCACAGTACTGTGGCTCATTTGGGTAATGTTGATTACTAATTTGGCTCTTGAACCACCGAGGTCTCAGTATCACTGCTGTAGAGGAATGGACTCCAGACTCTAATAAGCCTTTTCTTTCTAGCCACTGTGATCATAATACTGGAATGAATGAAGCAATGGGGAATATCCTAAAGGAAAGTGACTCACACTAATCTGAGGAAGGGATTTATATGGCCCAATCCTGTAGTGAGATCTGCATGGATGCCAGGGAGTTCTCTGCATCTACACTGAGCCCATTTGACTGCAGTTGAACGAGATGACTCACATGTGTAAAGTTAAGCATGTGCATACCTTTTGGAAGCGTACTGAAGAAGAATGTCCAAGTAACTGTCTCTGAGATCCTACCTGTCCCACAGGAAAAGGAAGACAGAAGGCAGAAGATTCTAGAAGTGAGCCTCTGGCTAGGTAAATTGTGTAAAGTGGAGGGCTTTGGCTTTGTGACACATTGGCCCACCTTCTGTGGGGAGAGAGGGCTCTATAGTTTGGCTGGCTACCACCTCAGTAGAAAGGGGATAAATCTCCTGGGGTTTAGTTTGGCTAGAGTAGTCAGGAGGGGGCTAATCTAATAGCAAAGGGAGAGGGTAAAGAGAGGGAATATTTGAGTGCTCAGCATAAAATCACGATGATGAGAAAGTGAATTAAGGAAACAAAAGACATAAAGAGAAGGAATGCTTGAATTGCCTATACGCCAATTCTAGGAGCCTGGGCAACAAATACAAGTAACTGCTACTGCTCATTTGTGAGCATAAATTACATCTAGTTGGTACTGGACCTTGGTGGGATGATGGTTCTAACTGATTTAGGGAGGTGTATAATGTATTTAGGGTGGCAAATTGATAAGAGAAACCAAGAGACAAAAGGAGAAACCTATGGCCAGCTGAGATAAGGACAATAAGAAGTTTTTAAATATATTAGGAACAAAATAATCCTGAAAATTACAAAATAGAAATGGTAACATTATTAATAATAATGCAGAAAAAGCAGAAGTGTTCAATAAATATTTCTGTTTTGAATTTGGGGAGAAAACAGATGATACTGTATCTTTCCATTCCACCAGTATCTCTGGAGGATGTTAAAGACAGGCTACTACAGTTAGATATTTTTAAATCAGTAGGCCCATACATCTTGTACCCAAGAATTTTAAAAGAGCTGCTGGGGAGCTGGCTGGACCGTTAATGTTGATGTTCAATAAGTCTTGGGGCACTGGGGAAGTTCCAGAGGAGTGGCAGAAAGCTAATGTTGAGCCACTTTTTAAAAAGGGTAAATGGGATAACCTGAGTAATTATAGACCAGTCAGCCTGGCACTGATGTCAGGAAAGATAATGGAGCAGTTGATATGGGACTCAATCAATAACTGAAGGAGGCTAATGTCATTAATGCATATCAAAATGGGTTTATGGAAAATAGATCCTGTCAAACTAACCTAATATCTTTTTTTGAGGAGATTACAAGTTTGGTTGTTAAAGGTAACAGGGTTGACATAATATACTAGACTTCTGTAAGGTGTTTGATTTGGTACTGCACAATATTTTGATTAAAAAACTAGAACCATATAAAATTAACATGGCACATGTTAAATGGATTAAAAACTGACTAACTGATAGGTCTCAAAATGTAACTATAAATAGGGGATTGTCATTGAGTGGGTGTGTTTCCAGAGGGGTCCTGCAGGAATTGATTTTTGGCCCTACACCATTTAACATCTTTCTCAATGACCTGGAAGAAAACATAAAATCCTCACTGATAAAGTTGGCAGATGAGTGGGTATGATAAATAATGAAGAGCAAAGGTTTTGATTCAGGGCAATCTAGAGCGCTTGGTAAACTGGATGCAAGCAAACAATATGTATTTTAATACAGCTAAATGTAAATATATTCCTCTAGAAACAAAGAATGTAGGCCAAATTTACAGAATAGTGGCCTCTATCCTGGAAAGAAGTGACTCTGAAAAAGATTTGAGAGTCGTGATGGATAATCAGCTGAACATGAGCTTCCAATGGGACTCTGTGGCCAAAGGAGCTAATGCAATCCTAGGATGCATAATCAGGGGAATCTCAAGTAGGAGAAGAGATATTATTTCACCTGTGTATTTGGTACTGGAGCGGCTACTGTTGGAATACTGAATCCTGTCCTGTTGCCCACAAGTCAAGAAGGATGTTGATAAATTGGAGGCGGTTGAGAGAAGAGCCACAAAAATGATTAAAGGATTAGAAAGCTTGCCTTATAGCGATAGACTCAAGGAGCTCAATATATTTATCTTAACAAAGAGAATGTTAAAGGGTGACAATTGTAGTCTAGGAGTATCTTCATGAGGAACGAATATTTAATAATGGGCTCCTCAAATCTAGCAGTGAAAGATATAACATGATCCAATGGTTAGAAGCTGAAGCTAGACAAATTCAGACTAGAAATAAGGAGTACATTTTTACCAGTGAGAGCAATTAATCATTGGAACACCTTGTGAAATTTGTGATGGATTCTCCATCACTGGCAATTTTTAAATAAAGACAGGATTTTTTCCAAAAGATGTGCTCTAGGAATTACTCTGGGGGGACTTACATGGCCTGTGCTACACAGGGTACCAGACTAGATCACAATGGTCCCTTCTGGTCTTAGAATCTAGGAATAAGTGTTTGCATTATTGGGATCTCTGCCTGTACCTATGCAGTGGGACTTGTGCCTGAATGGTGGTGAAATTAATTTCTACAGACCTGGTTTAACTGATGCATGGACTATATTCTGGCCTTCTGCATAAAGGCAATAATTTCACTCAGAGTCCCCAGTTCTGCAAACACTTAGGGTTTGTCCACCCAACAAGCGCTACAGCTGCAGTTAAGCTGCTGGAGTATAGACACATTGAGAAACGGAGGGAGGTTTTCCATCAATGTAATAAATCCACCCTTCCAGAGGCAGTAGGTAAATTGACGGAAGAATTCTTCCATCTGTCTAGCTGCCTCCACAGTGGGGTTTAGAGCAACCTAACTACGTTGCAGAGGCAGTGAAATTTTGCACAGCCCTGAACAATATAGCTAGGTCGTCCTAAGTTTTAGGCGTAGACCAGGCCATTCTTGCTTACCCTTACCCACAGGAGCCGTCCACTGAGGACAGTAGGGCTCTGCATTGATGCGGGTGTCTGCTCAGTGCATCAGAACAGAGGATGAACGGTCTGTAAAGGGCCCAGCAGGTGAAAGGAGTGAGTGGGTGACGCGTCGGTGGGGCTGTGCGCATGCATGGTGCAAAGCACCTAGGGGCTCTTCCCCGCTAGGAATGCAGGATGTGGATGATCCCCAATGCTCAGGATTAATTGCCCCATTAATCGGGGAAAGGACTCCCTGTTTTCTAGCGATTTCGAAGCTTGCCCGAAAACAGGGGCGCTGCCCCTTTAAATGGCTTTCCGGCCGCTCCTGACACGGGGGCGTGTCCCGGGCACGGATGGGCGTGGCCAGGAGGGAAGGAACCTGGAACCAGGCGTCGGGCGCGGTCAGCGCCGCGCGCGGGGGGGCGGGGCTGCGTCGTGAATGGCGGCTCCGCGGGCCAGTCAGGGGGCGCGCTGCCGGATGGGGGAGGGCGGGCCTTCCGGCAGGCGGCGGCCGCGTCGTCCCCTCAGCGCGGCCGGCGGCTCGGCGGTGTCCTCCTCAGGCGAGGCCGCGGGGGCGGCGACGCGAGCGGCCCCCGACATGATTAAGAAGTTCGACAAGAAGGACGAGGAGACCGGTACGGGGCGCCTGGGGCCGGGCCGGACCCGCCTGCAACGGCCGCTGGGCCGGGGCAGCCGCGGGACGGCGCCGCCTGCGCTGCCCCCGTGGGGGAGGGGCGCCGCGGGGGTCTCTGGGCGCCGCGCTCCCCGGGCGGGGCCTGAGCCGGGGGCTGGCCCGGCGCGGGGTGGCTGCGTCGTCGCCGCCCGCGGGTGTATCCCCGACGCCATGGGCTGTCTCGGCCGCTCCGGGCCCCTGCCCGGCCCGCCCCGCGCGTGCCCTCGCTTGGGCCCGCCTGCGCACGCAGTCGGACGTGGAAACGCCAGCGTGCCCTGGCGGGGCGCGGGCTCGCGTTGGCCCCCGCCCGTGCAGTAGGTGGGCGGCCGTGGCAGGGCTGTGCCGGCATTTCAGGCCGCAGCCTTAGGGCAGCGCAAACAAGTCCCGTCCAGGTGGGATTTCGGGGCGCGCCGGGCGCGGGCGCTCTTTGTGTCGGCGGCCGTAAAACTAGGCACAGAGCTGGACGCGATGGGTGGCCCCCAGGGAGGCGTGGTCCCCCCCAAGGATCCGTGTGCCCCTGGTTGAGAACCGCTGCCCTAGGCTGTGGTGTGGCATAGGCTGGTCGCAAGGCTGATGTCCTCTACAGCAAAAGAGAAACATGGAACCGGATGGTCTGTTCTAGCAGTGTCATGCTGTCGGATTGACGCTGCTAAACAATCCCGTGCTCTGTGTGTCCCTGAGACGTGGACTACTGGTGCTGGGCCTGGAAACGGGATGGATCACTCAATAATTGCCCTTTCTAGTCGTTTCCCTCAGGCATCTGGCACTGGCCACTGTTGGAAGGCCGGATGCTTGGCTAGATGGACCAGTGGCGACCCACTATGGCTGTTCTGTTCCAACCCAGCACTCTGTTGGGTTAGAGGAGCTGGGCTGTACAAATTGTTTCATAATACATTTAAAATAGCTTTATTCAGGACACTGTAGGCTATTGTCATATAAATGTTTTGGTCTCCCTTCTGGGCAAGTATGTAGAGTAGTTGCCCACTTCAGGATATTAGTGAGATAAGGTGGGTGAGGTAATACTTTTCTTGGGCTAACTTCTGTTGGTAAGAGAGACAAGTTTTCAAGCCATACGGCGCTCTTCTTCTGGTCTGGGAAAGGTACTCGCAACATCACATCTGTTCCCTGTTGTCAGTAGTGAGGCCAAGAAGGAAATGAGTTTGGGGCCCAGATTACCTTGTCAATCTATACCATGCTCACTATAGTGATTAAAATACCATCAGTTCTGTGCTCGTTACCCTTGGCACTTGCATATGTTCCACAGATCTTTGAGCTTATGATGTAAAGTTCTTTATGGTCTTGTAGAGATGTAGACAATTACATGCCAGGGTCTTGGGGGAGGGGAAAAATACCTTATGAGTAGGAAGCTTTTGTTCATAGGTATGGGGAACTAAGCCATCAGTTTTTTCACAATTTAAATGTTCATTTAAGTAATTCTAGGTCTTCAGGCTCTGAAGATAATCTCCTGAAGGGAACTGTCATCTCCTGAATCTGCAGACACAGCTCCATTGCTGCTTCTGTTCCTGCTCCTCCTCAGAGTTTTGCCAACAAACAAAAGAGTAGAACTAACAAAACTGCCCTGTTTTACTTCTGCTTGTCAGAACCCTTTGTACAGCAGTGAAGCTGTCAAGTTTCATATCAGTTTCCTGCTGCTGATTGACACTAAGGGTATGTCTGCATGGCAGTTAGACACCTGCGGCCGGCCCATGCCAGCTGACTCGGGCTCACTGGACTCAGTCTAAGGGGCTGTTTATTTGTGGTGTAGTCATTTGAGCTTTGTCTGGAGTCCAGACTTTAGAACCCTGTGAGGTGGGAGGGTCCCAGAGTGTGTATGTCTACACAGCAATTAAAAACCCAGGGCTGGCCTGTGCGAGATGACTCTGGCTCCCCAGGGCTGTTTCATTGCAGCATAGACTTCCAGGCTTGGGCTGTGAGAGCTCTAGGGCCTTTCCACCTTCCAGGCTCAGCCTCTAGGACCCTGCAAGTCTACACTGCAATGAAATAGCCCCACAGCCTCAGCCTGAGTCAGCTGGCATGGGCCAGCCACAGGTTTTTAACTGCCATGTAGATATACGCAATGTAATACGCAATATACGCCGCAATTAAACATCCCCTTAGCCTGAGTCCTGCAAACCTGAGTCAGCTGGCACGGGTCAACCATGGGTGATTAACTGCAGTGTAGATGTACCCTTAGTAGCTGTAGAGGAAGGAACTGAGATTATTAACTAAAAAAGAGGCTCTAAAAAGCAGAGGTATTGGGGTAGAATAATGGAAATATATTCCCTTTTTGTAGTAACTAGAAGTCTCGGGGGAGGAAAGGTACCAGAAAACTTCATTTATTTTTTTAGCAGGTAGAGGGGGCTGGAGTATCAAATTTGAAAGGTATATACTATCCAATATATAGAGCCTGTAAGCCAGATCTAGGGCCAAGCACCATGGTAGAAATGCAAGCACCTTTACCCTTCCTACGGCTGGAGGTGACAGTGAGACTGGGTTTTTCATCAGGTTATTGTCCTTGGATCTTGCTGGTGGAGTTCCTCTTCCAATTTTTCATACCTTCCTGTGGCTTGTAGGTTTAGCCTTGTGGTCAGTAGGTATCTAGTAACTTTTTAAGGCCTGGGTATATGCTATGGCATGTAATTTCTAATTTTTTAGCGGCAGGGCTTTTTATCAGGCCCTATATTAATATTTTGCTAAGGCTGGCCAGTGTTAGTGATTATACAGTGTGTGGTGACTGTGCTGTTATGGGTTTGTGTGAGTGATGGGCAATGTATCAGCCAATATATGAGTGATTCATAAAGGAGGTGGGGTTGGAAGAAAGGGAGTTAGCAGCCTAACTTGATGCTGATGCTATGTGACAACTTTACCAGTTGGCTGACTGGAGATGTTGTGTTGATAAAGATTTTTTTGGGGGTGCCAACTAAACATGCAGTGCCAGTAACTAGCCCACATGCTGCTCCTGGTGAACATCAGACCCTCAGATTGCAGTGCCGCTAAGCAGCATTAAGAGCCACTTGACACCTCATTCTGCACAGTTCGTAGTGAGATAGTAGCAGTTGGCATCCTGTGTATTGAGTTCCATGGCTTCAAGCCAGTGGTATGTTGATCCAAGTGCACGTGGGTAACCGACAATTATTTGTTTTATTATTTAGGTAGTGGCTCCAATCCTTTCCAGCATTTGGAGAAGAGTGCCGTTCTTCAAGAGGTATGAATAGAAAGTGTATTATGTAAGTTGCTGAAGCATTGGACTGGATGCTGTCATGACCTAAGCAACAGGTTTGAAACATCTGGACTTTGTGCAGCCAATGGTTAAAACTGATATATGATCAATTAATCCATCCAGGATGGATAAAATAACTGAATGTACATGAAGTTGACTATGTGGGGATCTTGCTGATGGGACCCAAGAAGACAACAGGACCTGTCTGATTTGCATGGGCATTAAAGATTCCATGGCACTTACTGAAGAGGCTGTTTTTCTGTGTCCCTGTTGTCATGTAGCATATCATTGAGTGGTTCTTTGCCTGGTTACAGTTGTGCACCCTAGAGGTGGCTAGCTGTATATCAATGCAGTTATGTCTATGATCTGGGAAGTGTTTGGGGCTCTCTCTGGATGCAAAGAGCTATAAATCTGAAAATAGAGTAGTTAATTTCACTGTCAGGTTCTCTTCCACTAGTACAATGCTGCTGTGTTTGGGCTGCAGTCGCTGGGAGGGAAACTTTTAAAATCTGAACTAAACTGACATACAGAAAACCCAAAGACATCCAATATTAATAGAAACGTCCCAGCTTTGTCACTGACTGGCTATATGGTTAGAACCTAGGAACCTGAGACCTAGTCCCTAGTTCAAATCACATCACAGGCATCAGGCTAAAATTGAGTGCATTGTTCAGCTAAGCGCATTTATGAATTGGTGTTCATATTAAAGTGTAATATACAATGAGACTGATTGGGTGATCTGAGTTACCCTGATCCTGTGGTGTGAGAGGATAAATCATTATCAACGTGTTATGCAGTAATACAATATTTCTGTTATGTCTGCAGGCTCGTATCTTTAATGAGACCCCCATAAATCCACGAAGATGTCTGCATATACTTACCAAGATCCTTTACTTACTGAACCAGGTAAGTGGATCCTCCTAACCCAAATGCACATCCTGGGGTTAGTCTTTTCTGATAAAATGTTTAGCATTGAAAGAATTATTGTACTTTAAGCATAGCAAAACAACTTCTATCTTCTGCTGTTAATCTAGAGGGCATCTTGTTAAGAGTAACAGAAGTTGATCCCTCATTCTTTAATGTTATGGTCTTAGTTCTGATTTTCGCCTTGCCTTGCTGCAGATGAGACATAAGTCAGTGAAGCTTTTAAGTCAGTTTATGAGAGACTTCTGGGAGCAGCATCCTATTTATGCCCTGTTTATAGTGACACTGAGTTAGACAGAACCTGCCTCCTGTAGAAATAGCCATGTTTAAATATGACTATGAGTGGTAATAGTTGTCACGTGGTTCTTTCTTTGCCTATGTAGAGAACAGGAATCCAGGCTGAGGAATCATGTTTGGCTTAGGGCTGTCTACATTGTACAGTTAGGCTGGCTTATGTCAGCCTATGTTGACCTAATTACCTCAGTGTCTACACTATAGCCTTCCTCCCACCAATATAAATGCCCTACTACATCAACATAAAAACTCCATTTCCATGAGAGGTATAAGGCTTATGTCGATGTAGTTAGGGCAATGTAGTGCCTGTGTAAAAACTTCATCCCTTACATTGGCTGTTGGCCCAGCTGCTCCATGCTCCCCTAGAGACCTGGGTGGCTGGATCCCACTCTCCTGGGAGTTGAGGGAAATTGACCCCTCTCCTGGCTGGGAATTGGGGCAAGAATGGGAATGGGAAATGCAGTGGGGGCGCAACCTACTGGAGGCCTGTGGGGTAGCCAAGCTCTTGGTAGGGAACTGCCAGCGATACTGAAAGACCAGGCTCTCAGCTTCTCTTAGTGGAGCACTTCTGGTGAGGATATGCAGCACTGCAGTAATTACTGTGGTGGCAGTAAGACAACCTACTATAGGTTGACTTATGTTTCTAGTGTAGACATGCCCGTATCTGTCTAAATATTTGTGAGTGCATGAACTGCGTAGGGCAATATTGAATTCTGAGGTGCAACCTAACAGGGATTATTAGGTCCAGCATGTTCTGCTGTATTTCAGTCAGTACAGGTTTCATGTTAGGTAAATCCTAGGAGAATCCTTTTCTCTGTTGACAAAAACTTAAACCAAAAACTATGGCTCCTGCTGCTGTAAAGATAGCAGAGGGAGCACAAATTAACAAACAATTAATAATTTAACAACAAAAATTTAACAAATCCTATTCCTGTTACTTTGCTGGTATCATGGTTGATGCCTCTGTTGAAACAAGTTAAGTAAACAATATAATTATGTTGGCTTGTGCTCTGTAAGAAACAAAATGAAGAAGGGAGTGTTTCTAAGATGGGAAAAATATTTTTAAAAAGAAAAAGATTTAGAGACAGAGGATGAAGCCCAAGCATCTTAATTGGGCATTATGGATGAAAGAGCAAAAAAGAGAAAAATACTGGACAGTTAAATTTAAACTTCTGCTGCTTCTTCATTATGCTTAGGGTGAACATTTTGGAACTACTGAAGCCACAGAAGCCTTCTTTGCGATGACCAGATTATTTCAGTCTAATGATGTAAGTCACTGTGTTTAAGGAAAAATGTTTCACATACTGTTGGCTGTGTTGTATCCTCAGTGGGATCTTCGTACATCCATTGAGATTAGCAGAAATTGTGAGATGTGCATATATTGTAGTAATGGGTCCATATAAGTATCTTGGCTAGAGGGATGTGCTCAGTTTGAAAGCACAGTTTAGCCCTTAATTCTCACAATTAAGACAGTGTTTTTTACAGGCTAGCGCTTCAGCCTTCTTAGTAGGATGTTTGACTCCTGGGTAAACCTGCTAAAAGTAAAGGCATTAAACATCCTCAAAAATTGGATTAAATTTTTAGCTAAGATATATTAAATTGACACTACATATCTGATGTGTTCTGAGGAGGCATGGGAAAATCATCCTCTCAGGGGTAGACTGAGTCCGATGGGTCTCTTTCATATCTACTAGAATCCTAACTTACTGGTTTTTTAAGGGTATTAATTATAGGGAAGGTTTTATAAACAACAATGTCATTTAGAACATAAGAAGGACCATTGATCTGACCCAGTTTGGCCGATCTTCCCAGTATCCTATCTTCTGGCAGTGGCCAATGCCAGAAGCTTCTGAGTGCTTCTGCCTGGACTCAAAATACCACAAATGCCAGATTTTTGTGACCTTTCTTAAATCCAGATTCTGCAATGCCAATTTCTGTTGTATCCTGAGCCTATTAGGATTTATCACTTGCCTTCAAATAGTTATATTTAGAGTACAAATCATGGATATTTTGTGCATGTCTTTTCCATTTGAAAATTAGAAATGGGAGATTGATTTGTTTAAAAGCTTCTAATTAAATATAATACACAAAATGAGGGACTGTGTTCTGTACTGAACAATTTTAAAATGTGTAACTTCTGTCACGGCTAGCCAGTGAAATTTCTTGCTTAACCAGTGAAATCTCTTGCTATTCTCTATGATTTGCACAAGGCCATATTTAAAGTAATATGACTTTGATTTAACTTAATTTTAATTAAGCGTCAAACTCGTGCTGTTAAAACTCTAGTTACTGTAGATAAAAACACCAAAAAAAATTTAACCTTGTAAAATGAATAACCACTGTCCCAATTTTCACAAAAATTTTATGCCAGGATCAAAAGTATACAAGCTACAACACTTTTATTAACCGTATTCTGGTCTAGTTTGTCTCACTAGTATGAACAGGCATATTGTACTTATCCAGATTATTCTGTGGATTTGTCAATAATATGAAACATGGTGGGAACACTTAGCAGAAGTGCATAGCTTCCAAGTTTTTAATCTCTGCATAGGCAGTTTTGTGTGAAAGTTGCTACAGTGGTTAGTGTTATTTTTAAGGTCATATAATTGGGGATTGAGGATAGTAGCACTTGTCTTTAGTAACTAGATTTAAATATTACTTCTAAGTAGGCAAGTCTTCATGTTTTTGTGATTAAACTCCCACAGCAAACCTTGAGAAGAATGTGCTACCTTACTATCAAAGAGATGGCCAACATTTCTGAGGACGTCATCATTGTCACCAGCAGGTATTAGAAAAATCTAACTACAGGTTTCTAAAGTAAATAATTATGTTAATGTATTACTTTCAACTGCTGCATTTTTCACAAGTTTGGCTCTCTGATCTATGTGAAGTGGACAGCAAGGGAAACTAAACATGTACTCAATTTCATAGAATATCTTCAGATCTACAAAGTGAGCTATTAGTTTCTTTTAAGCTGTGGGTGTAGACAGAAAAATGACTAATGCATAAAATTATTTTCTTGCTAAGTACCTTTTCCCTTCCATAGCTGCTTAATGTTTCTGACAAAACCAAGCTTATACCATCCTGTTCACCCTGCAGAGTCAATGCAGCTGTGGGAGACTGAATTGGGTTATAGTCTTGACTGACTTCATCAACAGAACTGTCAGATTCTGACTACAGAATCTCTGTTACTGTATGAACCTAATGTAAGAGCCAGACTCCAGACAGATATCCACATCCTAGATATGACTTGTAGCTCTGGCAATTGGAAATAAGTAATATTTTGACTAGTAAACCTAGCAAACTAGCTATTAAGTGTAACTTTTAGTTTAAAAATTCATAGAGCTAGAGGAAACAGCCAATCTTGTCTAAAAAAAAAAAAAAAAAAAAATCAAGCCCTAGGCTTAAGGTAGTGGAATCTTTTAGTTTAGGTTCAGTATTATGGGTTTGTATAAAGCCAAATGTTAATTTTCAAATGACTAGGAGGTGCTGTCTAGGTCTAGCCAATAATGTGTCTTAGCACTTCCATGGTAATAACATGAATGGTGGCTTATAAAAATGACAAGCTACTTTTTTTTTAAGGACTGTCGTACCAAATATAAATATTTAATAACATAATAACAATTATATTAACGGTCTGCTTTAATTGTCCTAGTTTGACCAAAGACATGACAGGGAAGGAAGATGTATACCGAGGCCCGGCTATTAGAGCTCTCTGCAGAATCACTGATGTGAGTACAAAACACTCCCTTGAGTGAGGGAGAGAATCTGATTGAGTGGATTTGGAGAAAAGGAACATCCTGCTCTGAGGGAGTAATGAGCTGCCTTTTGGGGCAGAACTGTTTTAAAGATTCAGATTTAGATTTAGTTTTATTACTGAAAAAGATATGCTGATTTCTCTCTAGCTACACAGAGAAACATGGCTAGCAGACTGAACATGGGATTAGGAGGCGAGAATATTGGAGTTTCAATTCTAGCTGCAACACTGCCTTACTATGTAGCTTTGGTCAAGTCTTATAACTTCCAAGGAGCAAGCACACTGTGCTTGACCACCTCACAGAAGTGCGTGTTGCAAGGATTGATTTTTGTCATTAAAGTAGTGTGGAGGTGCCATCTTCCAGGCACATGTTCTGTTCCCTTGTTGTATGTGTAAATATATGCAAATACAATGTCTATTTTTGTGTCTCTTTGGAACTACTTTAGTTAGTGCACTGGCCACATCCTGCAACCAGAAATGAGCATCATGTGTTGCTTTTCTTTCCTTTCATAGGGTACAATGTTGCAGGCCATTGAGAGGTACATGAAGCAGGCCATTGTGGATAAAGTCCCCAGTGTATCAAGTTCTGCTCTGGTATCTTCCTTAGTAAGTGAAGAAATAGTATTACATTAATTTGGTTTATTTAATTATGACAGGGGCAGAGTTGTATGTTTTGTGTATACATACTATGTATAGGTCTGCCCTGCCTACATCTTAGCTATTGTTCCTCCTCCTACTCCCCTTCTCTTTGCCCAGTCCTACCTTCTCCTACCTGTGGCTTTTTGTCTTTCACTTTCCATGCTCCAAGCAACCTTCCTCTCATGCACCACTTCCTGAGCACTAATTACTTCCCCTTAGGTTAGAGTGCAGTCTACTCCCATTCCGTATCTTAATAGCTCATTTCTTGTTTGTGTTTAATTTAGAGCATTAACTCCTCTGGGCAGGGACCTTGTCTCCCTGCAAGCTTGCAAGTGCCACGCCCACCTGTGCCTCTATAAATAAGAAATGTTTATCAGTTCCGTTATTTAAGACCAACATGCTTGGTGTTGTACAAGCACTGATGGTCTCAGCTCTGATGATCCTACAATCCAAGATGAACATAAAGAAGACAAGATGCAGACAGGAAGGAATTAGCTTTATATCTTTATTTTAATCTCACTCCCTCCTCCTCTTAAGCAGAGTTGGGAAGGAGAAGGTGTTTGGCATGGATTTGTGTTTGTAGGTGTCCTGGGAAAAAGTGAGGGTGACTCACTGCATTGTATTTTGTATTTAACATGTTTATTATGGTAGTGCCTAAGGGCCACCTAAGCATAGGGCCCCATTGTGCTAAGCACTGTATCAACACAGTCCCTGCCCCGAAGAGCATACAGTCTAAATAGACAAGACAGACAGTGTGTGGGAAGGGGTAGAACACACCAGCAGAATGTGCAATATGATGGCTGCAAAGCTCATGTTAGTTTCATGATTTTTTTTTTTAAATATGGTTTTATTTGGGGGGTTAGGGGGAGATCAGATAAATGGAAAGAAAACAGAAGGGGAGGTGGATGAGATCGACAAGGCAGGGGAAAAGAGGGTAAAAGGGCAGGTGTCAACATAAACAGACTGCAAAATACAAGTTAGCTGTTACAGGGGGGTTTATCTCTGTCTCAGTGACTTAGAGCAGAGTCCTAAATTGATAAATTACGATTTATGCATGTAATTTTTCTTTAAAACTTCCCAGCAAATTATCCTCATTACAAAGCTGCTAGTAAAAGTCAGTGGGGTTAGTTAGTTTGTAATGTTCTTTGTTTCCACTCCTAGCACATGATGAAGATAAGTTATGATGTGGTCAAACGGTGGATCAACGAAGCCCAAGAAGCTGCTTCTAGTGACAACATCATGGTGCAAGTATGTTTCAGAGCATAAGGATGGGTGTATCATGAAGTGCTATAAACATGCTCTACCATGCTGGTGGCTTTCTGTAACTTTTTTAAATAAGTCATGGAGTCAGTCTTTCAGCACTTAAATGATTACTTAGCTGATAGAACAGTGCTTAAATAACTGTAAGCACTACCCTTAGGTCCTGATCTTGCAATGTGATGTGGGTGAGCAGGTGTCCATTGACTTACATGAGACCTGTGAGGGTGCATGGATCCACCCTCATGCAGTACATTACAGGATTATGGCACTATTGATTTGTTTGTTCAGTGTCACAAATTACTGTATGTAGCAGAAAATGTTAAGTTACTGAAGTATTTATTTAATTATTGAGGTTAGTAAAATTCATAAGTCAATGTGATTACACTTAGAAAATTGCCTCTAACTTGCCATTCAAAGTACTGGAGAATTTTAAAAAAAACATGGATTTTACACAAAAGTAGTCATACTTTTCTTTTTTAAGGCAAAATGCAGGATTTTTAGGAAATGGTGAAAAATTGGTATTAAAAAAAAATTATATGCAGTTTCTCCACACTTGCAACATTAGCTTCCTAATTCTATGTGCTGTTTGGTGTATCCCTCTATCTTTTTCCCCAATAATTTTCTCTGGTAGCTGCTCTTTTGTTGAATTCATGAGTAGTCCATGTAGAAGAAGTTTTGTTTTGAATTTGAGACCTCCTCAGAGATTGATCCCAATGTATCAAACACGATGTAGGGATTTTTTGGGTTCTCTTCAAGAAAATATGCTGTCAGGACTACTGGTGAGACCCTAAGCCTGGCTTTTTAAAGAGATATATTTGTATAAGGACCACTTTTAAATATTTCAAGGAGCTAGGAAATGTAAAAATAATCATTGAAGTTTAAGGGCATAATTGAGCTGACAACAGTTGGTATTTAGATCCACACCCAAACACAACTCTGGGTTTGTGGCTGTCCAGATTCAGCTGTTGCTGCTTTATTAAGTCTTGATATAAATTAATCCACTCTGCAGATGAACCTTGGACAGTAACCAGCAAGTAAAATAAAACAGTCTCACTTTAGGACAGGGGTCTCAAACTCGCGGCCCGCGGGCCAACTGCGGCCCGCGGGCTTGTGTCATGTGGCTCGCAGTCCGAATCCGGCCGCAGGCTTGTGCTGTCATTATTTTCTGAGCGGAGCTCAGGCAAGTTGTGGCTGTCTTAAAAAGGAAATGGCCGCCGAATGTGGCCCCACAGGGAGATTTAACGGTGGAGAGTGGAGTCTGCAAGTCCCTGTGAGAGCCTCTCTCTCTTCTACTGTGCCGCCGAATTTTACCCTGCGGGGAGATTTTTTCGGCGGAGAGTAGAGCATGAAAGGTACAGCAGAGAAGTGTGTGTCATGCGTGGCCCCCCTGAACTCAACTCAATGTAAATGTGGCCCGCCATACCAATTGAGTTTGAGATCCCTGCTTTAGGATCACACGATAAAATGGGGGTAATACTTAGCTGCCTCAGGGGTATTTATAGGGTTATTTGATGTTTGGAAAGCAGTTGGGAGCCCCTCCTAAGGAAGTTGCATTGGAAACGTGTGCATTTCTGTACTGCTTGGTTTTGTAAGTTGGTACATTTGATGTTCCAATGGCAAGCCCCATCATGGCGTGGACAGGTTGGTTTTATAGATCTTTCCCTCTCTAATGTCTGATTCTGACATCCTTACCCTTAAGGTCTAGGCAGGAACACTTCACTGTACAGCTTCACTGGAACTGTAGTTCTAATAATTTCTGAGTAACATGTTTTCATATAAAATGACAAGGTGCTTTTAGGAAATAGCTGGTCTGGTTACTTGTGGCACTCAGAAAACGTGGTACTATCTAATCCTTCCTAAGGGAACGTATTCAAGTATTTAGTTTTGTTAGGGACTGACCTTATGCATATATCATATTTTCCCCCTGATTTCATAGTATCATGCTCTGGGGCTGCTTTACCACCTCAGGAAGAATGATCGCCTTGCAGTTTCCAAGATGCTGAATAAATTCACGAAATCTGGACTGAAATCTCAATTTGCATATTGCATGCTGATCCGAATTGCCAGCCGGCTCCTGAAAGAGTCTGAAGAAGGGTAAGCAGCTGTGTTTGTGTGCGCATGTGCATGTGTAAAACATAAAATAACACTGTAGTTTGGCACTAAGAGGAGAATCAACTATCTAAAAATACTTGGTGTGTAAACACACTAATGACAGAGAAACAACAGAGTGGTCCAAGGGGGTCCAGCCAAGAGTAAAGGGATTTCCAAAAAGAGCTTCCTAACCATTTGCTTTGAGGAACACTTTGGGACACTTAAAATGAAACTCGACAGAAGAAAAAAAATCCAATAAGAATCCATCTGTACTGGCAGAGAGAGACTGGTTGATCAATCTCTGATTTCTCATCCTAATGTAATAAAGGTTGTGCTCTTTTAGGACTTTAAACTCTGGATTGGAGGCCCTTTATCAGTGAAAACTGTTACTAACTGAATGTAACATAGAATAATTATCAAGATATTTCTCTTCTAAATGTAACCTTTGACTTTTTAAAGATTGTATGTGTGTCTGGACAAATGTAGAGATTAATGTACTAGCTAATAGAACCCTATTATAGTGTGCTATTGAGTATCCAAGGATTAGTCTCGTATTACAAATGGGGAAACATGGTAATGTGAATGATTTGAGCTATGTTATAGCAGAGTGAGTATTGTAACATATTATGACTTTAAATAATAATAAATCTGATTGCATATCTGTCCCCAGATAAGCGATTTGTATAATGTCACTGCAGAACTTGTTTATAAATATTTCATTATTATCCTATGAAATAAAGAATGCCTCTGTTTGAAATTGTGTGTGCTTTCATTTCATTGGCAGGCACGAAAATCCATTATTTGACTTCATTGAGAGCTGTCTGCGAAATAAACACGAGATGGTTATTTACGAAGCTGCCTCTGCAATCATTCATCTTCCAAACTGCACACCAAGGGAGCTGGCACCTGCTGTTTCAGGTCAGGCAAGGAATTAACACTTTTTGCTGTCTGCTGCTGGGATGTTTTGGAAATACTTTAGCATTGCATGATTTGTTGGCCAAAAATTTTTAAAAGTGAAGCAGATCAGGATATGTTTGGTTTGTGGTGCTATAAGACTAAGGCTAGGCAAGGTGGCAGAACATGCAGCAAAGACATTGAAGCATTACCTCTGCTAGTCTGTATATTAAAATGTTAACTACTAATAAGAATATATTGTCTCACCTACCTGCTACTGTAAATTTTCCTGATGCTCTCATAGATTAGAAACAATTGGATGGGAAGTGACTTGGGTTTTGAATGAAAGAAAAGAAGGGTCAAGAGATTGGGCACCAAAAAGGGATGGAATACTTTATTCTCTCCCTTACTAAGGGAAGTTGGGATATGTGGAGGAGATAGGAAGATTTTGAGGAGCGTGGATTGGTAGATTAGATCATGCCCTTGAAATAAACTGAAAACTGGGAGGTGAATTTTGAATTGGATTGGGAGACTAGGAAATTGTTGATGGATGGTGAATGTAGTGGTGTGAGGAGTTAGATAGCAATACATATTTGACTAGAACCTTCAAATGCCCCAACAGTAGAGCTGATCTATATGTGCAGACTACTGGACATTCTGTCTCTAGTTGCTTTTGTTCTTTTGAGTTACATCTTCTCAACATCTGCT
The DNA here is from genome assembly GCA_007922155.1 of Mesoclemmys tuberculata. Classification (NCBI taxonomy): domain Eukaryota; kingdom Metazoa; phylum Chordata; order Testudines; family Chelidae; genus Mesoclemmys; species Mesoclemmys tuberculata. The sequence goes on along the minus strand of ML675616.1, from coordinate 3,499,767 downwards.
GTAGGTGAAATTGAGTTGAATTGTGTAATGCTTGTGTGTTTCACTCACTGTCAAGCTATTGGAGTGTGCAGTTCTCCTGCATCATCCAAAACTTGTTGCCCTTTGTGTCAGCTGAAGTAGTTCTCTGCTGCCCTTTTAAAGTGTATCCTGGTCAAAGGGGTTGTTGGTCTTTTCTCCCAGGCATGTTAGTTAGTTAGATTCAGGTATCTGGATTTGCAGCACGAGAGCCAGTGTCTATTGAAACACTCCTCTGTAAATGGCTACATCATAAGTCACTTCTCTAAATGCTTTATTTTCAGTGTTGCAGCTCTTTTGTAGTTCTCCCAAACCTGTCTTGAGATACGCAGCTGTAAGGACCCTTAACAAGGTGAGTATTTCTGAGAGCTCTTAAACAAGTGCTAAGGTATAAAACTTAGTGTGCAAAGCAGAGCATTAAAGGAAACCAAACTTCTATGCTGAAAGTTTTGTTTCCTAAGGAAGTAGGGCTATTACTCATGTGATTATGGTATCAGCAGTCTCTTCACACTAGCAGATCAGCCTTCCACTACAACAAAAAGCTGTCCAATAGTAGTCAGGCTAGCTATGCTCAGATGTGGACCAAAGGACCCCAACCCCTTGTAATTGGATAACTTGTGATCTGCCATGGCTGTAAACCAAATTTGGGACTCTGAAGTTTGGGGTACAAAGCATTAATCTCTAACTCTAGTAGTGTGGCTGCCTGTAAATAGTGTCTGAATTGAAAGAGTGTGGGATGAGTACAATAGTCATCTGATCTGATTTCAAGCTGGCAAACTGCAAAGCTAGAAACACGAATAGAGCAACACCAACACACTCTTACAAGTGTCTTATGCTGGTGTAGGGCATGTAACCATGCTTCCCTCTACTGCTGGCTCCACTAGCTATAGCTGCCTGCTATTTACAGCTAAAGGAGTTATTTCTGCAGCCCAAGTCAGAGCCTGAGGCCTGTGTATTTGAAGCTGAAGGTGGGGGGCCTCTGGTGTAAACCCTGCTGACAACCATGGCGTATGTATATCTGATCAGTTTGTTCTGCAACCACTAAGCCCTGGCCAGTGAACAGAAAGCAAATGTTTTGACCCTTGCTCTAGTATATTATTGCCAGATTTACTTTCTTTCCAGGTGGCCATGAAGCACCCATCTGCAGTAACTGCCTGCAACTTGGATCTGGAAAACCTGATTACTGACTCAAACCGCAGCATCGCTACCCTGGCCATCACCACACTCCTGAAGACAGGGAGCGAGAGCAGTGTAGACAGGCTCATGAAACAGATCTCCTCCTTTGTGTCAGAAATATCAGATGAGTTTAAGGTGAGGCACTGAAGGCCTTTGACTTTTACTGTTGCGGGTTTTCCTCCTACTATTTTGTGAAGCTTTTTCAGTTGCTGAGAAGCTTTAGGTGATTTAGTCTCGTACCATGAAGCCAGCAGATATTTCTGGAGATGCAGGCTGTTGAAAGCAGAGGGCCACCATTGCTGGTTCTGTTCCTTTTTCCCAAAGATCATGTGGGATAAGAACCTTTTCTGTCTGCTCTTGACTAAACTGCATTGCACTCAAATAGCATTGTAGCAAGAAACTGTCAATGTCCATCGTAACTGTTTTACGGGAGGAAGGGTGGCTATAAGTTGTGATAAGTTGTGTATATCCATTGCATCTGATCCAGGTGTGACCCAGCACAATTTAAAGTCTTATTGTTCAGACTGTTTCTAAATTATATCAAATTCCATCAAAAATCTACTAAGGCTGGTGATTTGAAAGTCAGGAAATACTGAAGTTAAGACTGCCTGCATATTCAGACCTCTGCCCCCTGTGCACTACCAAACAGTTCAATAGCATAATTGCATACTATTCCTCGGGATGCCAGAATGAGGCATGAATCTGCAGGAGATGCTCCCATTAATGTCACTGGTTAATTTGTCCTCATGGGGCACTGGGGGACACACTTTGTAATGACACAGGAGTTGCTGCAGCCCCAGTGAAATGTAATTGCTGAGATGTGGCAACTGTCTACCTATGCACAACAAATCCGTCATTATTTTAAGACAGTAACAGGTGTTTAGATGCACTTGAAACTGCAGAGGAAATGTATATAACAGAGCACAATTACCCAAACTGGAATTGGGCTAGGTTCTTGGAAAATAACCCCTGCCCTTGCCAAAAGCACTGTAGGATCTCCCATTACTAAGCAGTGAGGCCTCTGACTTACAACTTGTCCTAAAAACAGCTCCTCCAGCATCAGTGCCCAGCACCATGCATTGGCTTAGTACTGAGCTGGAGGTAAGAGTGCCAGCACCTGCTTTTCCTATCTGAATGCTGAGCTTATATCTGGCAAGATCATAACTTGAGGTGATGGCACTTGCAATATTCTTCTTATGTCTCCTAGAAAATGTAATGCCTGGTACTAAAGTCCTGTGTCCTCTTCTCTCTTGCAGGTGGTGGTAGTGCAGGCCATCAGTGCTCTGTGTCAGAAATACCCAAGGAAACACAGTGTAATGATGACCTTCCTCTCCAACATGCTCAGGGATGATGTAGGTTTAAAGCCTTTAAACCATGGCTATGATGGTATGAGGGGAATTGTACATTGTTAATGTTTTCCTTTGGTGGTTGTACAGCATCAGTGGGGCTTGATTTGACATTTCTGAACCAGATTTTGCTTATTTCAGCTCCTAAGCTATCTGATCTGTGACTTTGCCACATTTCAGAGCAGCCAACATAATCAAAAATTGGCCTGAACAAACATTTATAAAATGTATTATCAAGAGCAGTCCTGCGTTGGCCTCAGGGAGCTGGGAAGGACCTATTAGGACACCCAGCCTATCACTTTCTCCTCTCATTCGATGTATATATGAACACTTTTTGTTCCCTTAATAGAGGGAAGCTATGCTCGTTGCATGAGGGCAAATGAGCGCCTATTCCCGTACAATAAAGGATTTGCCTTCTGAGCAGTGCTTGTAGGGTAAGCATCCTTTCCTGTTTCCTCCTAGGGTGGCTTTGAGTACAAGCGAGCCATTGTGGACTGTATAATCAGCATCATCGAGGAGAATCCTGAGAGTAAGGAATCAGGCTTGGCTCACCTCTGTGAGTTCATTGAAGATTGTGAACACACTGTTCTAGCCACAAAGATACTCCACTTATTGGGCAAAGAAGGGCCAAGGACCCCATCCCCGTCTAAATACATCCGCTTCATCTTCAACAGGGTCGTTCTGGAGAACGAAGCAGTGAGAGCTGGTAAGCTGCACAATTGAACATTTGGTTGGCTTTGTGTGTGCAAAGCTGGAGTTTGGAGCACGGTGCTGGCATGGGAGGGAATGGGTACTCTAAAGGACCAATCCATATCTGTGTCCCTGTAGGCTTGCTCTGGGATTGGTTTTATCCTGCTGTTTGCATTGTCTCTTCTCGTGTTTTATTAGCATAATGCTAACTACTTATGCTCTAGGGGGCATGATCTGTTGTACATGGCTCTTCCTTTGTGAGCATCAATGTCAAAGGTAAAGCAGTGGTAATGAGTAAGGAGGAGAAATGTTACCCATTCTTTTAAGTCAGTGCACGAGTCCGTACAGGTCAAACTTGGCATCGTGAAAGTGGAGCCATTCAGAACTTGAAGAATCTACCTCTGTTTCTATGGAAAAGTATTTTTTCTCCTAAGAACTCTCTTCAGAAATCTGTTGCACTCTTTTCCCCCACAGAGAATCTTTAGACTCTGTCTTTAAAGGCAGCTAACTTCCCCTCTCCAAAATCAGATCAGAGTGGAATATACTTCTACCCCCCTAGATCACCTCACTCTGAATCAATAGAGTAGTCAGTATGCTAGGAAGGGGAATTAAAACTGAACTTGCATTTCTGTTGTGAACTAGATTGCATTGTACTGAATCCTACTTTACTGAATGCCATTAGGTTAGCACTGAGGCCTGTAGTCATATACACAGCATCTGATGGAAGCCGTAAAGACCTTGTCACAAGTTGTTCCACTCACCTCTAGAATGGCGCCTCTTCCTGGTCACTCTCTGGAGATTAGCTCACCAGATCAGTACCCTTTCCCGTAGTTGCAGGCCATCCTCTGCCCCTCTCTCTGGGTCTGCAGTCCCTCTCTCGCTCCATGAGCTGCTGCTGTCTCTTCCTGACTCAGCCCTTCTGGGGTACCAAAGACTTTCTCCAGCAATCCTGAGCAGTCTTCCCATTCACTGCCTCATAGTGTCACTCCCTCAGTGGCTAGCAGGAGAACATGGGCCTGCCCTCTACTCTGGATTCTAGCTCACAGGCCCTGTCATCAGCAGCCAACGTCTGCCTTCTGCCATACTTTGCTGCCTTTCCCCTGAGCCTTTCCTGCCTTTCTGTAACTATCGATTGCTCTCTACAGCCCCAAACGTACCTCTCCTCCTGGGAAGGGAATGCAGACCGCTCACTAGCAGCCCCTTTCTGCTGTCCGCTTCTGGGCTTTAATACAGGCCCCACCTCTTTCTGTCAACCTATTGAAATCCCAAGAAGGTGGGTGGGTGCAAGCCTGCACACAGTTGAAGGCCCCTCCCCCAGCCTAATGGGAGGAACTACTGAACCCAGGGCTCAAATAATGAACAAATCAACAAATGAAAAGCAAGGTCAGGCGTGAGGGTTGCAGGTTCAAAATCAGGGATCCAGAAGGGGACACTGAGCAGAGAACCCCAGACAGCACCCACTACTCCTCAAAGGTGTCCAGGGAGCCAGCAGACATGCCCTTAGCACAGGGTAGAGGCTGGTTCTGGCCAATGCATTTGAGCAATCAATAGGCCCAGTCAGAAAGTACTACCTAGGGCCCAGTGGGATTTGAATTTGAGGCCCTTGGTTAATTAAAGCAATGCACTAACCCCTGAGCTATGGTTCTAGGTCACAGGCTAGCTGAGCCTCCTGTTTAATTCCCTGCTCCCTGGCTCCTCCACGTGCAGCCTGGGCAGTTAATTGGCCCAGCTAGCCACCTTTGCCCCTTTAGGCCTTGTGTGGGGTGGACACCCCATCTCAGACCAGTTGTACAGAAACTTCCACATAGTAACCATGGGTCCTTTTGTCCGAAGGATCTTCAAATGTGAAATTTAATGAAGAGCTAAATTCTCCCCTTGGCATATGTAACCCTCCACCAAAGCCAGTGCTGAAGTAAAATTAAGTTGTTTTCTTTTTGGTTTTTTTATGAGCTTGGACTGGCTGCTTTAGGGGATAGGTGTTGGGATACAGAACTTTTTATCTTTAAGCCATTGGCTCCAGTCTGATGGCCCAAGTCAATAGTGAGGAACATCACACTGCCATCTGTGGAAGAGGAGCTTGTTTCAGGTAGGGATGTAAAATAGTGAGTGGTTAAAATGGTTAACCGATAAGTGTTAGTCCTACCGGTGGCATGGGGGTTAACTAGCAGCGTGGGCTCTCCATCACCTGGTGCTGGTGCCCGGCTGTGTTGGAGTTGGCTGCGCTGCTGCTGCTGCCCGGGGAGGCCGAGTCGCTGGTGTAGGCACTGTGAAGTGCCCCACTGCAGAACACCAGGGATCATGGGTCAGACAGTGGGTCCCCCCCATGGAGCGGGGCTCAAGGCACTATCCAGGGACTATGGGGAGGGAGCGGGGGGGAGTGGCAGGGGGACCACAAATTTATATTGGTTAAATGGTTAACCAGTATCATTTTAATAGTTTAAATAGTTACCTTTTGTAACCGATATTTACATCCCTAGTTTCAGTGTACTTTCTAATGGGGGTGTTTGTGTTGGCAGCCCTGACGGCAAGTGCTAGAGCAGCCAAGGATTGGAATGTGCTATGGATTTGAGCTACCCTCACTGCTAGATAATTCTTCCAGAACAGTATTGAGGCAAAGAAATGATCCAGAGGAAGATTGTACTGCTGCTGCCCATCCTGTCCCTCTTCTGTTACCAAAAGGATAGGTCCCGTCTTGTTGGCCAGGGGCCTTTTAGTATTGAGGAAACATCCTTTATGGAATTAAATGAAGTTTTTCCACTTGTGTGAGGGTGTACACTTGGGGAGGCATAGCTTTTAAGAGAAACCTGCCTGACTAGCTTCAGGACAGCTATACACTTGCTTGCTTTAAAAATCCTGTGTGTATGTTTTGGAATAGACTTCTGGCTATAGATTGAACATCTTTCCCGTCCCTTTGTTTTCTCCTGTAGCTGCTGTGAGTGCCTTAGCGAAGTTTGGGGCCCAGAATGAGAACCTTCTTCCAAGCGTCCTGGTGCTTTTGCAGAGGTGAGCAGAGTAAATGCAAGTACGTGCTCCGTGCTCTTTAATGCATAAATCTGTGCAGCATGCAGGGATTCCCCCATGTGCTGGGCACCCTTGCACTCCACAAGCTAAACAGGGTCAAACAAGTCAGTACTTGAATAGAAGTGAACCAACATGCTGAACAGAAGATGGAGTTGTTAGGTGGCATTATTCCCTTTGAGTCACTCCTGGTGCTAGGAAACATTGGGCCACCAAAGTTGTAGTGTTTTGAGTGACTCTCAAAACAGTTCCTGACCATTTGGAGTCATTTTTAAGTGTCTTGTGGTTCTTCTATGATAAGTAAAGGTGTTTGAACTTATCCTTAAAACATTCCATCATGGGTAATACACCTAGGTGGTGACTTACAAATGTTTGTCTTCTCGTGCCCCATGAAGCAAATAGGTATTAACGTATGTTACTGTTAGGTTAAGTAACATGCCCAAGGCCAAATAGTGACAGTTAGGTTTGGAACTCAGGTGTTTCAAGCTCCCAGTCCTGTGCAGCTTCCAGTAAAACAGTTCAGCCTCTGTACAGTCATTTCTACTTGGAGACAGTCACCTATACTTGTGTAGCATTGCTGTGCATTTTGAAACAATTGCTGTTTCACTTCAGTGGTGGGCAGTGATTCAATGGGTAATGTGCTTTGGGATCTTTTGGGGTGAAAATTACCATGTACCCACCCAGGAGGTGGGTGGCCTTGCAGCTTCTTGCTGGGACTAGGCAGGAGGGGGTGGCTGCCACCCCAAATTAAGCTGTCAAACGCCACGTGTCAACATCGTATGTGTCTCCTTTCTATGCCTTCTGGTGTGGTTCATGTATCTGACAAAAAAGCTTTTTAAAATCCTGTTGGGATTGCCTCTGAGGCCTCTTTCCACTCGGTTTCCCAAGAACTTATTCAACTCCAGCCTTCATCACTCAGGTGTCTTTATTTGGCATACAGCAGTACTATGTTGAGTTAATCAGACTCAAATGCAGGGGGGATGGATGCAGGGTACATCACAGCTCCAAGATTACACAGAAAGATCCTCCCTTTATTTATATTTATATTATATATAATATAAAAACACATCTCATTGCATCACACATTTTTGGATTGGCTTAGTTACTTTGCAGGAAACAATCTCTGCAGCATACATGATCCACACACTGGCCATGGTTTGACTTCCTCTTTACCTCTTCTCTACATTCCTAACTTCCCTTGTTACGTAGTTCATAGTAAATAATTCCCTGTGTTCTCTCCCTCTTTTCTTATTTGGCTCAGACATCGTCATCTTAGCCTGCTGACCTATTTATGTATCTTATTTAGCACAAATATTCTGTTTTCAACCTGATAATTATCAGGTCCCTAATTCTATTTACATCCCTAATTCTATCTTTCAAAAACCAAGGCTCCCTCCATGTGTTAATTACTTGTTAGGCCAGGCCTCAGCTACAAAACCCTGCCAACATCAATAGCCCCAAAATATAGGCTGCAGATGTTATGTTGTTTATGTAACCTGACCCAGGTTTACAGGGTAACAACCCAATTGGTGATCTTGTCTATTTTATGATATGTTGTGCTCTTGTATCAACACTTTAAGTGACTGCCATATACATATGGGAGAAGACTCTTGTGTGCACAGGGAAGACAAGTGGATTACTATGCTAAACAGACGTGGATTTTAATATTTTAGAGATGGGGTATTTACAGTGTATTTACATAGATCACAGCTATAATGTTGTATGAAGTTTTTCCCATGTAATTTGTAAATCCATCAGAGGGTTTTTAAGCTAGCACTGCAAGCTCAAATCCAATGTTTCTTCCACCATGCTGGATTTTGAACCATTTTGACCATAATGCTCTCATTCCCCAAACAGGTGTATGATGGACAGCGATGATGAGGTTCGTGACAGGGCAACGTTCTACCTAAATGTGCTTCAGCAGAGACAGATCACACTGAATGCTGCCTATATATTTAATGGTTGGTGATAGATGTGGACAAACACTGTTTATCCTAGAAAACTGCACCTTTCTTGTTGTATGTTATAGTTGTATCATCTTCTGGGTTGATTCCATTACAAGTAGCAGTCATTTCCAATGCAACCTTGATAACTTTAGTCAGGGTGCCTGGAATGAACAGAGCCAAACACTGGCATTAACACTACTGAATAAAGTATCTGACTACTTCATGATATATAGTTGTGGGGAGAGTGTTGTGTAGTGGCTGGAGCATAGACACTGGTAGTCAGGTCACCTGGGTTCTGTTTCCAGCACTATTGTGCTGTGTGACTTCGGACAAGTCCCTTATCACCTCCCACACCCCTTTTTACAGTGAGTAAAGTGAAATGACGATCTTGTTGTGGGACTGGTGGTTGGCCATAAAGTGCTTTGGGGTCCCTGGATGAAATGTTACACATGCAGAGGATGTATTAAGACACTGTAGTTGGAGGACAGTTTACCACTTATAGGAGAATGTATTCATGCTGCATGATCAACCCTTTCAGTCCTCAGGTGCCCTCTGCATGCCAGTTTCTGTCTCTGCCTTGTTCAGAGTAGTCTCTTTAACCTCTTTAATATCTGAAAGCCTTTGCAGTGCTGTGCTCACCACAGGTCATAGTGCTTTTTACTATCTTCTCTAAAACTAAACCCAGATTGCCTTCTGCCAGATCGTACCCGCATCCAACTCACTGACACAAACAACTGACAGGATGTAGGAGGAGCTTTAAGCCCTTTAGAAAGTTTTCCTTGTTTGGCTTCAGAAGAGAGGTAGTCAAGACATAGGCCGATGATCAAACTCTGGGACTGTCCTGCAGCTTCCAAGTCAGTAGGCAGATTCTTACCAGGGTAGTTGTGCTGCCTCCCTGGACCTTCTACAGCTCCTAACGTTAGAGATGCTCTTTGTATTAATCGCCTGTATTTTGCAGGGTTAACGGTCTCTGTTCCTGGGATGGAGAAAGCCCTGCACCAGTACACACTGGAGCCTTCTGACAAGCCTTTTGACATGAAGACAGTTCCACTAGCTACCGCGCCAATCTTTGAACAGAAAGCAGGTAATATTCAGGCTTCCTTTAAATAGCACCTGCTATAGAAGGGGCTGTCTTTATAGGCCAAGCATCAAAGTTATGATCCCAGTAGACTCCCTGAAGATGCACCCTCCAAGTACAGCAGGGTCAACACAGCACTCACCCTTTGGAGACAGATGAAGTGAATACCATGCAGCTACTGGTGTGTGTGGTCCGATGTGGCCATCAGCGTCTTTGCCTCAGTGTGCCTACAGTCCCTGCTGTCTCGGTGGGTCAGTGTCTTTGGCCCAAATTCTCCTCTCCTCTAGTGCAGTGTTTGTTACTGCCTGATACCCTGTGGCTGCATTTCAGAGCTGCTGTGTGTATAATTTATTAAGAGCTTCTGGATCATTGAGGCTTCGAGGAGCTGTGTAAACAAAAATAATCTTAAATGATTTTGCCAGTTTTCACCTTTACGCTTAATGCATTTCTGATCCCAGTGTTTTAGAAATAACATTTGTATAATTCTTTCATTTAGATGTGGGAGGCTGGGGGTGGTTAATGATTTTGAATCAGCTTAATTATATGGTCTCCTGAGAACAGAGTAAATAGTAAGTTGGTGCCTTGGGAGAAATGGTAGTCTGTCTTACGTGATATTGTGTTCATACAACATAGCTCAGCTGCTGTATTATGCACAATAGCTGGAGGAGTCAGACCCACATACCTAATGTGTTTGGTGAAAGCAATAGTGTTCAATTCCTGACTGAAGTTGGGGTGCTGTTAGTGTTGTTCACTAATCTCTCTCCTCTTGGGAGGTCACAGATCACGAGAAAAGGCAGTGCTTTGGTTAGTGTGTGCAAAAAATTGCGTGAGAAACAACATGCAGTAAAATGTGTGGCGCTTAGTGAATCTATAGGGGAAGATATAATGGGGCTTGAAATGAGTCTCTGAAGAACTTTTTGATACAGTATCTTTCCTTCTCCTTGCAGAAATGACACTAATGGCCAGCAAGCCTGAGAAAGTTGCTCCGTCCCGCCACGACATATTCCAAGGTATGAGAAGAGAGAATCAGTGGGGTCTCTAATGCTTGAAGACCAGTGGAGGGACGTGTGGATGTGCCAAGTGCTTCACCACTGGTGGGGAAGGAGATGATTCTCAAACTGTCACCAAAAGGTGTCTAACACTGGCCTTCTGTTTCTGTGCAGAACAACTGGCTGCCATTCCCGAATTTAAGAACTTGGGTCCCTTATTCAAGTCATCTGCGCCGGTGCAGCTTACAGAGGCAGAAACAGAATACTTTGTTTGCTGTACTAAGCACGTGTTCACTAATCATTTAGTTTTTCAGGTAAAACAAGTACATTTGCTGGAGTCCCAAAGGGACCCTTCAGAGACCGAGTATTTCATAAATGCATAGGTACCTTGGTTCCCAACCTGTGGCCTGCGGGGTCTTTCAGAGTGGCCCATGGCTCCCTTCCCACTGGCTGCAGAAGGAAGCTGCTGCCTAAGTACCGAGGTGGAGCACATGGCTGGTGCAGGCTCCTTGCTGCAGCCAAGGGGACAGGAGATCAGTGCGTCCCTCCCCGTGGCTGTAGTGGAGCACGGCAAAGTGCTCTGTGTAGGTCCCTAGGTGCTGGGGTCCCTGCTGGAGCCAGGGGGAGGGGGGCACTGCTTTCCCATCCCCCTGGCTGCAAAATGGAGCCACTGCCAGGGGCCCAGGCAGGGGAGCTGCTGGCAGAGACTGGTGGCCCTTCAGGGTTGTAAAAATTATATTTGTGGCCCTTGAGCCAAAAAGGTTGGGAACCACAGCCTTGGTATTTAGCGTGTGCTGATGAAGAACATCCTGTCCTAGCGGGAGCTATAGTTGTGACCAAGTCAAGTGTGTGTGACACCTAGAGATCGCCAGTCTTCTGCTTCTAGGCTAATGAAGAACAGACTTCTCCGGAAAATCAGGAGGTTGGGGAGGGGGATATGAGTCAGTCTGTTGTGTTCCCCCTGCCACAGAAAGCATGACTGATAATGAGGTGGGATGTTGTCCAAGTTTAGGGCAATACGGTAGCTGATTTCTGAAAGATCTGTTTAAAAAAAAAAAAAGTTTGCTGCTCTCACATACCCTCCTTTTTCTGCTCCATTCCTGCAGTTTGACTGCACAAATACCCTCAATGACCAGTTATTAGAGAGGGTCACAGTGCAGATGGAACCATCGGATGCTTACACCGTGATTCGCTGTATCCCAGCAGCCAGCCTTCCATACAACCAGCCGGGCATGTGTTACACGCTTGTCCGACTGCCCCAAGATGATCCGACTGCAGGTACTGAATGGAAGGAGGGTGTGGGTGTGGGCCAGGGCCACTTGAACGAATTTCTCAAAGAAATTGTGGCGAGATGCTTAGGATTTGCATTTAATATGTTAATTTTGTATATCATATTAGACTCTACCATTTTTTCCCCAAATGTCACTTCATTAGTGTTTGTGTAGGATCTAGTTAGTCAAAATAATATACACACTTTGAAATACATACAGATGCACTGGATGATTGAGAGAAAAATGTTAGACGTGGAGCAATGCAGTTAATAACAAAGGGAAACCGAGCTTGCTTCCGGGTTGTCTTGAGGTTATCAAAGCAGCAAACTGGAAAAATGGACACTCCTTGAAACTAAACACAGGAGCAGAATCAACCTTAATGTCCCTTTATGACTGGAGTGGCTAATCAGAGTTTGGGGCCCTGGGGAATACTGGGAGTAGAAATTACTGATAGCTATTTCTTTGATACAGTTGTTTATTTACGAGGAATGTATAAAGTCCTGTGTCTCTGGATGCAGAAGGTATCAAATAGCATGAATCAACTTCTTTTGCTCACAGCACTAAGAACACTCTCTCTTCAGCCTGCCTTCTTTCCTCTGACCCAAAAACCTCTACCTAGGTTTTTTCCAGGGTTGGATGTAATGCTTTTAGCTGCGCCTTCCATCTGGTTGTGTCACTCTACTGCCTCTGTCTCGCTCTCTGGTCTGCCTGTTCTCAGTTTGTGTGTTCTGCCTTCCCTTTTACACACGCACTCAGTACAAACAGTTCTCAGTAGCAGCTCTCCATCCACGCCAGGGTGGGTTTGCAACCACCAGTGAAGGCTGGCTTCTGATTAACTCATCCTGACAGTTCCGTTAATTCAAGGGTGCGTTCACACCCATTCTCAAAGAAGTTTGTGATCAATGTAGTCACCCTACTTCTCAATATAACAGGCCCCACCCACCTCTGAGCTCTGCCCATTGGTCTGTTGGTGACAATGCCCTGTAGGACCCATCCCAAACAGACAGAAAATAAACAGTTTAACAAATTATAAATGATACAAAGTTCATTATCAACATGTGTAGTGTCTTTCTATCAAGATGTTTTCACATTACCAACCCAAATTGATTCCTTACTTCCACCTAATCCCCTATGGGATACTTTGCTGTCTGCCGGACTTTCTTACCACCCCCAGGGATGGAGGAAGTAAGGTCCCTTTCAGTCAGCCCCTCAGGCGCGCCTCTTGTTTCTGTGGAATTTACTGGCTGTTCTGTTCAAATGGGGCAATTACCTTCTTGAATTTTTCCAGCCTCAACTTCCACAGCTATGTTCTCCGATTCAGAAGAGGTAGCCAGCATTCTGCCCCTTCCTCCTACTGCGCCCCGCCTCCCGTCCCCCAAATTGTAAGCAGTGGAATCTGTGTCCAGTATGAAGGGGGTTTTGAAACCTGGAGAGGCTAAAACAGGAGCAGATCCAAAAGCCTTTTTCAGCTCTGAAAATGCTAAATCCCACCCTGCTAACTACTGAAATTATTTCCTTTTTTTACTATTGTCTGCTTGTCAGAAACACTCAGCAAACAAACAGGGATTAGTTCTTGTTTCAGAGCCACAAGAACTTTAGCAGCAAAGATGCCCTGAAACTCTAGGTCTCGAAACAGGTTTGAGCAACTCTTAGCTTTTCAGCCAGGGAAAAAGATATCACCTCATGTAGCTGTTTCTCTCTCACTCTCACACACACACCCTGGGGCAGAACAATTAATTCACTGCAAACCAGTTGCCTACAGACCATTTGTCTCACCTGGGCTATACCTGCAAAGGGAATTTCCACAGACTGAATTTGTAAGACGCCTTTCCTGGCATCGGTTACACAGTTATTAGTCATGATGAAATGCAAGACGGTTATTAGCTAATGCACTGTTTCAGCCACTCAGATGGCTTGTTCGAATTCCTGTTGTCCAAGCTTCAAACCCAATTTTCAGATGGGTACCCTTGCCCCAGCCCCTGTCTCCATTTGAGACCACTTAGATGATTCAGTTTTGGATCTCTCATTCCCTAGGCTTTTTAGTATGCACGGTCTAATAACTGTTTGTTTAAGCCTGTGTCAATATTCCTATACACATTGTGGATCCTACTGCACACTCAATAACTAAACTCTTGTTACTGTTGTTTAACTGCCCAGATCTAAACAAAGACCAGGGGACTGATCTTCCTACCTCCACAAAGCTTTGCCTCTTCAGCCCATTGTTCCTCCTTTACCCGAACTGGGGGAGAGGCATTCCCAAGACACTTATGACAGTCTGTCTTGGCCTGCCTTAAATTTGTAATGGTCCTTTTTGGGGCCCATTTTGTCAATTACCAGCATTTAACTGAAACATTTCCTTTAATTTTTGCATTATTGCCAGTTTCCCTTGTTTTACGAACTGAATTTATCAGTTTCGTAGTTGTTCAATAAGGTAATGAACCAGATTAGAATCCCCTCTTTCAGCAGACGTGCAATACATGGAGCAGTACTGACAGGGTTCATAACATTAATTAAAATTCAGATGAAAAAATGGCCAGTAAGTTAGGCCTCAAAGTGTTTCTAGGTGTAAAACAGATTTAGATTTTAGATTTAGATTTAGTGCAATTCTCTGTCCCATACACTGGCTTTAAAACATTGACATATGGGATTGAAAGAATTTTCTTCCAGGGTAGAAGAGGCTGGTTTTTGCCTTTCGTTCGTATTAAAAATCCCACTGGCTTGAGGTTAGTTTAACCTGATTAAGTATTTGTATTTGGGGCTAGATATTTTTTTTTGTTACTTTAATGTCACTGCGAATTTTGAGAATTAGGCTGGACCACTGAAGTGGAATTTGGGTTTCTAGATCATATCTTTATGGGAAGAGAACATTGTAATGGTTGCAGCAGTTTCTAATGGCTATGAACACATCTGATCTGATTCAGTCTTAAAGGGCATTGGCCTTGGTTCCAGGGTACTTTAACTTCTGCACATGCCCTGTCTGTGAACCTTCCCTGACTCTAAATTTAGTGTAAAATTCCCTAAGAAACTATCTTTAAATTGTGGCATTAATTCCTGGGCTACCTGGGGAACCTGGGGAGGAGATCGGTATGGCACTGTTCCTGTTCCCTTTATGAGAAAGGAGGGCTTCAGTACTCACTTTCGACAAGAGAAACTAGGCACTCCCATTTCTTTCCCTTTTTCCCCAGTTGCTTGTACTTTCAGCTGCACAATGAAATTTACAGTCCGAGATTGCAACCCGAACACAGGGGTGCCAGAGGACGATGGCTATGATGATGAATATGTGGTAAGTTCAGTCTGGTTTGTCGCACCTAAGTGCGTCTTCCTGTCCCTGTGGGATTCTGATCGCTCTGCCCTAGTCTCATTTTATGTCTTCCCTGTACCTCACTCTTTTCTGCCATGCTCATGCCTGGAACACAGTCTCAAAATCATTCTAGCTATTAACCCTCTGCCTCCCTCCGAAAGCCTCACTTCAGCCAAATCTTTGTGCAGTGATTCTTTTATGTGTACTTTCTTAATCTTATTTGTGTGACCCTGTCCAGCCTCCCCCACCTCCTTTTTTTTCTCTGCGCTCTTTCTTGTCATGTCTACATTCTAGATTAGAAGCTGCTTATGGCTTGCCTCTCTGTTCAGTGAGGTGCATGTCTTGGCATAAAAATAAACTCCTCAGACTTTGGGGAGTTGAAGTCTTCCCTTGTGTTCTTGCCGTCTTGCAAGGTAACTTCCCCAGATGTATAACAGGATCCAAAATTTGACCTCTAGTTGTAATAGCTGAGCATCCTCATTTCCTGCTCCTTGGATTGCACCTCTGCTAATGAGCTCACTTCACTAACAGTTGTTTAAAAGTCTTAAGCCTTGTTAGTAAATCCCACGAGCATTACTTTGCCTCTGTACTTTCTAGGGTCTTTGTGCATATGTTAAACTGCAGCTGTCCTCTGAAATGAGTCTATTGGCACACCCCCAGTGCATTAACTGTATCCTATGCTGCTGTCTTCCTCCCCCCCCACACACACAATATATGTTTGCGCTTCAAGCTGGAGGGGACATTTGCAGCTGGGATACATGCATGTGCGTTAGCTCTGGTCAGGCTAACGTGGTAAAAATAAAGTGTAGCAGTGGTGTGGAGTGAGTGGTGGGATGGGTTAGCTGCCCTGAGTACAATCCCACCCGAGATCCTAGGGACAAGCAGCTACCCTGTCCTTCCACAGAGGCTACACTGCTATTTAAGTCCACTAGCTCGATCTGAGCTAACATTCATCTGTCTGAGCTAAAATTACACCTCCAGCTCCAAGTGTAAATGTACCATAAAGTAAGATCCTTTTGTGTGTGATTCTGTGCAGCCTAAAGTCTCCCTTGTTTCTCTGCCAGCTGGAAGATCTGGAGGTAACGGTGTCAGATCATATTCAGAAGGTCCTAAAGCCCAACTTCGCAGCTGCCTGGGAGGAAGTGGGAGATGACTTTGAGAAAGAGGAAACCTTTGCTCTCAGTTCAATTAAAACCCTTGATGGTGAGATGATCCTTTCTTTCTAATTGTTTAGTAACCCAGGCAGGGCTCTGCCCAGCTGTGGAAACCCTGTATGGGGTTTTTGGGGAAAGACTTATGCTATTAGATCCTTCTGGTGCCAGGTAGATTTGAGTACCAGTGTGGCAGCTGAATGGCTGTGTGCTGCAATGATGGAAACTACCCACCTCCCATCTGAAAAGTAGTGGCTTGGGGGAAAGTTGCTCTCTCCAGCTGCAATTTGTGATGGGGGAAGAGATAATGAAAGGTTGGCAAGCCCTGAACCTTTGCACCTGTCTCATGCTCAGAGCACATTCTCTAATTATGAATTTAAGTTTCACAGGAAACTTGGTATCAAAATGTAAACAGCCTGTGTAAATAACTTTTTCTCTTTAAATCTCTCAATGCAGAAGCTGTCAGTAACATCATC
The DNA here is from genome assembly GCA_007922155.1 of Mesoclemmys tuberculata. Lineage (NCBI taxonomy): Eukaryota > Metazoa > Chordata > Testudines > Chelidae > Mesoclemmys > Mesoclemmys tuberculata. The sequence continues at coordinate 3,483,310 of ML675616.1, read as the reverse complement.
AAGTTTCTGGGCATGCAGCCCTGTGAGAGGTCCGATAAAGTGCCAGAGAACAAAAATTCCCACACATTGTATCTAGCTGGTAAGCATCCACCACTGATGGGTTGTTTCCATGCTTCCCCTCAACACAAACTTACTACACTGCAATTCTCTTTGGAACTGAAATTCCAGGGCGGCCAGGAGATGCTATTTTCAAATAGTGCGGCTAGATAAATAATGGATAACAGAGCTATGTACAATAGCATGTTGGGATGCTGTTTTAAGTGCATCTCAAGACTAGACCTTTCCCTCTCTTCTTTCCTTGCTGCTTTTTCTCAGCAGGAAGAGTACTGAACGTCTTTGAAAGGCACTAACCTCCAGACAAGATGCTTAGACTAAGCTCTTGGCCCATTTCCAGTGGCTTTCCAGGCCAGGCCAAAACACCCCGGAGCACTTCTCAGAATATCCTAGTCCGCTTCTTGCTCACTAAAAACCTGCCCTAAACCCCAGGCACTGTTACATTAGGTGAGCGCACTCCCTGTTCCTCACACATTTGGGGGATCCCTGGAATTGGAAAGACTCGAGAGAACTTTTCTACTCATTCTTATCCTATTATTAACAGTGTAAAACAAACTTGCATTAAAACTAATCACACAGTAGAGTGTCCAGTCCTGAGGGCTCAGATTCTCTTATTGGTTCCATGCACAGACTTCCAAGTGACTCCAGTGGGAATTTGAATGTACAGTGACGATTAAATAAGGCTTGGAACACAATCCATAGTTCAGTGCATGGAGACCTAACCCTTAGGAAAGTGGCTAATTCTCACCGGTTGGCTTAATGTAATGAGGGGCACAGTGGTCGGAGGAAAGGCGAGTCCCGACAGGCCCGTCCTGTCCCCCTCTTGATCACAGCCTTTGGGGTGGCCTGGGCTTCCGGTGCTATCCCTGTGTTTAATCCCCTGCGTCACGCACCCTAAAGCTGTATCTCTTTGCCATTAGCTGCCTCTAAGGATGGTATCTGTCTGGATCGTATTACTTGGGCGGAAGCGTTTGCTCCACTCCGTAGGTGGCTGCACCTTTAACTAATTCTTGCATTAGCCAGGCTGTGGGTGTACAGCTGTCGGGTTCTCAGGTTCGCCTTTGAGTCACTTAAGGTAACTACGCGAGCTACTTCCCTGTTAATCTATTCTGCAAATTCCTGCTTTGTCCCCAGGTGTGTACAGAGGGGGCTGTGATGTGCTGGTGAGATCCAGGCTGGCATTGGGAGATGGAGTGACCATGCAAGTGACTGTCAGGAGCAAGGATGAAACACCTGTAGATGTCATCTTGGCCTCTGTAGGCTAGGTCATGTGCTGTTTTTAGTACCTGCAGCTGGAAACTTCACCTCATGGATCTCTATTCTCCCTCCTTCTGCATGGAGTTTTTATTCATCATTTTGTATGATGTTGCAGACAGTAACGGCAGCTCTGGCTGGTCTCTGTAACATGCACTTAATGCTGGATCTTGCCCCACCCTGGTCATCAGTTGTGTTCCTCTCTGACTGACAGCTGTGGACACTTGCAGTAGAATGGAAGTCACAAGACTTGGTAGGGGATCAAAACAAACTGGAGTCCGACTTTTGTCAAAACAGATTTTTATTAAAAGAAAATAAACATGATCATTCCAGTTTCAAATTGCGGCATTTCAGTTGAATTGTTAATAAAATAGATTCTTTAAGTCTTGCCATAGCATCTGAGACAATACTGTATTATCGGGGAGAATTCTGCTGCTGCGATGACACTGATAAATCTCAGCTCCGTACAGCACAAGCAGCCCCGAGGGACAGACCCTTTTTCCTTGTGGGGATGCTAGTAACTAGAAATCTGGACAGTTGCAAAAAGCAGTGGTCCTCGGTCCCCCTACCAACTTGGCTTTACAATCAGGTTTGTAATGTTTCTGTCTGGGACAGCCCCACCACCTCGGTGTTGGAACGAATACGTAAAGTTTAGAAGAGTGACCTGACTTCAGTTTTGAACCCTCTCCCCTTTAGCCTTTTAAGGAGAGATCGTGCAACTGTTTAAGACGGATACTACTTTCCCTAGCATGAGGTCACTAAAGCCTGTATGCAGCATAGCCAACGCTTCAGGGTTTTTAAACTGGTTTTCAATACCCTTTATAAACCCTGGTGATTTTAGGGAGTTATTGCTTTGATATGATTAAGCTAAAACTAATTGCCACTGTGTGTACACTACAATTAGGGTCTTTGTCTTTCTGCCTCAAGCTAATTCTAGGCCTGTACCTACTATAGAGCTTCAGTATCTCTTCCAAGATAGAGGGGTGGGGCTGCAGTTTAATTTGCAGCTCATTCCTGTATTATGCAGGTGACTATTCATAAGCGGGGCTAGGGGATTAAGGAAGCTTGCCTTTGCGGACCGTTCACTGGCATAACCCCATTGGGCAGGAAGCTGCTGTGCCAGTAACAACCCTCCTGTGGACAGTTCTAGGATAAATGTTCATACCCCCCTATAAGCAAATTCAGATGAAGAGGGTTTTGCTGCCCTAACTCTAGCAGGCTAGTTAGTGTAGACACACCCTTCCACTAAAGAATCCAGAAACCAGGAGCGTTACTCGTTCACATCTTTATAAGGGGTGATAGTTGCCCATTATAAAACGTGTCTAGAGTAGCTCAGTTAAATGCATTGTCCGAGAAGAGAAATATCTACCAGGCTCGTTTACACTAGAAGCATTACCGTGGCACCGCTGCACTCGTGTCACATGTGTGGTGAAGACACTGTGCCAAAGGGAGAGAGCATAATTACTGAGAGGTAGAAGCTATGGGGGCAGGAGACTCCTGCTGACATAGCACTGGTGTGGACAGCCCTGAAGTTGCTCAGAGGGGGGCTTTTTTACACCTTAAATGGTAATATAGACCTGCCCTTACAGTTCTGAAAACAAGCGAATTGGCACGTGGTTGTGAAAGGGATACTGGCTCCCTGGGATGGCAGGGAGGCTTCTAGCCACAAGGCCGAGAGGAAGGAGTCTTGGAAAAGCATGATCTGCAGTGCCATCCCTCTCCTCCACCCTCTTCCTTACCACGTTCCCAGCTGCTCCCTCTGGCCTGGGAAGGTCAGCCCTGGGACAGAACTATGGTGAGTATCTTGAAGCTTCACTGGGACGTGCAAGTTTTCATGCCTCCCTTTAAGCGCCTCCTTTGCAGAATTCAAAGGGTTCCTTACATATATGCAATAGTCAGCATACCCAAAGAGTACGCTGCACAGAACAGGAGACAGCAGCCCAGGAAATAAAATGGTCTTTCCCCTACCACCTCTCATACAGCAAACAACACCGAGCCAGAGCATGAGGGGAGACGACCCCGGCATCTGCTCAGAAGGAGTTGATGAAGTTCAAGTAGGCGTTTAGGAAGCCCAAAGGATCTTCAAGCTGTGGATAGTGGCTAATGTGGTCATCCAGCACAGAGACTGTAGACATGGGAAGCACTTTCCTGTTGAAAGAATGCAACAACCGTTACCTGCACGTTCAAAATAGAGGCAGGCACCAGGTGTGAAGAACAGGAAGGGGAGTAAACTCAGTGTCACAGCTAAATACAGAGTGGAGAGATTGTTTAGCAAAAGTATTTAACACCCCTTCAGTCATAAGGGGGAAGACGAAGAAGGTGGGTGTTAGTGGATTACAATGTGTTGTAATAAGCCATAAATCCAGTATCTGTTCAGTCCGTGATTTTTAGCATCTGGCGAAGTTATGAAATGAAGCTCCCAGGCTCATCTTTAGAAAGTGTTGAACACGTCCCCTTTGTGGATGAGGACAGGTCCCATAGAATGATCGCTTTACGAAAAGTGTTCTTCCCCAGCTGCTGGGTGTGTTTGTCTTATTCTCCTGAGTTCACGCAACACTAGTGATTGACTGGTTCCACCCCCCGCGCTCCTATTGGAGCATTTAGTGCACTGGATGAAGGCTGACGGGCATGTATAAGACCCATGGGTCTCAAAGTGTGTTGGGGGGGGGTGTTTGATCATTGTAGCAGGGGAGATGTGTCTGCACGTTCTACATCTGTAATGCTGGCATGGTCGGGTGCTGCTCTCAGTTGACGTGTCCTAGTCTGAGGGGACCTTGCTTCTGATGGTTGAAGGCCAGAAGAGGGGGTGCAGGAAATTCTTCAAGATGGGGTCCCTATCACATACATGATGCAATTGTCTGATGATACCCTGTATGGGTCCCAGTGTGGTCGAATGTCCCTTTAAACAGAGTGAGAGCCCAACTAAAGCCCTCCATTGCTAGAATCCACCCCAGGAAGAGCGCTGCTCCGTCAGCTTATAGCAAAGGTCTCAAATCTTTCAGGTCTGCTTTTCTTCCTCTCTAACAGGGAGGAGGCTGGAACAATACTAACCATCAGATCACTTACAGATCCTGTGCAGACTATAGTTTAACCCAAACCTATGCTTGTAACTGAAGCCATACCAGACGGGAACTCGTCTCCCCTTGAGAGATTCTGCCAAATTTATTTAAATTCATTTAACAAATTCACATTCAGCAGAGGGAGATTGCCAGTTATTCGTGGCTACTTACTGCGACACTGTCTAGCGCTGTCATTTTCAAATCGATGACTAGTTAGGACTCTAAACTCACGTCATCTAAATAACGGGTGTTTTGAGAAGCGCTGAGACTACAGCAGCTTCCAGTGACTTCAATGTTCAATAAAGCAGCCTTGCATCAAAAACCAATCTCTAGCTGTGCCTAAAATGTGGCAGGAGAACTTACTTGTAGAGCTGAAGAAACTCTGGATGTGGATTCACAGGATCCAGGGGCCCATAGATGAGATGCACTGCAAACGGGAAGAACACAAACAGCTTCTGTCCACATGCAGAGTAACGAGGAATTCCCCACTTGGTTAAAGGTAAAGCCAGTAGCAAGTTGAGATGTACAGATCTTTTTGCCTTGGAAGTATGTTCTCAAAAGGGCAGAATGAGTGTATACAATTAGTCTGAGGGGGGTATTTTTCACTAGGTTGGGTGGTAGCTAAGAAGCATAGCCACACAGCAGGCACCTGGCACACAGCTGTAGCATAGCATGTGAGAGGGTGAGAGTTCAGTGCTCCTGTGTGATGGGATTGATTGATTGTTTCCTCCTACATAGTCCTGTCAAAGTGCAACATGCAAGCAAATGGAGATGTCACACTCTGAGGAGGAAAGCCAAGCCACTAAGGGCTTTTCTGCTCCCACAGACTGTAAACACTTCATACCAACATAGTTAAAGCAGCACCCCCCTTAGTGTGGGTGCAGTTATTGGTATAAAGCTCTTCCACCCTATGCCCAGCCCCGGCCTGACCCCCTCAGCCTACTTAGTCTTCATTTCCGTTTGAAAAGATGTGACCTTGCCATGAGCAGCTTCAGATGCGCACCCATAATTGTAAGTGAAACCTTTTTCCTCACCACTGGCAGCTCCCTTATACCGGGCACTGCTCAAGCCCTTCCCCCCTTGGATCTTAAATCCTCTGTGGGACGGGAACGGGGTTCAGACAAGTTCTTCACCCTCCACTGCAAGGTGGCCATCTCCCGGGGCTGGGGATGACACTGCCGCTGTTTAGCAGCAGATGAAGGCAGGGAACAACAAATGACGGCCAGTATGCAGCAAGAGCAATTGTGATGCTCCTGTTTCTTAGAGCTAGCCTTCCCCATAGCACATTACGCTCAGCTAAGCAAATGGCTCAGCAAACTCCCTCCTCCCTCTCCCCACGTAACAAGGCTAATCAGATTAAATGAATGACCTCTGCTAAAGTCACAGGAAGCTCTGGGGGGAGGTCATCGGAGATTTTCCCTATAGGTTCTGCTCAGCCCATTAAAAAGGAACAGTCGGAAGGTGCTTCTCTATCTTCAAGGCAGGTTCCTTTGAAATTAACATCTCCACCCCAAACAGCACCCAACCTTCTCCTGGGGTCCCAAAGAGTCTCCCAGCTTGACAGGGGCCTAGGCTTTTCAGAGACAAACCCCAACAGGTTTTAGAGATCTACAGTAGGATCCACGGTGCCTCAAAGGAATTGGCTTATAAAAGAATTACACTGGTTACAATCTTGCCATTGGCTCTCCGTTGTCCTGGGTATCAAGTTCCATCTCCGTATCCTCACAGTCCAGGCTCTATCACTCCTTCCCCTCCCTGAACCTATGCTGCCGCCTCGATGCTCCCTTTGTCCCATTCCCCCACACAACTGTCCCTTGCTAAACTACTTCACCAAACCATCCCCAGGGCTCATTCAAATCCCTTCCAAGAACTCACTTCTGCCATGACATCTACAACTATCAGCAGACAACATACATTTGTCCTGCAAGGGGACAAAAGTACACTCTGATGTCCCATGGGACTAAAATCCTGCCTGGTCACAGTGTGAAGGTGGAAAGGTCTTACATCAGTGCTGTGCTTGGAAGCTTGGACTCTGCAGGCGCGATAGACATGGCTCAAGGAATTCCCCCCAACTAATAACTGAAAGGAAACTATTTCCTACTTACAGGGAACAGAGGTGGATGTCAGAGCTCCAACCCAACGATCTCTGTGCTTCTTTCTTTGATTTATGTACTGCAAAATACTAAAGAACAAGTGACTCAGAGAGGACGGAGCTTGATCAAACAAAGTGACGTTTTAAGGCTACACTTTCAGAACTGGTCTAACAAGAATTATCAATAAAGACATGTCCAAGATCATCTCATCCAACAGCAGCACAGAGTCGGACTGGAATCTTTGTCAGTTACCTAGACAGGTTGCTTAAAACAGCAACTGAAGAGCAGTGTTTTCCTCTCTTCACTTCTCTCAGTGAGTCCATAGTGCTGGTGAAAGCAGTGGGTTCAGGGGCCTGGAGACTGAAATCTTCTTTCCCCAGAACAGATGCAAGCGTCCCCTACACAGCTCTGGCAGCATGCCTCAGCCCTGGAGAAACCAGTTCTCAATGCAAGAGGGAACTTCTGTCTCCAGGGCTGCTGCTTCATCCCTGAGCCACCTGTCAAATAATGTTCCTAACCAGTTGCGGGGTGACTGGCTCATGGGAGAATCAGAGGCCAGCTGAAGTGTGGAGAAGTGTGCCTACCTCCGAAGCCAGAGATAAGGACAATTGCTGGAGACAGGGTACCACGTTAGAAGGCCCCATGCTGCGTTCCTGTATGGCAAATCCTGGGCTCTTAAAACTTCTAGAGGCGATGGAGAATATAGTAGCCACTTCCTTTTAGTGTAGAAGATGGAAGGCAGCACGTTCCAGGGACTAAGTCATGGGATTGGACCTGGGGCCTCAGTCATACCAACAGTAAATGGGGATGACACCAACCTGCTCTGCTGGAATTCTAGCTCTCCATTATAAAAGTGCACACCTGCTTTTAAACGTACAAGACAACTACTTTATCTGCATATGCAGCTTGATTACCATCCTGAAGCACATACTCCCTGCTAACTCTCTTCTGGGCTGAGGGCAGGAACTGGGCTCACAGCTGTTGGTTACCACTGGGCAGCTTTAACAAAAACCAAACTGCCCTATTACAGCCATCAGTGCAAACCTAGGAATCCAGGGTCTGGAATGAGCTCACTCAAATGTGCTGGCATTCTTGTACTGCCTGAATGGAGGAACTAGTCTGCTGGCAGCAGAGTCGCAGACAATCAGATCTGAAAACTCCTGTGTTCTTCTTACACTGTTCCCCTCGGTAGGAAATGGTTCAGACAAGGACACAGTAGGACAGTCCCTTCACAGGGAGAGGGAGTGGGAGAGAGGGAATATAATCACAGTATTTGGATCTCACTATCTTAGTGTTACAACTCAACTCCAAACACTGCCACACTTCTCCCCTCCACGCAGCGGCAGCCAGTTACTCAGAGCTGTGGCCCTCTATCCGGGGCTGGCAAGCTTGCATTTAAAAAAAAAAAAAAAAAAAGGGTTCCAGCTGTTTTGGTTACAGAGACCCTTCCAAGCCTGGGTATCTGCACTAGTTAGGTTTACTAAACATGTAGTGCCAGGGAGCGCAAAATTCACATCATGATCAGCCAGAACCCACAGAAAGTCCCCAGTGACCTATCAAATACAGGGCAGGAGATATGAATGGAGTTCCCAGGCTAATCACCTGGCTCACAAAACCCACTCTGCTCCCATTCCTGCCTTGTCTGGGCTGAATTGGTTTCAGTAGAGCTGGATATTGCAGCCATCTGGGCCAATCCCAATAACCCTCTTTCACCACCCTCATTTGCTCAGGGCTCATATCCTACTACGAGAAGCCAGATTTACTATAAATGACCAAGTGCAGCATAGCCAATTACAATCTATTTGAGCCATGATTAGCGAGTTAGTCTGGTTCTTCTGTTCTCCAGCAAGGGACACACACGGTACACCACCGACTAGCAGGGATGGACAAGGCAGACACCATGGCAAAACCGTACTCAGCTGGGAAGGTAAATGCACAATGGACATTCAGTCATAATGCTACAGGAGAGATTTCTGCACTGTATTTCTTGTTAAAATGTTGAATAAAGTTGCACGCTAAAGAGACATTACAGGAATATACTGCAATACATGTGCCATCCAATTGTAATATATAAGGTACAAAGAACGGCAACAAAAGTGGTTAGGGGTACGGGACAGCTTCCATACAAGGAAAGATGAAAAAGACCATGACTGTTCATCTTAGAAAAGAGAAAACTAACAGGGGACAGAACAGAGGACTATAAAATCATGAATGGTGTGGAGAAAGTGAATAAAGAAGTGTTATTTATCCCCTTCACATAACACAGGAACCAGGAATCACCCAATAAAATCAACAGGCAGCAGGTTAAAACTAACACATGGAAGTACTTCTTGACCCAATGCAGAACCAAGCTGTGGAACTTGTTGTCAGGGGATATCGTGAAGGCCACAGTATAACTGGGTTGAAAAAAAAACTGGGTGAGTTCATGAAGGATAGTTATTAGCAAAGACGGCCAGGAACAAATCCCAAGCTTCAAGTGTCCCTAAGCCTCTGACAGCCAGAAGCAGCAACTAGACGACAGGGGCTGGCTCACTCAATAATTGCCTTGTTTTTTTATTCCCATGAAGCATCTGGCAATGGCTGCTGTCGAAAGACAGGACACTGGGTTAGATGGACCATTGGTCTGACTTAGTATGGCCATTCTTGTATTCTTATGCAACTAGGCAACTCTCTGCAGACCCCCAGTAAGTGCTACATGGATCTAAGTTTGGAAATACAGGGCCGAGCTGGCGTGACACTTCAACAGACAAAGAAATGAGAGAGCAACATACCTGTCAACGACAAGATTTCCATCATTTGTCCGGACTGCTGTCCACATGTCCCAATACTCTGCCTCCGAAGGCTGCGTATATGGACCAAAGACTGCCCCCAGCCTGAAAAAAATTCAGAGTGGCATGAGGATTTGTGCAGCATGGCTTCCCCTCCTGGGATAAATAGAGGATATAAAGCCACTTAACACTAGACACAAAAACTAGTTTGAGGGCAAAAGAGTCAAATGATTATAAGATTCATTTGTAAAATACCCAATCTTGGAGCACCCCGAATTATCCAAATTAAAGGGACATTGTCAAATTTAGCAGTGATCCCAAAGTAAGGGGACTTGTAAAGAAGAAAAGGTGTTTCATGGCATCTGATATGAATAGAAATATTTATTTTAATTTCAATTAATGATTTGAGGGAGGGGACGGGAATTTTTGTTGTTGCTGTTCCTCAGGCAGTGCTGGAAAACCAACAGCAGTGTTGTGCTAGCGTGAAAACCAACGGTGGATCTCTGATATCCATGGTGAGAGTTGGGGGGATCTCATTTGTTTAGGTCACATCTGAAAAACCTCAACCTAGTAAACTGCATGGGACCCACCACAGAAAGGGGGCATCTGACGTCAAATCCCAGTGGGGTCAAGTGGAACTAAGTGGTCTGAACCCAGGATGAAATCCTGGCCCTAATGAAGTCAATAGCAAAACTTCCATTGACTTCAGGAAGGTGAGGGTTTCACCCAATGCTTAAACTAGAAGTCTGTGTGGCTACAGATGAGGAAATCATGGGTCTTCCTCTCTACTTTTCCCGTCGCATGTCCTGACCGGTGTGTCTTTAAAAGAGCTATATTTTTTGTTTGCAAGCAGCACCTTTAAGAATCATAGAAATGAACGGCTGGAAGGGACATTCAAAGGTCACCTACTGCAGCCTCCTGCGTAGAGGCAGGACCAAGTAAACCTAGAGCATCCCTAACATATGACACTCCTGTCAACACACCCTAAAATGATATGTTTTTGCAACTGCATCACATTGTTGACTCATTCAGTTTGTGATGAACTAAAACCCAGAGATATTTTTAGCAGTACTACTATCTAGACAGTTATTCCCCGTTTTGTAGTTGTGCATTTGATTTTTCCTTCCTGCTTTACACTTATCTTTACTGATTTTCATCTTGTTGATTTTAGACCAATTCTCCAATTTGTTAAGGTCGTTTTGAAGTCTAAAACTGTCCTCGACAGTGCTTGCAACGCCTCCCAGCTCAGTGTCAACTAAAATTTTATAAGTATATTTTCCACTCCATTATCTAAGACATCAGTGAAAATATTGAATAGTACTGGACCCCGATAGGACCCCATTAGATATATTCTCCCCAGTCTGTCAGTGAGCTTTTGATAATGACTCTGAATACAGTTGTTCAATCAGTTTTGCGCCCAGTTTATAGTAATTTCACCTGGACCATATCTTCCTAGTTTCCCTAGTACAAGGGACCAAGTGCAAGGCACCAAGTCAAAAAGGAGAACAGGTTGTTTAGACACTAACAGTGCTTCTAAGCTTGGCTTGTTTAGCCTAACCAAAAGAAGGCTGAGGGGAGACATGATTGATCTCTATAAATACATCAGAGGGATAAATACCAGGGAGGGACAGGAGTTAAGTTCAGGACCAATGTAGACACAAGAACTAATGGCTATAAACTGGCCATCAGGAAGTTTAGACTTGAAATTAGATGAAGGTTTCTAACCAACAGGGGAGTGAAGTTCTGGAACAGCCTTCAAAGGGCAGCAGTGGGGGGCAAAAAACCTAGCTGGCTTCAAGACTGAGGTTGATAAGTTTATGGAGGGGATGGTCTGACGGGACAGCCTAATTTGGCAACCAACTGATCTTTGACTACTAGTGGTAAATATGCCCAGTGGCCTGTGATGAGATCCCACTTCGTCAGATGCAGGGAATGGGTTACAGCCCACGAAAGCTTATGCCTGCAAAAATTAAATTTGTTAGTCTTTAAAGTGCTCCAGAACTCTCGCTGTTTTTGCTGTACACAGACTAACACGGCTGCCCCTCTGGAACCAGTGAGAGTGTTCATGGGCCGTACTCCTACTAGTCTATTCATCTGTCACAACAGGGCTGTCCCCTACAATGTGTGCAGTATTCAGAACACCAACTCACCCTCTTGAGAAAAGGAAGTAGTTCATTAGCCGGGTGATGACAGGGGACAGCAGGCCTCCATCCTTGAGAATCTTTGGCAGAAGATATATGATATCTTTGGCAGAAGATATATGGCAGTACCATATAGACAGCAACAACTCCTTGCTTGTTCACAGGGCCTCTCCTACGGAGCTACCAAGCCACCATAACCCAGCACTGTACAGAATAGTCTTCTCTCCACAATCACTGAAGTAAATCCATTATTACCACTAGATTTTTCAAAGTTATTAACGTACTGCACCAAAGCACCTTCAGCCACTGATCTTTTTAAGCCATATGAACCTCAGATCAAAGACACTTGAGAAAATGACTAGCCACCTAATAACCAGAAGCCAGTAAGATTCTTTTTTTTTTTTGAGAAGGCGTCAGGGAAGGGTAAGCAGCCTCGCTGGGATGTGCAGCTCACCCAATGAGAAGGGAGAGGTGCTGGGATCCCTACCAGGGGCTCCATCTTTCACATCAGCATTTGGACAGTAGGCGTCTGATCAATCTGATTCCCTTCCCCCTTCCAAGTCCTACCCTTGTTACTGTCCGGAGAAGGAGCATTTCCCAGACTCCCACTCTGGAACCGGCTAGTTACTGCAGAGCGAAGGTGCCCACTATGTCACCTCTCCCCCCGCTGTCTGGCTGTTGCAACAGGGAGTACGTCTGTTTCTCCAACCTCTCTTCCAACCTCATTTTTTGATCCTCCTCAGTGAATTCCACTGTCGGCCTCTGCTGCTGCTCACAGCTCTGCAAAAGCATGAAACTGACCTGATTTTGATCAGTTTCCCAAAGCGTGGTGCCCAGAATTTGACACAATGGCTCTGAAAGTTGGCACGGCTCTGCTCAGTCTTCATGCCGAGCAGCAGCAGGAACACAAGAACAGACTGTAACCAGGCTCGGGTAAACAGCTCTGGATCAGCTAGCACCAATTCACATTTGGAAGGTACATTCACACCCCTGAGGGCTAGTACGTCTCCAAGATGCCGAGCACACTTTTGGTGCATCAGACTTGTTTTAAACGGAAGCTTAGTTTAAACTGCAATTCTGTTCAGCAGGTTAGAACATGGAGCAAAGGATGCCTTTTCCAAATGAGGTGATGGGGTGAATTTGATCAGGCAGCATGTGATCATCCAAACTGGAGCAGGATGACAGGGTTAACAAACCTGCTTTTATGAAAGGCACTGGGGGATCTTTAAGATCTTGACCAGTTGTGGCCATCAGTTTTCTGCCTCATCTGAAATACTGCTTCTCCACCACCACCAGATGAGACCACTGGCTCTGGGCAGTCTGTTCTCTGAATACCTTAACTGCACTTAAACATTTACATGCAGTAATTTAAAGTAAGCCAACAAATTTACAGTAGCTGAAAAAAGCAAGATACGTTCTAGGACAAAAAAATGGCATGCACTCAAACGCATGCCTAGAAACTTTATTCTCGATACTTGAATCAAGATTTAATAAAACTAGAGACCTAAGCAGCTCACCTTCTGAATGAACCTGGGATAATGAGTTTCTGGGAAAATACCTGAAAGGGTTTCAGAAAAGAGACATTGCAGTTACATAGTTTTGCTCTGATATTTCCCAGGCTCCCTCTTCTGCCCTCACCCCACCTGTGCAGCCTCAGTGAATGCGGTTGCTGACAGGCAGATACCAATATCTTGAATGTGAATGGTGAGTTTTGTTTTGTTTTTTTTAAAAGGCATCTCAATAGAATTTATTTTTGTGCATGGCAGAGAGGAGGAGATGCCACTGCCAGAGTACAAATGCCATCAGGACAGGCTCCTACTTTGAGAAAGAGTGGCCAAAAACCAAGTAATTAAGAAGGGAAGAAATTCTTACTCCTCAGTGGCCTCATCATTCATAAATATATCACAGTAAAGACCGTCTGCCCTGATAGGCTGCATTCACGGGATAAGACAATCGGCTATTATGAAACAATTGAGGGAGAAGTATCTGTGGTCCAATTTAATCAGCCTTCCTGTGTTCCAAACCCACCTTCCCCTCCCTCTCCTCTACTTCAGAGTGAATTTTAGCGCTGTGAAAGGTGCTGCACCAACAGCCCTGAAGACTGAAACCTTCCACTAATCTGTAGAAAAGAGAGACGAAAGCTTCCCCACACTGCTCCACCAGTGTGCCTCACCCCAGCCCTGGACGGACCCACTCTGTGGGTAAGAGGGGAGTTCAGCCTCTATTACTCATTCACTCCTTGGCACTGTGATGGGACTGCTGACAAAGAGGGCCATTAGCCCCACTGGTGACATAGGCACCGAACACAGAGAAGTATACTGAGACCCACCAATTCATTTCACATAGATCAGGTTACTCTAAGCAAAACAGTTACCTCCATTAGATAAACAGAGGCTATTGATCATGACACATCCAGTTTTATTGTGTTCATACCTGGAGGCAGAGAACAAAAGACAAGGCTGAATTAAACTGAAGCAATTCTCAGGCAATTCCAAGAAGTGACTGACCAACAGCCTCCAGGACTATCACTATTTATGAAAACGTAATCCAGGAGGCAAGGTAACCCAGGAGCCGTGATTTCAAAAGTAGAGTAGGAACAGCAGAGTCAAAGTACCCACCACCACTCTCCTTCACTATACAACTCATTCACATGGCAATCAGCAGAGCAAACAGGACTTTCTGTAATGCATGCTTTATGAAACAGTCTCAGCAACCTTGAGGAAAGGCCTCGCCCCCTGGATCTCATGAGGGATACAGAAAATAGGCACACTGGATTTTCACGACTGGATGTCACATTCACTGAATACATTTTAACTAGTTAAAGTCGGCTGTGCTTGGCACCGACCCTAACCCACTCATAACATTAACTGCTTATGTTGGGGGCAACATGCTAAGTTGTTTGTACTTAGTAAGTAATAAATAATTTAAAAAACCTTCTTAAAAGCCAATACAATGCACACATTTATACATCTAACATGTACCCATTAGCTAGAAATTCCTCACCACCACGTTAAAGGAGTTTTGTGTAGAAGTTTCCACTTTACAGCACTTCCCAACTACAGGGAGTCTGGTCCAGTGATTAGAACAAGGGACACACATTAAGAAATCTAGGTTCTGACTCCTCTTCTACCAGTGTCTTGCCCTCAGACAAATCCCTCAACCACTCTTTGGTTCAATTTCCCACATCTATAAAATGGGCATTCTCTGATCCCTCCCTCACAGGGGATCTGCAAGGCCAAATCCTTAATGTTTGCCATGTACTTTGAGAGGAGACGGTTAAAGGCAAAGTATCGTCAGCTGCTGATAAAAATTTCTGATGGGAAGAGAAGTGTTAACCTAGGCAGAGTCCTTCCGTCTCTGAATAATCATCCCATGTGGTTTCCCACAGACCCTGGTCAAGGGTGACAGAAGATGCTCTTGGCTTATAAAGATTTGCCTTGTTCAATCCTCATATCCTTGACAAGCCTCCAGGTCTCAAGGGCAAAGAAGACTGTTGTGCATCTAGTTTTGGAGTTGGCTAGACAAGACTCTTCCACTGTATCTGTGTTCACAGCTCCCACTGAAGTCAATGGTGGAGGCATATCAGCTTCCCTCCATCTATCGACCTAGGTTCTTATACTCCTGCATCCCTCCGCATGGTACCCCACTGCCAACTCCTGCTGTCACCCTGATTTGCAGGCGTAGGATGGGGAAAGAGGGGACTCTGCACCATTTACTTTTGCTTAGCTTCAGGGAGTTAAACCTTAGGAGGACGACGCAGAGCGTTCAGAGCTTTAGTGCTTCCAGTGACCTGTGGAGCAGTTCCTGTGCAACTGTGTCTCCATAGTCATGAGACAGGAGGTTGATCCTCTGATTTCGGAGACCCAGGTGCCCCAGCAGCCCCTCAACGATGTTGGCCTGCTCAAAAATGGAATAGCGATGGGGTCTCTGTTTTAAAAACAAAGCAAGAGAGCACTCCAGTGAGAACAATGTCATACACGTATTTCCTGTTAGTTACACAGAACTGGAATATCACCATGCAGGTTCTTCTGAACAGCCCACCTGGCAGTTCCAGTCCGACCAAGTTCAATACCTGGACACAGCTAAACACAAGTGTTCATGGACAAACGCAGAAGCACGGTACAAGCCCAGTACTGACAGCCAACAACTCAGATTCTAGTCCGGGCCCCTGCTGATTTACTGTGTGACCTTGGGCAAGTTGTTTTACTGCCATGTGCCTCAGTTTCCCCATCTGTAAAATGGAGATAATGAAACACCTCACAGAGGGTCTGTGATGATTAGCTAGTGTGTTTAAAGCTCTCTGAAAATGAAGAGCTAAGTACTATCAAACTAACTCAGTGATTTATTTGCAAGATTACAACTACACAAGCATAACCACAATCTAGTAACCCTTAGCCAGCTTTTTAACGGCTTCAGAGCTGCCTAATGTGGCAAGTGAAGGAAAACTGTTCTACAGAGGTGAGCCAACACTCCAATGAAGCGTGGTCACTTTAGAGAACACTGCGTCATGTCCCATTTCTGATGTTTGATTTTGACACCAATAGCATTCTAACAATTACATTTTTATTTCTGTTATGGAAAAAGATTAGCGACACAGTGAGTGAGATAATATCTTTTATTGAACCAACGTCCATTGGGGAGAGAGACAAGCTTTCATGTTTACAGAGAGCTCTTAAACTTGAAAGCTTGTCTTTCTCACCAACAGAAGTTGGACCATAAAAGATATTATCTCACCCACCTTGTGTCTCCAGTATCTTGGGGTCAACACAGCTACAACACCACCGCATCCTGAAAAGAATGTAACTGGATAAAGGCAGAAAGCAAACTGGGAAATGAACAGATTTCATCAAAATCCACAGTAAACAAAATCCATCTTTCTAAGCATGTGCATGTGTGATGCCACTGGTCTGAATACACTTTGGTCATGAAATTCCTTTTCCAAAAGGACCTACACATTTGTTTGTCAGGACCACTTACAGGCTTGTCACTAAAACCGAATCCTACAAAATCCAGAGCAATCACCCTGTGAAATCGCTGCGTCAGCCCTTCCCAAATCTGTAAGAGAAAGAGAGGAAACCATAAGAGCGGCTACACTCATGTCTCTGTGGCCTACGCACCAAGATGGATGGTTCTACGTTGTAATTTCTTAAAGCTCTTCCTAGACGCCCTCGCTGCAAACGTAAATTGGACTGCGGTAGATCTGAGTTATGATAACCAGGACATTCATGAAAGCAAAAGCTAACAACTCTTCTAAAGAGTTATTTCCCCCATGCACCACAGTTGAGTTTCTCTCTGCAAAGGCGACATTGGTCCCAAGGTTCCCCTCCGGATTGCATTTCTATCCAACATAAGACCCAGTTCTGTAGCTATATCCTCTGGCCAGGTGTACTGTATGGGAATTGCCATCAGAACCTGTCACACGGACACCATGGGCATTCAATGGGAAGTCCCCCTTCTCCTCCATTACAAGGATGGTGCCCCAGTTCCCCAAAAAAGGAAATATTGAAAAGGACTCAGATTTGGAGATGATAGCTGCTCCTCCCAGTCAGTGGTCTTTATACAGTTATTTTTAAAAGAAACAGACCAATGTTCACATAGGTCATTTGGGAGAAGCTGCCCCCATCATTTTGGAATCATGGTGTAGCTAGAGATGATTTTTCCTCCCTTCAGAGCTTACAAAATCCAGCATCTGGTCCCAGGAATGCCACACACCTTCCCACCAAACACTTCACAGCACTGGAAACTGACACCATGCTTTACAAGTATACTGACAAGTTTCTTGCCCCAGAGCACACCCAATCAAAATGACCATAGGATAAAACCTTAGGAGAGGAAGGATCAAGGGATTAATGATGAGCAGAAGGGACTGCTTGAAGGTGAGTCTGAAGGAAAGAACTGAAGAGGGGCTGGGACAACTGACAAATGAGAACAGAGTGTTCCAGGCAGAGGGGGCAGCACTAAAGAAGGCATGAAAAAGTGTGAGATGGAGGAGAGATGAGGAAAGAGAATTGGGAAGAATTTAGGGAGGGGAAACAGAAACACAGGAAAGAGGAAACGAGGTTATATAGGGTCTTGTAGTGATGACTTGGCCACACTTAAAACAAATTGTGCCAAGTTTCAACCAAGGGCAAAATCTCAGGCGCTCATAACTCGGCTATGAGAAAAAAAATAGTGAAGTGGGCAGGGGGAGCCAAAACAAGAACACTTGGAACAAGAACTAGGGAAGCCCTGTCATTCATTGATCTCTCCTCCATGATTCACCAGATAGACAGGCTCATTTATTCCTTCCTTCCTAGAGGATTCCCCTCTAGTTTCCAGGGGAAGTGAGAATCACCGATTTTACTCCCACAGTCCACACTCTGTGCTCACTTGGTCCCCTCACCTTGTACCAATCATAGCTGGAAGTAGGGAAGCCATGCAAGAGAACCACAATATCCGAACTGCCAAGCGCTCCTGATGAATCTGAGGAGAGAACAGGCCATCAGCAAGGCGCACTGCCACTCCAAGGTCTCTTTAGCTTTAGCCTTTAAAACAGCTGTACAGGATAAAGTATCAGGGACCCAACAGCAACATCAACGAGGCTCCCAATAAGAGTCTTGTTGGTTTCTGAACACTATAAAAAATATTAGGTATCTTCAGCCACAAAGGCTCCTTCACGGTAATGTTTTTAGAACCTAACACACAGGGGAAAAAAACAGAGACTTTGCCATTTGGAGACTTCTCAGCTTACACCAAAACCTGTTACTAGGGCTTTTGTTCCTTAAACGCTGGACAGAGGCACCTCTCAGGGGAGAGAGTTTACATTGTTGGTGTAATGGCACCATGTAGATGCTCTCAACATTAGGCTATCAACCCAATCTAGGTACACAGCAACTTGTGAGCAATGAGAGTGATCTCACATTTACATAGCACCTTTCATTCTGAATGATCCCAAAGTACAACACAAATTTTAAACAATTAGGGAAACTAGGAATCAGACATTCCAATGCAGCCATCTCTGGGGTAAAACATGACAGCTGTTTCACAGCACACAGCAGCAGGTTTAGGACAGGACATGAAGAAAACTGCTTCTCCCAACTGAAACTGTGGCACAGGGAAGACTTGGGGAGTAAGTATATTGTGTACATCTGTATTTAAAACTGGAATTTGGCCACAGCACAGGAGATAACACCTCAGCTCTTGAGAAGGGATTTGTGGGATCTTAGGACATCAGTTTCATGTCTCATACAAAACAACAGCAACTCCAACTACACAGTGCTGACTAACACCAAACGCCCATAAAGACAAGTGTGCCATTTGAGTAAACCCACTACTTCCAGTTCCTGCGTGACCCAGCTGTTCCTGAGAGGTGTCTGCTGCAAGTACAGTCCCAACTTAGCTTATTAAATATGAGGGGATAAAAGCACAAGATTGTTCAGCTGCGGACACAAGTTACATATTTTGTACTGGGATTTTTTGCAGCAGATCTTAATCATGGCTCCAAAAACCTCTCTGAGCACAAAAAGTGCAGGCGATGCGCCACTACAGTCTAAATGCCCCAGCAGCAGGCCATGCGCCACTACAGTCTAAATGCCCCAGCAGCAGGGGTTCTCAACTTTTTCTTACTATTCTCCTGCCCTCAGCTACCAATAACTAGGCTATCAGATGCACCCAAAACCCTTAGCATCTGCTCCCACAGGACCTAAAGGGGGGAGTAACTAAATCCTGTCACACTTCACAAAGCCCAACCTGCTTGTGGCCTTTAGGAACTACCACAATATAAATGTTTAATAATAATGATACTCATCCTGGTCCTAGATCCATTGGTCCATTCCCCCAGAAGTTAATTAACTGACCTACATGTGCCACGAAATGTAAGGAGGCCAGACAGCTCCATTTCAATATAGTGTGGAGAGAAAACACCTGAAGAGTTAGGCAAGGACTCCCCGCATCCTCTATTCAATCACTGCCATAGCGCCAATCTCATTTTAGCTCCCCTCTCACAATGGATTGGCACCCGCATGTCCCTTCAGGCCATGTCCCTGTACAAATGCTCCCACCTGATCTGTTTCCGTCCATCCTGTCTCCCATCTGTCTGACTCTCTCCACGCCCCCGTTTTACTTTTCCTAAGTATTTATTTTAAACCATTTGCTCTTCTCATTTTCTTTATTTTCTGCTCCTCATCTCCCCAGTGGCTATGTTCTCCCTGAGTCTCGAGCTCTTTCCTAACATGCCTTTGTCCTCACTCCCCCCTAAATTCTTCAGTGTCTCCCTCCCTCACCGTTCCCCTCTATGTCTGTCTTGCAGGGGATCTCCACTCTGTGTCAGGCCACGAGCTTCCATATGTTTCTTCCCCCCCCTTCCCTCCTAGTGCTTTCCAGGCTTCTCTCTAGCATTGCCCAGTTGCACAGACTGGAGAGAGAAGCAGTTTGTAGCACCCCGTGGAGGAGGGGAGTGAAGATCCAGCAGCTGCAGCTAGGCATTTCTCAGTCAGAGTGCAGAGGTCTCCCTGCTAGTTCGGCACCCCCAATGCTGCAGAAAGCTCTATGAAGCAGTAGATGCACAGCTCCTCTGTCACACCTCACCTCTGTAAAAGATGTTCTGATTCTTGTATGTGAAGTACCTTCCCGACGACCTCCACGAGCGAAGGGCTGGGGACAGCTTAGGGGGAGGGATGTGCAGGTAGACAGCAAGGAGCGGTATGATCAACAGCCCCACCTGTATCCACCACTCTTTCATCCTGCAGGGGAAACCAAACGCAGAATGAGCAAACCCATCTGAAACACTGCACCGCTGCATCAAGCCTCCTGTGTCTGCCTCATTGTGACACACTCCACCGGTTTAGTCTGAAAGCTCTGATTACCCAACTTTCAACAGGAAAGTGATCTTCAAACCACACCTTTCCACCAGGGTCTGTTTTTCACCTTCTCAAGATACCAAGCCATAACAGTCTTGACACCTTTCCTTCTGCTGTTGTGAAAACTGAAACATCCACAAAACTACTAGTAAGGGCATCACAACTCAAATAAAAAATAAGCAGGTTTGTAGCAGCCACAAGGCCAGATTGTGGCATTGGTTATATAGTTATACAGGGTTTATACGGTCCTTTTACTGATCAGTAGTGCAGTTCTGTACTTCACGGGATTTTCACATCCGTGAAGTGATAAAAATTCACCAATTCATCAGTAGCCTTCTTTATGCAAGAAGATTTTGCTGTGGCAAATGCGTGCTGTGTGACAAAGTATAAAGGGCACTCTGGCATGTAAAGGGTTCCTGCCTATCTGGGTAGCGCTATAAAAGTAAAGGGGAAGCTAGGACAAGGTTGGTTATCAGAGGGAAGATAATGTGCATTTATGTGCTGCTGACAGCATGTCCGTACATTTTACACAGCATCTGCTACTTTATAAAGTTCACAATTTAACAAATCTTTGGCACGGTCTCTCTCTAATTGTGGATTGTTACTATTATAAACCCCTGCTTCAGGGAGCTGTCCTGAGAAGTGCAAGATAAGTACCCATGATGCACTGTTATGCCAGTGATCACAAAGAGTGCTCTGCTGGACAAAGGAAGCAGGTTCACAGGGGCGAGAGTGATTAACTAGATACTGAATCATTTGTAAATTGTATTGGGTGATCTTCTAACATAGCCAAGTTTATTTTTGAACCTCCCACACCCACAATTCTCGTGTCTCACTACTACAACAGCCAACCTCCCTATATGCATTACAAATCTATCTAGATGGTTTGCGGATATCAAAATAAGATTTCTCCACACTAAATAAATAGCATATGGGCCTCTGAATCAAGTGGTGACATAATCCACTCCTACCAGAAAATTTGAGTCTGGGTCAAATCCTGAAAATCACACTCAGCACTGAGGATATTAAAGAAATGGACCTTCTTTCTCAAGCAACCCCTTACAACCAAAACTGTCAGCTACATACAGTGTCAGTCTGGGCTCACTAGCATTTTTCAGGAAGTTTTCCATAGCTGTACTAACACCAATGCAATGGTGTGAGATTTCCCATAAATACTAACGCAGATGCAGGCTACAACACCAATTCAAATCCAGCTCAGGTTGCCAACAATCAAAAGTCATCATCTGTTGCCCGACTGATATTCTTTCAGGCATTTACATCGTCCTCATCTGTGTTTTATATCTCACATAACCTATCTGAAATGAGTTTTGGAGTATGACCTAATGGTCAAATGTTCACATAACATCACCACCTTACCACATCCACCAAACAGATAAGTGCCAATCTTAGCCTGGAGATCAGGGACTCAATGGGCCATGGAGATTAATTTGTCCCGTAATTGTTGGTACTTCCAAATCACATGTTTGAGGCACACACGTGGAATGGTGCTGGGCAAGCTTGCACCACAACTATACTTATTCTTGGGATAGAGAAAAGATTGCCAGGACTGTCAAGCCATCAGCGTCCCCAAACATTAAATTCACACACAGACTCAGTTACTCAAACCTCTGCATTTCTGATTATTCTCAAATCAATGGGAATTTTACTTCAATAGGAGCAGCATTACACTCTTTGTATCATCATCATCTATATTGTGTTTTGTATAATTGCAGAAATTCTGTAGATATCACTTGAAATTATTTATATATTTTGGAATTTTAACAAATCAGAAGTGCTATTAATGAATTTCACCCCTATGTCTGCCTCCAGCCAGCACTGGCATGAGAACTAAACAAAATTCACACATACACAACACGTAAAGAAAATCCTTTTAATAATGTCACTCTCAAAAAGGTGTTGGGCCCCAGCCTCAGTTTTGGATTTCACCCACACAGCACACTGAAACACAGAAAAGAAATACACCAAGAACAACTATTGTTCTGACTAGCAACAACAGCCTTTGCTATTCCAATTTTGCTGCTTACCAGTTCACCCACATTGTCAATGCATCTCAGCCCTGGCCTGCACCAGCCACTGTTATTTCAGTCCTGAATCCACAGTCATGCACCTCAATCCTAATCTGGAGCATCTGATGTTATTCCAAACCCTGCCCACCCTGCACAGAGCTTTGCCAATGTACCTGAATCCAGAGTGATTTGCAGCATCACCTGTTATTCCAATCCAGCTTCGTACACAACTCTACCAGGACACGGCAGCACTGAGCAGGTGGCAGCCACTGCTATTCATACCTGGGATTTCACATATACAGTTTTTCCAAAGCATCTCCGTGTTGACCTACAATATCCCTTGCTATTTCATTTGTGTTACTGCACAGCCTTGCAACTGCCATTGTGAAATGAAGCAAGCAAACAACGGCAAGGGTAGGGCTTGCAACAGGACCTCCCCCTACAGGCTTTCTGGGATTATGGGGGTTTTGAGAAGCTTCCTTTGCACCATTCACATGCATTTAAGTGTAAAGCAAAAAGGGCTGTTCTCTATCACTTAAGGCTCCCCAAAGTGCAGCACATCAAATATAGGACACAAAGGGAAACACAATTTTGCTCTTTTTATTTAAACCATCAACAAAATGCTAGAACTAGTCAGTATTGTTCTGTTGCTGGTCTACTGAGCAAAGAAAATCAGCCCTGTGTAAGGTGTATCACAAAACTGAGCAATAAATTGCTTACCTCTCTTTAAAAATCCAGTGAATTATTTTAAAGTGAATCCAATATCAAATTACTCCTCAAAAATGACTGACAATTTCTTCAGCTTGCTTTCACTTATGGAAGAAGTTAGGGTTGTACATTTTAAACTGCCAAAGACTACAGTCACAATGATGTCTAAGTTTCATTTTGCTCACACGTTCTCATATATTGTCAGCCACAGCATCCTCTCAGCCCAGAGCTAGTCCTGGCCTTTCATTATGTTCCTCTGTTACACGCATTCGGCAGAGTCTACAAAAGTGTCTTAAAAACGCAAACAAGCAGCACAAATAATTAACTTTACACAGACCCCAAACCAAACCCCCACAGAGTTGGAGAGGGCACCAGAGAGCGCCCCAGGCTGCAGGAGCCCCTTAGTGAAGTGGAACAGTGCAACTACAGCATTAACTAACGACTAGTCACCGGTCCCAAGTCCTCCCTGCGGAGGGCTTCGTGAGACGGCCCAGCAGACAATTCTTTGCAACGAGACGCGCTTCGTGTTTAGCAAGTGAGAAAAACAAAACGCTGTGAGAACAGTTTGGGATGCGGCAAAGCCTCACCTCCCGCACCAGGGGGTACCCCCCCCCCATGCCACCATCACCTCTGGGGGCAGGGGCACAGACTTCTATGCACCTCCTCCAGGGGGCACAGCCCCCAACCCCAACTCTGGGAGGGGCAGAGCCCCCCATACACCCCCCCAGGGGGCACTGCCCCCCAACCTCAACCTCAACCTCACCCTCACCTCTGGGGCAGGGGCACAGACCCCTATGCACCCCTCCCAAGGACACAGCCCCTCCCCCACCTCCATGGGGCGGAGCATCTCCCCAGACCCCGCCCACAAAGCTATAAACCCCCTCCCCCATACCCCTTCCCCTCTAGGAAGCAGCACGCCCCTCCAGCTTCCACGTCCCCTTCCAGGGGGCACAGCCCCCTCCCCCACCTCTTCCAGGGGCACAGCCCAGCTCCCCTCCCCCACCCTTCCAGGGGCACAGCCCCCTCCCCCACCAGGGGGCACAGCCCCCCCAGTCCAGACAAAACCCCTCCCCCCGGGGCAGCGCCCCACTTGCCCCGCCCCCGGCCCCCCGGGTGGGCGGAGCCTCGTTCCCGCTGCGGGCGCGCGCGCCCCTCCCCCCGGCCGTTACCTGGGCTCAGGGCGGCGCGCGGCACGCGGGCTCCATGGGGCCAGGCGGACAGGCCCCCCCGGCCGGGGGCTGGGAGGCGGCAGCCGCAGTGCGCAGGCGCGACCCGCAGCCGGCCCCTCCCATAGAGCCTCCCCCGGCATGGCTAGAAAGTCCCACAACCCAGGCCGGGCGCCAGCGACACCTGCTGGGGCGCGCTGGGACTGCGCGGGCTCCTGCGTCTCTGGTTGCAAGAGGCGCCATGCAGCACCCTCCGATGCAGCTGGTAAGGAGCAGGATTTGCGCTGGGAATGTGTGCTGCGGGTGCGGGTACAGCCCCTAGCGCTAGGCCCGCAGACCTGTTTCTGCAGCCCTCTCCTGCTGCGGGTCTTGGCACTAGGCCTGCAGCATTTGCATGCATCCCTTCCGGCTCCTGCAGCAGGTCTTTGCATGCATCCCTTAGCAGCTGCACTCTTTTGCACTAGGCCTGGAGTATTTCCATGCGTCCCTTCCCTCTCCTGCTGCAGGTCTTTGCACTAGGTCTGCAATCCTTTGCATGCATCCCTTAGCAGCCACAGTTTTTTGCACTAGGCCTGCAGCATTTGCATGCATCCCTTCCCGCTCCTGCAGCAGGTCTTTGCATGCATCCCTTAGCAGCTGCACTCTTTTGCACTAGGCCTGGAGTATTTGCATGCGTCCCTTCCCTGTCCTGCTGCAGGTCTTTGCACTAGGCCTGCAATCCTTTGCATGCATCCCTTAGCAGCTGCAGGTTTTTTTGCACTAGCCCTGCTGAGAACCCTCCTTGGCTGTAGTTTTTTGAACGAAGCATGTAGACATCCTCCATGATTGCAGGTCTTTGTGCATGCTGTGCAGCGGCAATTTCTTTGTACTAGGCATACAGGCTTTAGCATGCATTCTGCGGCGGCTGCTGCTCTTTGCAATGGCAAGCCAGTCTTTGCAGGAACTGTCTGCTGCTGCAGCTATTTTCTCTGGGAATGCAGTTAATTTTTGTTCCACAGGGACCATGAATTCAGCAGTCTGCACTATGTATACATACTGTTTGAAGAGATTGGGGGAAAAGTGCTTAACAAGACAAACTCAACAGTATTCCAAACAAGGACTGTATTGAAGTCATAGGGAATCTTCTTGTCACTGACGTTAAGGGAGTAACATCATCAGGCTGTAAGGACTTGTTTCAGAAAGAAAATGTTGGAAAATTATAATATCGGCGGTGTCTGTAGGAATGTGACCTGATCGCATTGTCTAAAAACCTGTGCATCCTCCTGCTGGCAACAGCTTTTTGCACTTGGGAATGCAGGCTGCTCTTCGTTCTAGCCTAGAATCATAGGAACATAGGACAGAAAGGGACCTTGATAGGTCTTCTAATCCAGTGCTCTGCGCTGTGGCAGGACTAAGTGTTATCTAGGCCAGTGTTTTTCAACCTTGGTGGTGGGTCACAGAATGGGGATTGGGGGGGGGGGTGTCACAACAGCTCAGGCTGTCAGCCCCAGGCGGCGGGGCTCCAGCTCAGGCTTCAGCCCTGCACAGTGGGGCTGGGAAGGGAGCATTACTGTTTTACAGCAATCGAAAATAAGCCTCATTGTGTTGTGGGTGGTGAAGAGCTAGGTGCTGAAAGCATGAAGAAACTTTGTAAATTAATTTGGAGTTTGGAAAGTAAACATC
This sequence comes from Mesoclemmys tuberculata, assembly GCA_007922155.1. Lineage (NCBI taxonomy): Eukaryota > Metazoa > Chordata > Testudines > Chelidae > Mesoclemmys > Mesoclemmys tuberculata. Next base: position 3,457,541 of record ML675616.1, on the reverse strand, counting down.
CACTGTTAACCTAAAGAAGAGTCTTGTTCTTTATGAGAAAATTGATGTTGAATAGCCAGCAAACACTGATGTGGAATACAATTAATGTCAGTAAGAATGCTCTTGAAGCTTCATATCTCAGGTCTCTTCATATTACCCAAACATGTAAGGCACATACAATAGCTGAGAATCTTCTACTTCCTGAGACATTAGACATGGTTACAAACACACTTGGCCATGAAGAGAGGCAAATAAGCTTCAGATTTTTCCGTTATCAAACGATAGAGTTTTGAGGCTTATTAATGAAATGGCTGATGACATTTGTGAGCAACTGAAAGAAAAGTTAAAACAGTGTGGGTTCCTAGCAGTGCAGTTTGATGAATCAACAAATGTTTCAGGCTCAGCACAGTTCTTAGCTTTCATTGGATCTGATTCATATGCTACTGTTGAGGAAAACATTCACTGCCCAGCCACATGACTGGCAAATGTCTATTTTAACATATTTGTTGAAGCTACCAAGTATTTTGAAATCAATTGGGGAAAAATGTACTGCTCTATGCAGTGATGGTGCCAAAGCAATAATTGGCAAGAACAGTGGACTTGTTGCAAGATGAAAAACAATTATGTCACATGCAATTTGAACCCATTGCTTCAGCAAGCACTTGCTGCAAAAAGAATGTTTTCTGAATTGCATCAGGTGCTTGATGAGTGTGAAAAGTTGTGAATTTCATAAAAAGCTGGCCTCTATCAGCTCATCTGTTTTAGCTTTATGTGATGAAATGGCACATTTCATAGAAGTCCTCTCTTGCACTGAAATTAGGTGGCTCTCACGGGGAAAAGTGTTAAGCAGACTTTTAGAATTGCAAGCTGAAGTACTTACGTTCCCACAGGATCAAGGGTCTCCTTTTGCTAAATCGTTCAGCAACCCATCATGGCTTCTTTAGTTGGTTTATTAAACTGACATCTTCATTCATCTGAATGAGTTGAATATGAGTTTTCAAAGATGACAGAAAAGCATAATTGTGTTGGGAGACAAAGTGAGAGCCTTTGGAAAGAAGCTTGGAGCTTGATCTGTTTGGCGTCAGAGTGGAAACTTTGAATCATTTCTTCTGAGTTGTGAGTTCATGAGATTGATTGCCGATGACAAGAGTGTAGACATTAAACAATGTTAAAATTCTATGGCTGAATATAAACTTAAAAAACAGCTACAGGATTATTTCCCGCCTGACCATGAAGAACTTGGCAAGGGGTGGATAATTAACCCAGTCAACAAAAGAGTGTTTGTGCCTGCCCAATTTACAGGAAGCCTGCAAGATACATTGATGGGAGTTTTCATCTGTTAAAATGCTTCAGTGTTCATATCCTTCAGAAGACATGAGCACGTTCTGGATGGCACAGACGTGTGAGTATCCCAGATTCGTAACTGTAGTTTTGAAAGTTTTAATCCCATTAGCAGTCTCATAATTATGTGAATTGGGATTCTCACTAAAAACAAAGCAACAAAATAAATTATCTGTGGCGAATGACCTGCTTCTGATGCAATCTGGCTTCCTATTGTGATGCTGGTCGACTGGGTGCCAGCTCATGCCCTGGTCTCAATGAACCCTTACAAATAGCTGGAAACCAGTCGGGCTTACCTGTGTGTTACCATTATTTAAATGGACATTTGAGGTTAAGCTGAGAAGAATGTGTTTAGTAATTAGACTATATAAAATGCTTGTGGGATGGTGCATGTGTTGATCTCATTTGTAACCTCTATAGCCCGTGTGTAAAGTTAAACTGAGTGTTTGCATTGTAACCCTGTTATTGTGGAGCTCCCTAAACAGGAAAAGAAACATTAATTAAGGTAAAGGCCTTGTCCAGCATACAAAGGGACCAATTAAAGGCAAATGAGGTACAGCAGAACCCCATTTATCCGATCTAATTAGAAGCTGGGCCAGAATGGATAATCAAATATTCGGATAATCTGGAAAATGACAGCTTGATGCTGCAGTGCCATCTAGTAGCCACAGGAGAGATCACCCACTTCTGGACCTGAGTGTGCTGGTTGTTCTGTTACTACTGAATTTCGGATAATGGAGGGGCGGATAAACAGAGTTCTGCTGTGTTGTGTTGCATCAAAGGAGAGAGGCCCTGTTCATTGCATTCCTGTCACCTTTTGGAACCATAGACTAACTCATACGGGCATATATGGTGCCTACTTTCACCTGTAAATAATTTTCTCCTTTCTTTTCTGAGTTAATAAATCCTTAGTTAGTTTACTGTAGGACTGACTCCCAGCATTGTCTTTGGTGGGAGATCTAAGGTACAAGTTGGTCTGGGGTAAGTGACCTGTCTCTTGGGACTCAGAACAACCTGAATATTTTTGTAATTTTTGGTGTATAGCAACCAGTCATCACTAAGTCCAGCTTGCCTGGGTGGCAAGGTAGAGTGGAGACTTGGATGGTGGGTGAAGGGTCCCGTGGGGAGACTAGCTCTCTGCCCCTCCTCTTCTGCCCACGGTCTCGCCCACACTTCACTTAGGCCCTGCCCCTCCCTATTGCCACGTCCTTCCTCCTCACTTAGCCTCCCTGTTGCTGCTCGCTGCTCACCACGTTTCTCCCACGCCCCCCCGCTCGGCTCCCCTTTTGTCTTCCATACCCCCTTTTCCCAATGTGGAGAGCGACTGCAGGGGGGCTGAGAGGGGAGGAGGGCATTAGCTGGCAGGGGGCGCACAAGCAACGGAAAAGAGGCGGGACGGACACAGAAGCACTGGGGAGGGGAAAAGGAGAGGAGACACCAACAAGCAGAGGTGGGGATCTCCAGAAAGTAGGGTGGAGCCTGCTGGAGAGAGGAGCTGCCAGCCAGTGGCAGGCGGGCGAACACTGAGTTTTTGTGCCATGTGGGTTCCCGTGCGGCGAGGACACGGTATCTGCTACTCAGCTTCCCAGATTCATCGGTAATCTCCCTAAGAAGTCCAAAGGACCCAGGAATGCTAAGTAGCAGATACCACCTCCTAAGATGGGTGGTGCATAAATAAGTAAAAACTTCCACCCTCCTAGGAGGGAGGGGAAGAGGTTGGGCCATCATGGCCCGGGTGGCTGGTCATCAGTGGCTGCACCAGGGGAGATTTAGCCTTCCCTGGCCTATTATACCCTCCGCTCATGGTAAGACTGCTCCAGTGGTCCAGGAGTTCACACTGGTAACTGAGATTGGTGAAATCTAATTATAGAATACACCACCAGGTTAGGCTGTCTGTCCTGCTCTTTGGCAGTCTGCCATCAGGGTGGCCCTGGCTCCAGGCAGCGTGACACCTGTGATGAAAACGGACTAGGCCAACGGGAGTTCCACAGGCAGAGCCCCTACCGAATGAAGCGCTTCGTTTTGAAAACTCGTTGTGGCGAAAGGTGCTATAGAGATTTTTATTCTTAAAGCATGGCATGCCCCCTCCAGCTGGAAAGCAGAAGGGAGACTGTGTGAGAAGCTGGTATGATGAAGCAGTGTAGTCTAGTGGTTGGAACAGAGGCTAGGGACTCTGGGGTTCCATTCTCACTGATTCACTGTGTGCCCCCAAGCAAAACAGGCCATGGCTTCATGCCTCAGTTTCCCCGTATGTAAAACAGCACTTACATATTATACTGTGGCGCTGAGTGCTACAGAAAACCCTTAGGATAGATAGATGCTTCACAAAGGGGTTTGGGTGGCTGAATGAAAGTTTGAAAGGCAGTTTGAAATCCTCATATAATGGGTATTATATCAGTCCAAAGTATTTTTAGCTGGGATGGGTTGTTTAAGTGGAAACTGTGACATTCCCTTGGTGCAGTCTGGACTGGTGAATTGCTGTGTCACCCCAATCCCCCACTGCTGGAGCCTGTCTTACTCTGCTCGGCTGTGAGAACCCCCACTCCTGGGCTGTTCATGCACAAGCTCCAGCCTATAAACAGCTCCCAACTAAGTGTGTGAGCGCTTCTAGGCAGCCACTCCTTGGATTACACAAAAAATGACACTAGCAAATACCCCCAGTCCCAGATACAACCCTAGGAGCCTCCCTCTTACAGTGTTCAGTGCTGCCCACTGAACAATGTAAGCGCCAATAAGTGTGTCAATTTAACAAAGAAATTGATATGCACCAGCCTTATTGCTTCCAGTGACTTCTCCAACACACTCCAGACCAAGTGCGCTGCTTGGTAGAGCAAACAAACTAACAAATGTATTAACCACAGAAGGTTTTTAAGTGATTATAGGTCAAAGCATAACCAGTCAGATTTGGTCAAAAGAAAAAAAAGAAAAACACATTCTAAGCTAAGCGTAATGCTTTCAGCAACCTTACAAACTTACGCAATTCTCACCACAGGCTGGCTGGTTTCCCTTCAGCCAGGCTCTCCCCTCCTCCGGTCAGCACTTCAGTTGCTTGGTGGTGTTAATAGACAGAGGTGGAAGACGGGAATTGTGGTGAATGTCTCCCTTTTTTATAATATTCCTTCTCCCTTCTGGGGCTTCTCCCGTGAGGGCCAGGTGACAAACAGTGTCCCTATATGGACTCATGCATGTCCCGAGTCAGTGAGCATTACCTCCTCAGGGTACAGAGCTGACCAAGGGAAGGGAGGTGATTCACTGGAGAGTCGAGTTGATCTTCCCTTGATGACCAGGCCAATCCGTTGTTCCTAGGAGGCTGATCTGGGTTTGTCCTATACACACCTCGATGAAGTGTGAACTGCCCCTCTGCTTCTGAAGAGTTTTGCCTGGACATGTTTTAAGCCATGAGGATACATCTTTGGGAACATTACATAGTGCAGCCTCAAAACTATACACACGAAATAGCAACCAATGCACTATTTTAACAATTACGATCGTGAGCATTCCAAAGACATCTTACCTGACATACGTTGCATTACATAATACACAATCATACGACAAGGGTGAACATGGGGGTGGGAGAGCATCACAAAAACCACATTCAAAGATAAATAATTGGATAAGACAAGGAAATCAATGAGGGAGAAACAGTCTGTTTTGCCTGGCAGGAGCTGAATGGAAAATAAAGAACTGAAAACTCTCCAGCTTTCCAATCGGCCTAGTTGGACTCATTCTGTATTCATTTCAGTGAAGGGCCAGAAGCAAGTGTGGGGTCCTTGCACAGGAAGGAATGGTTTGATGGCTCTTTTGCCATCTCTGTCGTCAATATTTCAAAACTTTTAAAAATGTTAAGTAGTTTAAAATTTTACTAAGATCTTTGTAAAAGAAGAGAATCTGGGTTGGGGGGAGGAGGGGAAGGCAACCTGAATTTTTAAACAGTCTTCCTAGAATAGTGCAATACATTGCCCTTACTGTATTGAATGCCTTTCATCTGAGGATCTCAAAGCCCTTTTTAAACGCCTGAGTCTGATCTAGAGCCCATTAGGTCAGTGGGAGACTTTCCCATTTGAATTAGGCCCATGGTAAATTAATGCTTTCAAGTTCCTTGTGAAGTGTGTGTATCCACATTTTGTAGGTGGCACAGATGGGCCAACATACTGATTTTGAGTGCTGAATTTGCTGACCACCCCTACTTTGCATCCCCACCCACCCCGTCTTTTCCTCATTGGCCAGCCCAGCTGAACGGCCCTTGCGCTTACTGTGCAGTGCTGAATGTCAATCAACCAGAGAGCCAAGCAAAGCCCAGGGGTCTAGAGTGGTGCACTCTCGTGATCGAGTGTTCCAAGGATGAACCCATCCCGCCCCACTTCCTCACAGCCAATCACAGCGCCTGGTAGGAGGATTGCACCATTGTTGTCTTAGGGAAGGGGGAACGACAAGTGATAATATGGTTCTGTCGTGCCTGTGTGTGAAAGTAACAGCGGATGTGGAGAAAGGTGAGATACTCAATGCCTTTTTTGCCTCTGTCTTCACAGACAAGGTCAGCTCCCAGACTACTGCACTGGGCAGCACAGAATGGGGAGGGGGTGAACATCCCGCAGTGCTGAAGGTACAGGTCCAGGACTATTTAGAAAGATTGGACATACACAAGTTCATGGGGCCAGATGCAATGCATCCGAGGGTGCTGAGGGAGTTAGCTGATGTGATTTCAGGGCCATTGGCTATTATCTTTGAAAGCTCGTGGCAACAGGGAGATCCCAGATGACTGGAAAAAGGCAAATATAGTGCCCATCTTCAAGAAAGGGAAGAAAGAGGATCCAAGGAACTATAGGCCTGTCAGCCTTACCTCAATCCCTGGAAAAATCATGGAGCAGGTCCTCAAGGAATCCACTTTAAGGCACTTAAAAGAGAGAAAGGTGATCAGGAGCAGTCAACATGGATTCACCAAGGGAAAGTCGTGCCTGACCAACCTGGTTGCTTTCTATGAAGAGGTGACTGGTTCTGTGGATGAGGGGAAAGAGGTGGATGTGATATTCCTTGACTTTAGCAAAGCTTTTGATACGGTCTCCCACAGTATTCTTATCAGCAAGTTAAAAAGGTATGGGATGGATGAATTGACTACAAAATGGATAGAGAATTGGCGAGAGCAAAGGGCTCAATGAGTAGTGATCAACGGCTCCATGTCTAGCTGGCAGCCGGTCACAAGTGGAGTGCCCTAGGGGTCGGTCCTGGGGCCAGTTTTGTTCAACATCTTCATTAATGATCTGGAAGAGGGGGTAGATTGCAACCTCAGCAAGTTTGCAGATGACACTAAGCTAGTGGGGGTGGTAGATACCCTGGAAGGGAGGGATAGGATACAGAAGGACCTAAACAAATTGGAGGATTGGGCCAAAATAAATCTGATGAGGCTCAACAAGGACATGTGCAGAGTCCTGCACTTAGGACAGAAGAATCCCATGCATAGGTACAGACTGGGGACCGATGAACTAGGCAGCAGTTCTGCAGAAAAGGATCTGGGCGTTACAGTGGATACGAAGCTGAATATGAGTCAGCAGTGTGCCCTGGTTGCCAAGAAGGCTAATGGCATATTGGGCTGCATTAGTAAGAGTATTGCCAGCAGATCGCGCCTCTGCCTGGCATTGGTGAGGCCGCATTTGGAGTATTGTGTCCAGTTTTGGGCCTCCCACTACAAAAAGGACGTGGACAAGTTGGAGAGAGTCCAGTGGAGGGCAACCAAAATGATTAAGGGGCTGGAGCACAAGACTTATGAGGAGAAGCTGAAAGAACTAGGCCTGTTTAGTCTGCAGAAGAGAAGAATGAGCTGGGATTTGATAACAGCCTTTAACTACCTGAAAGGGGGTTCCAGGGAGGGTGGAGCTAGGCTGTTTTCAGTGGTGGCAGACGACAGAACAAGGAGCAACGGTCTCAAGTTGCATTGGGGGAGGTCTATGTTGGACATTAGGAAAAAGTTTTTCACTAAGCGGGTGGTAAAGCACTGGAATGGGTTACCTAGGGAGGTGGTGGCATCTCCATCTTTAGAGGTTTTTAAGCTGAGGCTTGACAAAACCCTTGCCGGATGATTTGAGCAGGGGGTTGGACTAGATGACCTCCTGAGGTCCCTGCCAACTCTAATATTCTATGAAAGGGGTGGATTGTGGCTCTGCTCTGGTGGGGGACTGTTATAATGGAACATCCTCTTGTGGCTGTGCACATGTTAAGTGGTGACAAGGAATGTTGCATTGCAGCTCTCCATGGGGAAGTAACGATAGCAGGTTGTTCCATTGTGGCTGTGGATGTGGGGGATACAACAGTGCATTGCTGGGCTGGAACCAAAAGACAGGTTCAAAACTGGCCTCTTCTCCTGTCCTGTCTTGCTCCATGGGGCCCAAGGCCAGTGCTGGGAGAAAGGGAGGGAAGCATATACAAGGCTCTCCCACCCCTCTTCCTTCCCTTCCTGGGGTGTCTCCCCCAGCCTCAGTGAGGGTGGAGGGGTCAGTTCTCATTGAGAAATCCGACTTGGCCCCCAGCCGCCGACAAACGCTCCATTGCACCAGAGGGAAACCCGTCAGTCTGGCGCCGTGTGCCTCGCTCTCAGATGTCGATGGCAGCGGGGGATTTACTGCCCAGGGGAGTGGGAAGGGCTATAAAGCTCTTTGAATCTCACCTTCTATTGCCCTCCTCCCCAGAATAACTGATGGATCCTCCTCGGCCTGACTTCCCCTCCCATTACCCACACGTGAACATTTACATTGACAAGGAAAAACTACCTACAGATCAACATCACAATTAGCCACCCATGTTGTTTTAACCTCCAGCTGCCAAGCCCAAGTGTAAATGGCTAGGAGTGGCCACACACCTTCTGCTGTTTGGAAGCTCTCTGAAAGGAGCCAAGATAGGGCATGCCTCATTTCGCTGCCGTTGTCATAAGAACAGCCCATACTGGGACACTGATGCACCAATCCTCCATGAACATATCTAGTTCTTTTCTGAACCCCATTATAGTCTTTCCTGGCCTTCACAACATCCACTGGGCAGCAAGTGACAGGGGCTGAGACAGCGTGCGGTGTGAAGACATACTTCCTTTTATTCATTTTAAATGCTTGCCTTCACACATAGCGTCACTCCCCCACCAGTACAACCAATTCTGTCCTTCTGATATATTTTGTAACCTGCTGGTAATAGTGTCCCGTCGATTATCCTAAATTGACTAAATAGTCTGCACAAATGATACGCTTTTGGATAATTTTTAGTTAAAATACATTTTTTTGTTTCAGTGAAAAAGCAGAGCACTGGCGGGCCTTCTTGCAGTATTAAACAGTAAATCACCATACCCAACAATCCTTTAAGTTACTGTACCCTCTCCTGACGGGGGGTGGGGGAGGAAGGGGGGCTTGCAATTATCAAGGAATATTTTAAGAATGTTTTTCCTGTTAAACATGTTTCTTTCACGCTATAGTGTTTCAGAAAAAGAGTATTGCTTCTTGCCTTTTGGGCTAAAATACATCAAACCTATTATCCCCCACGTGGGATACTGCATTTTTTGCTTTTCTTGTATGTGCCGACTTCCAACCAAATGCTGTACCTGCTGATAATCTGTCCAGAAACTCCTTTGTTTAAACTCTGTACCCGATCATTTCTTTAAACATTTTAATAAAATGTTTTAAATCTGTTCTTATCAGTTTAATCTAACAACATTTTTGTAAGTGCCCCCCTCCACTCCCACATCAGTTTAGTCTGATCTGATACATCCTCTGCCTCCGTGTGAGGATTCCATATATATACGGCGTTTCTCAAAATTACACTTGATCTGGCTGAAACATTATCTAAAATTTTAAAGCTGTTCTTATCAGTTTAATATCTGATATGTCCTCTATCTGAGGACTATATATTAAATGGATATTTGGAACAGGGAGGGGAAATAGGAGCTGGCTCCATCCACTCCACGCATCGACCTGGTATTGCAGTACTTCCAGGAACGGTGCACCTCCCTTCAGGGAAACTATTGTGGTGAAAAAAATGATGAATTTATTTGGGTTTGTCGAATAAGTGCGACTTCACACGGCATTTTTATTTTGTCTTTACAGCTCTTTCATTGTGATTGCCTCCAATGGGAGTTGAGTGTACACTGCGCTAGGCCATAAACTTTGTGTTACTGGAGGATTGTTTAAAAAGGGGGGCTTTTACTTTGGGTTGTCAGGGCTTTCAGCAGCGTGAGGAATGCAGGTTACCGAGTTTTCTTCCCCTGCGTCTCCCTGGGGGGCACGGATGCTGCTTGCCCCCCCAAAGTTCCAGATCAGCCATGTGAATTGCTGGCTGCTACCAGTCACAGTCCAGTGATGCCAGGCTGGCTCAGGTCGGTCACTGACTCAACTGTGGGCAGGGCAGGGCAGGGCAGGGCAGGCGTGGGAGGAGGAGGCGGCGGCGGCGTCGGTCGGAGGGTCATGGCAGGTGCTGCTTTGATCAGCTGCTGTTGCTTGCTGAACTTGATTAGTTGGTAATGTTATTGTTGCCACCACCTTGCCTAGACCTACAACAGTCCTACACCACTGATAACCTCCCTCCCTCTCCACTTCATCCTCCCTAAATTGCCACTAAGCTACTGGCTTTTTTTGAATTTCCCACTGAGGGATTCTGCATTGGCAGTTTGAGGAGGAAGATCATGGGACCCAACTGATTCAATCATTGGAGGGGAGCCGTTATAGGGTCGTTTTGAAAGTTTTCTCCCTTTCTGTTTCAGGCTTGGTGGGACTGAGGGTGGGACACAGGGTTGGGAGACACTTATTTTGTTGTATACTAGTGAAGGTTGCATGCATATAAACTGCATGAATTATACAGACTGGATTGTAGCTCCCCAGTCCCGCCCAACAGATGTTGCCTGTAGCTTGGTTTTCAAATTCAAGTGACAGCACTAATTATCCTACTGCACCCAGGGGCCCCAACCCTGATTTTTCCCAAACCTACTTTAATGTCGCTTCTAAACAGCAATATTTAACTTCTGCTTTGTGGTTTGGGATGGGTCACTTAGTGTGGGGGCCTGTTTCCAATTTCTCTGCAGAGTGAAGATTAAGCTTCTGCCCCAGGACTCGGGAGCTGTGTGAGGACAGAGCGTGCGTTATGTGGTGTCTTGTCTGTGATTTTCAGCAACGGTTCCTAACCTGGGGGTGGGAGGTGGGGCAAAGATTACAGGGAGTCCATGAGGCTTCCATAATATTGAGGTCATTTAGCCCACCGAGCTCTGCGCCAGCTAGGCGCAGCCCCCGCCCTCAGCTCTGTGCCAGCCAGGAACCTGGCCAGAGAAGAGTAACCCCATGCCGGTGGGGACCTAGAGCAGCCCCAGTGAACCCACCAGGGCCCACCCATTAACCTCAGTCCATGAGGGACGGGAAGAGGGGGGCCACACGAGGCGTGTGGTAGCAGCTGCGCCAGGGAAGGCTTAGCTTCTTACTCAGATAAGAGTAATTTATTGATTATGATTATATGTGTTTATGGAGGGTTATATGTGTTTATGACCAATGAGGGGGCAGGGCATGGGGTGTTTAGTGGGGCTTTCACTCAGAAAGATTGGGAGTCACTGATTTACAGGCACCTGGGAGCCTGCGATGGGCTCAGTATGATGCTGACAGGGTAATTGAGGCTGCCCTGTGGGGCTCGATCTGCCCCCCAACACCTGCAAGCACGTTGCTTTTCCCCTCGCTCTGGCAATTTTTATTTCCCATCCAGCAGAAACTTTGAACTCAGAACCTGCATATGGTGCCAGAGCCCCACATTGGAGGGGGAGGGGAGGCAGCTGGCAAAGGCAGTCTCAGGCAGGCCAGGCAGCTGCCAGCAATGCCCGGACTGAGTGGGGAGATAGAGTGGAGCTGCCCAGCTGTTGGCACCCCCGGGCCTCCAATTGCATTGACTTTATTTGGAGTTATGGGTGCTGAGGACCCATACAAATATGTCCTACTTGTCTGTGGACACCTACAAATATGTCCTACTTGACCAGAATTATACTCCCTGGAGCAGCCCCCTGTCCCTCCCCTACTTCAAACCCCCCTCCTCAGGGCTCCCCCCTGCCCCTCCAACCAGTGCAAACCCAGGAAGAAAATTAAACTCCCTTCCAGTCTTTTCTCCTTCCGGCAAGAAAGATTTTGCTATGTGCTGCCAAGAAGACATTTAACACCTTTCAAATCTCTACCATTCATACTGTAACCATGTGCCAGCTCTTGCACCCTGCTTCCCCCCTCCTTTTCCAGTGATTAACCCAGGTGGCCAGGCATGCCATTACACTGACTCAGGGCTTTGATTCGAATTGCCAGGACCCAACAGAGTTGCATTGTTTTAGGGGACGTCTGCAAAGCTGGTTCCTGGGCACTTCTTGTTCCCTCCAGGGAGGTTCAGGTAAAACAAAGAAGGGTTTTAGGTCAGTGGAGGCCTGTTATACCCTTCCCAAGAGCTGGCCTGGGTCCACTAGATGACCCATGGCTCTGTGTGCAGTAGATTTATTTTCTCAGTGGACATTTCCTTGCCCATTAACAGCCTGTTTCTATGGCGTTGTCTAATCCCCCCCATTTCCAGGTTACAGCTCCATGGGGGTGTTTTCTCTCCCCTCGCTTCAGTCTCTCCCAGGCGGAAGGAGAACAAGCGCTGACAGGGCCCTTGCTGGGCTGGGCGGTGCATGGGCCTGGAGGCGGGAGGGACACTCTCCCTGCCCTACGTTACACGTAGCCGCCGGGGCTGGGCGGGGGACGGCAGGAGGCGGCTTTGCGGGCGCGGCGCGGCAGGGGGCGCCCCCTGGTAACCCCGCAGGCGGGTGTGGGGCGGAGGCGGCCCCGCAGGCGGGTTTGTGGATCCGCGGCGGCGCGAGACCCCCCCCGCCCTGGCGCGCGCCGGCCCGGCCGGACAATGCGGCCGGCGGCGTCCCGCGTTGCCCGGTTACCATTGAGGGCGGTCAGCGCGTGCCGGGCCCCGGCCTCCGGCTCCCCGAGCAAGGGAACGTGTGATTGGCTCCGGGCCCGGCGGCCGGCCAATAGGCGGGCGGGTTGTTGGTGGGACGTGGGGGGGGAGGGGTCGTGGCGGCGCTGGGGGTTGGTGTCGTCGCGCGGCGCTGCCAGTTTGAAAAGATGTCGGGGCGGAGGCGCATCGGGGACCCGGAGGTGAGCGGCCGGGCTGAGCCCGGGGGGAGGGGACGTCGCTGCGGGGGGGTCTGGGGACATGCCGGACCCGGGGGGAGGGTCCTGGGAGCGGGAGCTGGGCCGGGGGTGGTGCTGGGTGGTCCTGGAGGGGTGAGGA